>VZTY01032276.1:0-28132 GCA_013400935.1 Turnix velox
GCTGACCTTTATTAGTCCCATCTATGGGACTGTTAGTGAAACATTTGAACAGGTTGCCCAGAGAGGTTGTGGACGCCCCATCTCTGGAGGTGTTCAAGACCAGGCTGGACAAGACACTGAGCAGCCTGATCTGGCGGGAGGTGTCCCTGCCTATGGCAGGGGGGTTGGAGCTCCCTTCCAACCAAAACTATTCTTTGATTCTATGATTCTACATTTGGATGTGGATTTGATTCTTCCATGCCAGAAAGCAAGTTTTCAGATCTCCAGAGGTTATAATGGGCTTCTTATTCCACCACTCTATTGGAGTCTAAAATCAATACTAATTCGGTCAGAGAAATATTCCCCTGTGAGAAGCATTAATTTTTTCCCTGAAAAAAGGGATTAATGAGAATATGGAAAATGGCATTGCATAAAGTCTGCTCCTTTTTTGTTAAAATTTCTCCTAAGAAAGATTTTTCACAAAACTTTCATCCTTCTCTTACAGTGAGGGTGTGAGTGCAGATACTGTACAAAGGTCAGCTTATCAAAGTTGCATCTTGTTTTAATGTGAATACCTCAACGTAACCTCCAGCTGAAGTGGCTGGACAGGTGCTTGGGAGAACAAACTGTGGTGATTGTTGTAAGAGCTTCTGGAGGTTGCAAACATTGAGTAATTAGAGACAAACAAGCAGAGCATGGGCTGCCTGTGCATTTCCTGTAGGCTGGTTTTGCATGTGTGTGAGTTTTCCTCCCAATGACAGGGAGTTAAAACGTGGGTGTCTCGCAGTGCTGTAGTATTTTTTTGCCCAGGTGTATAGTGAGCACCTTCCCCATGGATGGGAATTTTCTGTTCTTTGCTTTGATGTGACTTCACTGAACACAAAGCTCAGATAAAAGACTCTATGTAGTTATTATAAAATTACTAGGCAAAATTAGAAACCCTCAGGACATACTCAGATCTTGTGCCTATTTCAGGTCAATACAGAGTTTGCCAGCTGGTCTTATCAACAGAAAGATTGTTTTAAACATAGTTTCAGAGGGGATTTCTTGGGGGGGAATCTTCATTCACAATTAGAGAAGGTGGTACATGTTGAAAAAAACAGAAATCCGGAGCATGTCAAGGCAATCAAAAACTTTTAAAGAAAGGGAGAAAATAGACCACCGATTTTCCTGCAGTAAATTTAGTATCAATCAAGAAGTACTTCTCTTAAAAAGATATCGTTGCCTTGTTTGTTTTATTTAATTCCTCTTCACACAGTGAATGTAATTGAGCTTTAGCCAGTGGTTTGTAATTAAACAACATTTATTAAGTGTGTGGGATTGTGTGGAATATCAAATGCAGAAACATGTTTTCCCAATTAGAAACTTGTGCATGTGTCTCACTATTGGGAATGGTAAGAAAATTCCCAAGGCAATTGGCAGGGACTAAAGGAGGTGTCCATTAGTCCTTCTCATGATCATGCAGATCATATGGCCATGCTTGTAATTAAAGTGACCATTGCTAATTCCCAATTCTTCCTCACTTGATAACGTGTCTGTCTCTTTCATCTCACTCCAAAAATCCATGATTCCTAAAAAATTTTCTTTTCCACAAATATAGTCCATATGTGTTGAGTGGTTAAGGAAAAACACATGATAGGGTGACTGTTTCAATTGCATAGAGTGTATTAATTATCTACAAGAAAAGTATAAACTCTGGAGTGTGTGCCTGCTAAGCATTTAATCTTGTTTTCTTCCTCCCTCCCTGTATTTTTCATAGCATTTAAGTGATTCTTGCATTTTCTTTTAACGAGAGACTTTCTGAAATTTGGTTGCAGCAAATTAATTTGGTTTAACATAGAAAATATTCTTTAAATGTCATAGAACTTTTATGATGAAAATACAGACTCTTGCTTTGTGGTTGTAGCCAAGACATTCAATTTAAATAATGCAGCTTCACAGTTATTTTTCAAATGTGGGGTTATTCAAGGTCATATTTTTAATTTACAGTATTTCTAGTAGAAAAATTATGTTGCTTGCTCTGTTTTATTTCTACTTTTGGATAGAAATACAAAAGAAAGAATTGAAAGAATTCTCTAGCCAAGAATAATATAAAGCTATAGCTATTTAGGGCTTTTATTATGTGATAAAGGTTTCATCTATTCCAGAAAGACTCCTAAAGATGTAGTGACCTATCCAAATGGGTCTGTTTCTCAAGATATTTCAAGTCTCTCTCAGATACAAGGAAACGTAATAATAATAAAAAAAAAGAAAAGCTTTGTCAATGTCCTGTCTCTCCCAGAAGTGAAACCTCTTTTCCCCCTACCATTCTATATAGAATCATAGAATGGTTTGAGTTGGAAGGGACTTTAAAGATCATGTAGTTCCAACCCCCCTGCCACGGGCAGGGACACCTCCCACCAGACCAGGCTGCTCAGTGCCTCATCCAGCCTGGTCTTAAACACCTCCCAAGAGGGGACATCTGCCTACTGGCTTTTGATTTCTACATGGCCATGGTACCAATGCGACATCTGATGTTTCCAGTCAAGAAAAAGTTCTGGGGATAATGCTCCTCTCCAAAAAAAACCACCCCAGACAAGCAGCCTAAGCAGCTCTGGCATGGTGACAAGGGACTCTGGGAGAGCCTGAATCCACTGTCCCTTAAGGTAGAGATAAAACCTCTGTGTGCCACCTCTTTTTTTCTCTGATTTCATTCCTATACCTGCTGATTTATTTATCACCTTCATAGATTCAGTATATGAGCTTCTCTGAAGAGTCTGTCTTTATATAGTTTTGCAGGAAAAATGAGGTTGCTTGCTGTGATTGTACAGAGACAAAACCACATATTGCTTTGAGGCTATGCACAACCTTTTTACTCAGTTTGTGAATGAGAGAGATACTGACTTTTAAAATACTTGCTACAATTTGGACTGGAAGAAAGAGGGATTGGCATGACAGAACTCAACTTTGTCTTGTAAATGTGAGATGGGAAAGTCCCTTCATTGCTTTGACAGTTTTCAGAGAATCTTGATACTTTTAAGTCCTTGGCTGACCAGACAAGGATGCAGAACAGAAGGAAGGATAGCTTTCCCTTGTTTATATGCTGGAGATTCAGATTTATGCTTGCTTATACTGTGGTAAAACATGTCTTGTCTCAAGACAGCTTAAATTAAGGATTAGAAACACCATAGATTTTTGAAAAATAATCACATTTTAAATACTTCTTGCAGAAAACTGTGTTGGAAATGTTAAGTGTGTAGATTCTCTGCCTGTTAGATGTCCATATTTTTTGGTTTAAAAATTCTTTATCATGGGCTAGTGAAAATCAAAGAATCATAGAACAGCTTGAGTCAAAAGGGACCTCAGCATCTCTGTGGCTTGACCTCTCCTTCCAGAATGCTGTTACTCTAGTTCATAACCTGGGGATTCTTTAAAACTCGCCTAGTTTGTTTTTAAGAAGAAACTTCTATTTGATATGAGGTTATTCTTTTGCCCATAGTGAATGCAGCAAATAAAATCCTAAGCTGAAGACATGCTGGCTGGTGCTGGTGATCCGAAGCTGCCTATGCATTTCCTTCTTACCTTTTTTGATCAGCAGGTCTAGACTCAGCTGTGCTGATCTTCTGTTTTCTTTTTTTTATTAACTTTTTACACCTGGGGATCAAGAGTTCTTGAACTAAATGAAAAGTGTCCTTAAAGAGCTGCCATCTCCAAGGGGTTCAATTGCCTTTCTCCTTGAAGTGCTGTGAGTTTGCTTTCTTGTATTCTATCAATTTCCTATTTCTATCTGGTTTATACTAAATTAGTCTTAGCTACAAATTTGGGTGATTTGCAAGATGCCTAAAAATGAGGAAAAAAATAATAATCTCCAATGGTAATATTTGGAAAGGATTTGAAATTCTGTTAGCACTGGAAAGAGGTGGCATTTCCAGAAGATGCAGTGGTTTAATATTGCTCTTTGGAAAGCCTCTTACTGAGGATCAGCTGCAACTTGTTTTCCCCATTTTAATATAAAACATATTTGGATTGCACTGCAATGTATTTGGAATATTACAGTTCAGTTGTATTTGGGCAGTAGGAAATTTTTGAGCATCATTTTGCCATGACAAAGTGTTAATTTCAATGTTTTTATTATTAGATATCTCATATGTTAGATGCAATAAGGACAGAGTTCATTTCTTAGACAAGTAAAAAATGGGGGAAAAAATTTGCTCCTTCTCAAAGCGTAATTAATAATAGGAGTTTGCTTTATTATTCTTGCAGTCCCTCAAGCGATTCAAGCCAGGATTCTCTGATGTGCATTTGTTTGTATTTAAGACATTAACCTGTCTAAGAAGAGAATATGATAGAGGATCCTATTTCAAAACTAGGAATGCATTCCAGCTTTGTGAATCAAAGACTTCCTGACAGAGCTTCTACTTGTCAAAATAAAATACTTATTTTAACATTTCTATCTGCATAACCTGATGCCTCTTCCAAACAGTATCTGAAATGTCAATTCCCTAACACAAATTGAGGTCACCCATATTAAAAAATGTTTGAAATCCTTATGTAGTTTTTGCTTTTAAAATACATACATTAAAAAGAGGATTTAATAGTTTGGATTTAGTGTTGGTGCTACAAATAGCAAGTATTTTTTAAATATCAAAACTCACTAATTCTTTTATTTTTACTGTAGATGTATTTCCTGTTTGGTTGACAAGTTGATTTTTTTATCAGCATTGCCCTCCTCTCCTGCTTAAGGTTCTGTGTGAGCACATTGTGTGTAAGATAAGATAAATTTAAGAGGGTGACCACACCTCATGAATAGCCATGCAACTGTGTTGTGATGCATTGTATTCCTAAGAGTTTACGAAATAGTATGCCTGCAAATTTTCTCAGTTCCAGAAGTCTGTTTTAACCAAATGGTTGTTGTTATCTTGATTTAGTGTGTTTTGGACTCTCAGGAGTATCTTGTCTTCAACTACGGAGTAGATTTATCCCTTTTGAATCAAATGACATGTTAGCATGACATGAGAGTGGCTACAGAAAGGCTGGTGTAGGACCTTTTAATAGGGTCCAGGATGGCAGCACTAGGAGTAATGGATGCAAGAGGGGAGATTCAGGCTGGAGATAAGAAAGAAATTCTTTGCTGTGAGGGTGATGAGATACTGGAAGAGGTTGCCCAGGGAGGTTGTGTATGCCCCCTCCCTGGAGGTGTTTAAGGTCAGGCTGGATGAGGCACTGAGCAGCCTTGTCTAGTGGGAGGTGTCCCTGCCTATTGCAAGGGGCTTGGAACTAGATGATCTTTAAGGTCCCTTCTATCCCAAACCGTTCTATGATTCTATTAATTTCAGCTAATCTGCAGATCTTACTAATTTGGTAGAAAGAACTGTGTGTACATGTTTAGCAGCAACAAGCACTGGGGGAGGACCCTTTTGGACAAAAGAAAAGGTCTTTAAAATCCTAAAGCACATTGCCAGCACTTTAATAGAGAGGAATGAAATCATTACTCCTCTGCATAAAACTTATCTTTTGCCAGCCTGGGGATGTGTTTTCCTGTTTGTTGAAACAGCAGCATTTAGGTTAGCTCTGTGTAATATGGCAAAGCGCACATGCAGTCTTCACTCAGAAAGCAGCATCAGAAAAGAGTCAGAGCATCCGCCTGTGCGAAGGGAGTGGAGATGAGGGGCAGGAGGGGTGCTGTTAGCCACATCATTATCTCCTTGAGCATCGAATGCTGACAGCAAGGTACTAATTCCAATACTCCAAGCAATGCTTTTTTGTCAGGATAGCATGTTTTGTTTATTCACCAAAGAAAACATTGGATCAAAGATCTCAGGGCTTGTCTGTCTCTATATTTTTGTCACTCATAATATGATGTCTGCATTTTCTAGGTCACTTACATATTATGCTCATATATGAGCATGTCAAATAAATGTATTCACTAGTGCATGTTTAATGTGAACACGTTTAAACTACTATTTAAACAATGAATAGGTCTTACTCCTTAATACATTCCACTTGACTCTGTTTGAAAATCACCATCTCTTAGTTCAAAATTATCCAAAACCCCAAACACTATCTGCAGGTATAATGGATTTAAAAAAATTTAACGTTTGCAGTTGAATCTTATACTGATGCATGTTTTTCACTAATTAACCCATTTTAGTTATTCTGTATCCCAAGATGCTCTGTATTCATGATTTATATGCTCTATTTAACTCTTTTCAGGGAGAAGACAATATGAATACATACAAGCAAGTTCCTGCATATATCAGCCTAGTGAATTGCTCATTGTTTGCTGAATGTACTAGCTGGAAAGTATTTATTGTATTTATTGTAACAGTATAAAAATTCTTGTTCTCTTGTTTAGAAACAAAATTGCACATTTCCCAGGACTTAGTGTTCCTACATGTGACAAATGAACTATATATGGCACAGAAAACTCAATCTGGAATTTATTTTTTTCTTTAGAAAGAGTCTTTCAAAAATGTTATAAGTCTAATATTTATGATGCACTTTGAAATACTGTAACACTCCTAAGCAACAGACACTGCAAAAGCAATGATATTGCCTTGCCTCTGTGTTGTCTCCCTAGAGTATATGAATGCATTTAGATGTTTGGAAACCTGCCTCACCAAAAATATTTGAACGTGAAATGTGTGGTTTCCATCCCAACAAACGGATGCGGTAAGTAGGTGTTATTTCTTTTGCATAATTCGGGAAGATTTAACTGAAGAATTCATTGGAATTTACAACAGTTTCTAATAAAATAGGAATTTATTCTTTCATCCACAAAGAACAGAATGGTGCTGACATTCAGATCTGTAACGATTTTAGCCATGCAAACTACTGGTAGCAACCAATATTTGCCCTAATTTTTCATAAAGTGAATAACATTTTTTATGATGGAGAGGTGTGAACTCCTTTTTCTCAGGAAACCAGTATACATATCCTTGATGTAGATTTGAAAATCTCTGCCTGCCTATGCAGTAGTAGCACACATTTACTTTGAATGAAATGCATTATTGAGTATAATGAGTCTCCAAACCTGCGGCTTTCATACTTATTGTGATAGCTATCCATGATCATTTCTCATGGCAGTTTCCTTGAGACTAAATGGACAAACTATGAGTTTTCTGAGTCAAACTTAACGCTTAACAATGAGGTAAGTCAGAAAAGGGGCAAGGGTAGGATCTGTGGCACTTACAGCAACAATGGATGTGTATGCTATAATTTTTTTAAAAATTACATTGAAAAAAATCCTAAGTCATGCAGAAGTAAACTGCATTCAGTAATGCAACATAGTGTAATGCTGTATGCTGTACTCTGCACATCCAGTAAAGAACACATACTGGATTTTTTATGGTGTAGGGTAGCATGAGATTTTTCATATGCTTACTGTGGACAGCACATTGATTTTGGGCCTGACAGATGTTTCCTGATGCTGCTAGTATTAAATTTGGTCATGATACATATGTGGGATGATTGATTGGAGTACTGAGAAGTTTTAAATGGGGGGAAATTTAATCAAGTGGAATATTCAAGTTGGGCTTGTGATTCTTCTTTTTAAACTATGGACTCATCTGTGCTGTGTGCAAAACCACACTCATTCCTTCTTCCTTACACTGTACAAAATGTTAATGCTGTTGCTATATAGATTATTGCACTGAAAGTGAGAATTGTAATTAGGTATGTTTCTATGAAGGCTAATCCTAAAGCTCCTCTTAGAAACAACTAGAAAGATTCACTTTGCTAAAAGGGCAGCACAAGAAAAAAAAAATTCAATGCCTGTAAGAGATGGGTGAGAATCATAAAGCACTTTTATTCAAAAATACTTCTTTAAAACGGATATTTATAAGACCCTGTGGCTGAAACAGAAATAATTCCCAAAGCAAGCATAGACATGAAACTTCAGAAGAGAAATTTTTTCATTTGTTACTAAACTTTCTGTTTATGTTCTGAGACAACATTGTGAAGTGATAGTGTTTTTAATATATCAGTTTACAACTTCATAGAATCATAGAATTGGAAGGGATCTTCAAAGGCCCCCTGCAGTGACAGGGACATCCTGCACTAGATCAGGTTGCTCAGAGCCTCTGCAAGCCTGGCCTTGAATGTCTCCAGGTCTCTCTTGGAATCCAAGGCCAGTGTTTCCCCACCCACATGAGGATAAGTTTCTTTCTAATGTCTAATCTAAACCTGCCCTGCTCTAGTTTCAAACCATCCTCCCTCATCCTATCAAATAGTTACCACACTATGGTCAAGTCATGCTGGTTATCTCAAATCACCTCCCTGTCCTCCATGTACCATAGCATATCTTGTAGGAGAATGTGCTCCATGATCTTCCCTCACACAGAGGTTAAGCTCACAGGCATCTACCTTTCTACTGTTTTTGAACATATGAGTGATGTTTACCTTATTCTAGACATAAAGGACTGCCTGACTGGCAGGACTTCAAATAGCATGGAGTGCAGCTTGGCATCAACAATAACCAAATCCCTCAGGACTCCAGGATGCTTCTCATCGGGTGCCATGAACTTGTGCACATTCAGGTTCCTTAGATGGTCCCAAACCTTGTCTTCACTTACAGCAGGTATGATTTTCTCTCCCTGGTTCCTAACTTGTATCCCTTCAACTCATGAGGTGTGAAGAGACAGATTGTCAGTGAAGACCGAGGCAAACTACTTGAGTCCCTCAGCCTTCTCCTCATCTGTTGTTACAACTTTTCCATTCAGGCTCATCATGTTTTCTTTAACCTTTGCATGAAATTCCTATAATCTCTGATTATTTTAAAGGAAACTTCTAATATCATCAATATTGTATTAATATGCAGCTTGAACTTTTATAGCAGAATTTCCAGAAGGCTGGTAGTTCTTTGGGGGAATTCACCTTCAAAGTAGAAATAGGTCATTTATTAAAGAAGTCACAAGAGTAAGAAAAATACATTCCTCCTCTGGCATTTCTCCCCTCTCCCCTTCATGCATTCTGTCTTAGCAATGTACATCTTTTTTGGATTTTTTCTAGCCTCAATTTTTGCCTGTATGTTAGAATGCATTCATCTTGCTGAGATTTGTTACATATTCGAGTTTTATTGTAACTGACAGGTCAGGCTAAGGCTGTCCCTTGAGTTTTGCATTTTATTTTCTGTTGAAATGTTTGCTACCTTATTCTGGTAATCTCTGCCAGTAAGAATAGAACAAATAAAAGAAGGGATGGTGTCTGCATTTCAGAAACACTGTAAGGATATCAAAGGTCAGAAAGACAGTAATTTTATTACTCAGATGCATAAACTGTCCAACTCCCTGGGTAATGCTAGCCCTTAAATTTGGGAAAGTCAAGTCTTATGTTTGCCTGGGAGAGTGCAAAGGGATTCATAAAGGAAACATGATTCCCAAATGAGATTCATCCTACAGATCAATAGCTTGCGTGAATTTTTACTCTATTTAAAGCTTAGCACAGCATTTCAGTCTGCATGGCCTCAAAATAAGGATTTGCCAGTTTAGCATTTATTAGCATTCAAGCTTCAAAGTTTGGTCTTCATAAAGAGCTAATAACATGTTGCACTCCTACACACCTCACATCTTTTTTTGCTACATTTTAACTGATGTAAAAGGGGAGGTACGTTGGATATGGAGTGACCAAATGATCTTGCCTGGGCAGGTGTCCTCACACTTTTTTTGAGAGCTGCAATTATTCCACGTACCGTGAATACAGCAATGGAGGGAGACAGCTGAAAAGAACTGGCTGTTCCCAGCTACTCTGGGTGGTTTTCTTCCCTGGACTTGCTGTGCATAAGTGATTTGAGCCTCATATAAAACTAGGCCTTATACAAGGACTTTGACTCTTCTGTGTTTACTGAAAGGCATGGGAGAAGGCTGCAGGTAGACTACTGTTTTTAAAAATTTCTTATTCAAGATATTTAGAGTCTAATGGGCAAATTCTGGAGAAACAGCAACCGCTGAGAACATCTTTATTTCACAAGGAGCACTTAACATCTTTAATTCTTTCTTGGACATATTTGGCTTTGTCAGTTTGCTTTCACTGTTATCTTCTGACTGTTTCATCTGCGTTTTTTCTCTACTTGTCATTAGTGTCAAAAGAGAGATAGGACAACTGATTCAAAGGTCAGAAACGTTTCATATTTGATGAGTCAGTGACAGATCTCAGAGAAGTAACCCCTGGCAAGTTTAAAAGCAGTGACAGTTCTGATGATGAAATGGTTACAGCGGTGAAGGAGACTTATTTCTACATAGAAGGATAAATAATGAACTAAAACTTCTATTGATGGCAAGACATTTAATTAAACACAAGACTGGTCCTTAGTTTTTATATCCTGGGAAGTGCAGTGTATAAATAGGGTTGAATATTGCATCTGCTTCTATGGATCATGCACACCAGCAGGTGCTAGGAAGCAGCTCCCCTAGGACCAAATCTCTCATGTCAAGAGCAACAAAAGGATAGAACCTTTCCTAAAAATACCCCTTGTCTTTCTCAAATATATCCCTAGTATAAGTGGTCCTGCATGACAAGGAAACATCCTACTACTTATGTGGTACCAGTACTGTATTTTTTCTCTCCCTGAAGCTAGAGAGAAACCAGAGAATAACAGTGAAATATAAACCAATATTAATAAGGACTTGCAATTTAAATAATGAGACCTCTTTTAATTGTCATCCTTCCCAAATTGAAGGTGCATCATAAAAATAACGAGTTACATTAAGTCACCCACTGGTTTTCTTGCGTTATAGCTCTTCATCTAGCAAAACAATGTGTACTGCTCCACACCTTGGCATCTCCATTCATCACTTATTCACTATAAAAGCTAGAAGAAGTATCAACATAAAAATACAGTTCTTACAGGGGAAACCACTGGCTCTGCTGTCTACTTTGATTTGCAAGGGAATTTCACCAAAAATGTCCACATCAAATTTCTTTCCTGTTGACTCAAATGCTGAGATGTAACCAGAGTGGGAATCTTTGATAATAGTGCATAGTGCATCCTTGCACTATGCTTGCTTTTGATTCTTGCCAGGAGTAGGAAACTGGTCATGGAAAAAGTAGGTCACTGAAATAATTGTACTGAAAGTAATACAGCCTGACAGTTCCAGGATTGAGCTACTGTATGTCCGCTGGACTGTAGCAGGTTTGGAGTTTGTGCATTAACATAAAGATGGAAGTCTCTAGTATTTAATATTAGTTGTGTACTTGTGCCTGATATCATTTAAGAGGATGCTTTCTTGTGAACTAGATGAGATTTGTTTTTATTTTCCAAGCTAACTGCTAGCTGGATTTAAAAAAAAAAAGATAATTTGGAGATAGTTTTGCAGGTACTACATTTCTATTTTAGCAGACTCTCCGTATGTATTTCCTTTCTGATCTTTTGTCCTGTTCTCCTTTGAAGTTATTTAGTACTTAATTCTTTTATATTCACACAAAATTTTTATAAGGTGGGCTGCTTCTTTTAGTAATATTTCAATTGTTTTATATAACAGCTGTTTATGCTGAATAGAAAAAAAAAATACAAAAGTGGGGATGATGGTGTAAAAGGGTATCCAAAAGAACAACTGAAGGTCAGATTGGTAAGTATGTATGTTGCATCAGATCCCAACTGGAGTACCATGGAAGAAAGATGTGACTGTGAAATATGTTTTCCTGCATTTTGTGATCTTGTGCCAAATATCTGCCATACAAAACAAAAAATCTTAAAGGAGTGTTTTAAAACTACTAGTAAATATACAGCTGTCTCAATTGTTTACATAGAGCAAAGCGAAGGTAAGAATCAGGTTATGCCTTCCAGTAAAGATACATAAATCAACAGGAGAAAGTCTCTACAAATTGAGCTCCAAATCATGGATTTTTTCTGAAGGCATTATTAGAAAAATAAAACATGACTGTAGTTTTAGAGACAATACTATTGCTTCTTGTTTGTCACAAGTCTATTTTTAGACAGCCAGAAGCGCTAGTGTGTTAAAACACCATTCCTCATGAATTATACATTTGTTCTTTTTCATTTGGCTACAGTGCCTTTTTCATCTGAATCCTCAAGATACTGAAGATGTATGTAGGGGATGTTGAGATTTTTCTTGGCATTGTGCACAGTTGTCTCTTCATGCTTTTGACTTGTTTTAGATATTTATATGTTCACTAGATTACACACTTAGGATGCTCAATTGATTTTTAGTTCTCAGCTAAACTTTCTAAGTACCTCGTGACTAGACCATGTTGTGAAATATTTTAGGCAAACATCTGAACTCTCACTTTTGAACAAAAATACAGTCTGCTTATGCCTGTTAGGAAGAATTTATTTTATATTTGCTGGTTTATTTTTGAGACTGAAATACCATAATTTTCATGGTATGAAGATGCAGACTGTAACTCTCAGCTGTTCATTAGCAAGCCAGTAATTTCCTCTGCCTGTCACAGAACCCCCTCCCAACTGTCATCATGCTAATGAGAGGTCTGGGTTTATTTAAAAATATGTAATCTATTTCTCATTATGGTGTTATTTAATTGGTGGCATAATTCAGTTTGAAAGGACAGCACTGCAGTGGCTAGAGACACAATCTAGGCTGTGGTGTGGCTCCAGTTTGCATTTTACTAGGGGTGACTCATATCACATTCAGGCAGTAATTTTGTTTCTCTGCCTTCTCCATCTGTAGAATGAGCACAAACTCTCTGTTACACTGAAATATTCTGAAAGTAAATAAATCAACTTTTGGGATGCATTCAGGCACCCCTCCTTCATAGAAGAAGGATAAGAACAAATAAGAGCTCAATTAATTGCAAAAAAACAGGCATTTTCTACCATTGAGAGGACAAATTATAGCTTCTTTTCATTTTCACAAGAAAGTTTACTTTGGCCTTGAAGAAAAGGCCCCATCTTAAAGTGCTTGCCCTCATCTCTGCTTCATTTTCTCCTTAGCTGTTTCTTAGATGCTAAAGTTTTCTTTTCACAGTCCTTCCTAGCTGCTTGCCATCTATGACCCTGACAATTTTGCCTCTGCCTTTCTCTGTCCTGGAAAAGCTACAGACTAAAAACAAATTAAGTAGGTTTTCTGCTTTCCAAAAACTCAATTCATTCTTAGAAGTTATGCTTTATCAAGTCAAAAGAAATTGAACTCCTCTTACACTGTTTTGATTCCACTTTGGTTTTTCTTCTAATCTGGTTTTGTGTGTGTTTTGTTGTTGGATTTTTTTTCCCATTTGGTTAGTTTCTGAGGTTTTTAATTTAATAGATAAAATAATACTTCAGCATCTTATATTAGCTGCAGCATCTAACTTTATGGCTCACCACCATAAAAACATCCTCATCCAAATTTATAGAACTTACCTGAATAAGAAATTTACTGGAATTCATTCTTACTCTGATCAATGCTGCCATTTCTATGTTTATGTATCTTAAATTCTTTACCATGATCTTCTGTGGTATGATGTCAGTTCAAATCATGGGAGTTTGGAAGTTTGTATGATTATGAGTGTTAATAATATTCAGCAAAATGAGCTAATACAAGTTAACAGTCTGATGAAGGCATTTTACCCAGGTTACAGCACTTGGCTTTCCTCCATTGAAACGCCTTTCTCTGATTCATGGAAACTCTGAACACTAAAGGAGTTTAAAATTACTGTTATTTTTACACATTTGTCTTTCATTCCTCCTTTTTAATCCTGTGGCTATTTTAAGTATCTAATATTCTTTTTTTTTTTCCTAAACCATACTTTTGTTTGTGCTCATAATTAACATATTGCTGAAATTCGGAGAATTGCTTTAACTCTTGCAAGAGGTTCATGAGGAAAAGGAGCTCAAGTAGAAGCTGGCATCTCAGGGGCAGAGAGCAGGGCTAGGCTGGGGGCTGTGGGTTGCCCCTTTGCTCCAGGGAAAAGAAATTGTGTGCCTCTGTGTGTGTGGGTTGGAGGAACAGGTGATCATAGAATCATAGAGCTGCAAAGGAACTTTAAAGGCCATCTAGTGATGGAGACATCCTGCACTAGATCAGGTTGCTCAAAGTCTCAGCAAACCATACCTTGAATATCTCCAGGGGTGGGGCCTCCACCACCTCTCTGGGCAACCTGTTCCAGTGTCTCACCATCCTCACCGGGAAGAACTTCCTAATGTCTAACCTAACTCTGCTCCTCATCCTGTCATACCCTGGCAAACAGCCCCTCCCCATCTTTTCTGTAGCCCCTTCAGGCACTGGGAGATCGCTGTGAGGTCTCCCCACAGCCTTGTCTTCTCCAACCTCAATAGCCCCAGCTCTCTCAGCCTGTCCTCATCGGAGAGGTTCTCCAGCCCCCTGATTATCCTTGTGGCCTCCTCTGAACCCTTATCCAACAGGTCCATGTTCTTGTGCTGCAGGTTCCAGAGCTGCACACAGTAAATCCTGGGTTGCATCGAGTGTGACCAGCAGGTCAAGAGAGGTGATTTTACCCCTCTACTCAGCACTGGTGAGACCACACCTGGAGTATTGCATCCAGTTCTGGAGCCCTCAACACAGGAAGGACATTGAGCTATTGGAGAGGGTCCAGAGAAGGGCCATGAAGATGATCAAAGGGTTGGAGCAACTGCCCTATGAGAACAGGCTGAAGGAGTTGGGGTTGTTCAGCCTGGAGAAGAGAAGGCTCAGAGGGGACCTCAGAGTAACTTCTCAGTACCTGAGGGGGTCCTACAGAAAGGCAGGGGAAGGAATTTTTAACATAATATCGGATGGGAGGACTAGAAACAATGGATATAAATTAGAGGGGGATAGATTTAGACTAGACATAAGAAAGAAATTCTTTACAGTGAGGGTGGTGAAATACTGGAACAGGTTGCCCAGGGAGGTTGTGGATGCCCCATCTCTGGAGGTGTTCAAGACCAGGCTGGACAGGGCACTGAGCAGCCTGGTCTAGTGGGAGGTGTCCCTGCCTATGGCAGAGGGGTTGGAACTCAATGATCTTTAAGGTCCCTTCCAACCCAAACTATTCTATGATTCTATGATCTCATGAGAGCAGAGAAAAGGGACATCTCTCTCCACCTGCTGGTCATGACTTTGCTGATGTAACCTAGGATACAACTGGCTTCTGGGCTGTGAAAGCACACTGTTGGCTCATGTCCAGCTTTCCATCTAACAACCCTCATGAGTCCTTTTCCACAAGATCTGCTCTCTATCACAGCACTATCCAGTCCCAGTGTACTGGTAGCCCCAGTCCAAGTGTAGAAACTTGCACATGTCTTTGTTGAACTTCATGAGGTTTGCATGGGCCCATCCTCTCTAGTCTGTCCAGGTCCCTTGGATGATATCCCATCCCTCCAGTGTGTCAATCTCACCTCTTCCTGGACCTAAGATCCAATGGGACTGCCCACAAACTGAACTTGAAATGAGAAATTAGGAATAATACTGGGATGTGAGCATGAGTACAGAGCACTAGACATGAAGACTGTGGGATGTGGAAGAAGGACCCTCCGCTTTCCTCAGCCTCAGTCATCCTTAAGGATTGCTAAAATGATATTGTTGCTAATATTAGTACAAAGTAACTTTAAACAGGTTTTACATGATACAAACATCTCAAGAAGATGAACCGAAGTCCCTGCAGCTTCTCACTGTAATAAAAAATTAAAAATTATAGATAACATTAGGAAACTATGACCTTAATCTATTTTTGTTGCAATAAATCAAGGATAACGTTAAAATATGTGCACTTATATATATATATATAAATTTTCATGACTTCTGTGATTACAAAAGGGAGTAATAGGGCAAAGTATGATGATATTTTAGAATGTACAGGTGGCATAGAGTGGCAAGTCACTGCTGGCCTAAATATAGTAACGAATATAGGAAGTTTATATGCTGTATGTTGATGACATTATTACACTGCGAAGATTTCATAAAATCAAATCACAGTTTTACCTCTTTCAAATCATTATCATGTACAATTTGCATTTATTCAAGCTTTCACTTTTTATTATTTTTAATACCATATTGTCTTTATTAATTTTTGCAGATGTACTTGCACAGCAGTATTTCCTTTAAATGAAAATTCTGATTGAAGATGATTTTTGTGAACATGTAACAGAACTGAATTTTTACTTGACATATTCTGATCTTCCTTTTGTGTATGGCCTAAAATAGAAGGAAAAGGTTGTGGGGAGACCTCACAGCAGCCTCCCAGTGCCTGAAGGGGCTACAGGAAAGCTGGGGAAGGGCATGGAGACACAGGTTGAGGGGCAATGGTCTGGAACTAGACCAGGGAAGTGTTAGTTGAGACTTTAGAAGTTCTTTAGTATGAGTTGGTGAGACACTGGCCCTGGTTTTCCAGAGAGGTGGTGGAGACCCCACCACTGGAGACATCCAAAGCGGGGCTTGCTGAGGCTTTGAGCAACCTGATCTAGTGTAGGATGTTCCTGTCACTGCAGTGGGTGGAATAGATGAACTTTGAAGATCCCTTCCAACCTTACAATTCTATGAGAAAGGAAAAAAAAGAAGCACAAAATTAAGATTAATATTTCATTTTCTTACACTGGGGAAGTGAGCTGCAAGGCCTCCCATCCTGTAGCAGGATTATGATATTATGAAGTCTTTGCTTTCATGTTCAATAGTTTGAAATATTTAAATTATTCAACTCAAAATTGAAAGAGATAGGTTAGTTTAGTGTATTTAGTCAGTAATTCAAATGGCTAGATGAGTTATTGATAGAGAAAAGATAATTAAATAAAAGTACTAGACAATATTTCTCTAAAGTTGGGTGACTTAGCTAGAGTTAGAAAAAAACAGATGCTCCACTACTAATTGCTTTTTTATCTCTGTATCTGAGACTTTTTATTTTCCTTTCCAATCCTGAACTTGATATCATGATTAACTTTGTAAGTATTTATAGGATGTTTTTATTCAGAAGAGGATGGATGTCTAGAGGTAGCCAACATGGCTTCACCAGGGGCAAATCGTGTCTGACCAATTTGGTGGCCTTCTATGATGGAGTCACAGCATCAGTGGACAAAGGAAGGGCAACTGACATCATCTACCTGGACTTGTGCAAGGCATTTGACACTGTCCCGCATGACAACCTGGTCACCAAACTGGAAAAGAATGGGTTTGGCAGATGGACCACTGGCTGGATAAGGAGCTGGTTGAATGGTCACACTCAAAGAGTTGCAGTCAATGGCTCATTGTCCAAGTGGAAACCAGTGAGGAGTGGTGTTCCTCAAGGATCAGTACTGGGACCAGTGCTATTTAACATCTTTGTAGGAGATATGGACAGTGGGATTGAGTGCACCCTCAGCAAGTTTGCAGATGACACCAAGCTGTGTGGTGCAGTTGATACACCTGAAGGAAGGGATGCCATCCAGAGGGACCTTGACAGGCTTGAGAGGTGGGCTCATGCCAACCTCATGAAGTTCAACAAGGCCAAGTGCAAGGTCCTACACCTGGGCTGGGGCAACCCTAAGCATATATACAGGCCGGAAGGAGAGTGTCTTGAGTGCAGCCCTGAAGAGAACGATTTGAGGGTGTCAGTGGTTGGGAAACCCGACATGAGCTGGCAGTGTGTGCTTGCCACCGAGAAGCCAACCCAGTCCTGGGCTGCATAAAGAGAAGTGTGACCAGCAGGTCAAAGGAGGTGATCTTGCCCCTCTACTGGGCTCTGGTGAGGCCCCACCTGGAGTTACTGTGTCCAGTTCTGGAGTCTGCAACATAAGAAGGACATTGAGCTGTTGGAGCAGGTCCAGAGAAGGCCACCAAGATGACGAGAGGGCTGGAGCAGAAGGCTCAGGGGGAATCTCACAGTAGCTTTTCAGTCCCTGAAGGGGGGCTACAGAAAGGTTGGGATAGGACTTTTTAATAGGATATGTGATGGCAGGTCTAGGAGTAATGGATGCAAAATGGAAGAGGAGAGATTCAGGCTGGAGATAAGAAAGAAGAACTTTATGATGAGGGTGGTGAGACACTGGAAGAAGTTGCCTGGAGAGATTGTGGCTGCCCCCTTCCTGGAGGTGTTTAGGCCAGGCTGCATGAGGCACTGAGCAACCTGGTGTAGTGGGAGGTGTCCCTGCCTATGGCAGGGGGGGTTGGAACTAGAGAATCTTTGGATTGGGTTGGAAAGGACCTTATTCTACGATTCTAAGATAAAACATTGTATCTCTTCCACGAGAGGTCTGTAGGAGCAGAGGGTCACTCTGTTTTCACAGCAATAACCAAACAGCAGCATTAGAAAAAATTCCCCAAAATCCAGCTGTCCCCAAGGTTCATTGCTAAATTTATCACATGTTGACTGGTCTGTTCACACCATTACCCTAGCAGATGAACGGGCAGCAGGAAAAAACCTGTCATTTGATAATGGAGTAGAAAGGGTAGAGAAGGTGAAGATGTGTGAAAGGAAGTGAGTAGGATGGCAGCTCTCTGAGGGTGTGGGGGAGTGAAGCTAATCCTCCTTGATATGGTGGCTGCAGGCTGAGGGAAACTGTGGCTTCTCTGCGAGGGGAAAGGTCTGTCCACAATGGTGTGTGCGTGAAACTGTCTGAAAACAACAAAAAAGAACAGAGAAAATGAGGGTTTATCTCAATCACCCCTGCAGTTTTGTATATAGGTAAGTATAGTAAGTCCTATATTAAGACCTTCTAAATTTGTTGTGTCTTCTCTGTGACCTTCACTGAAATCATTTGACTTTGAATCTAGTCAGGCTGTCCCACACCCTGCTGGTCTAAACCAGCCAAGAATCTGGCTTTTCATTGAAAAACCTCATTGAAATTCAACATCCTCAAACTTGACCTGTTGGAGAGGGGCCAGATGATGCAGGGGCTGGAGCCACCTCTCCTGGGGGGATGGACTGTTGGGGCTGTTTGGTCTGTAGAGGAGAGGGTTATGGGGGGACCTTAGGATGGCCTCCCAGTACTTGAAGGGGCTCCAAGATGAAGGAAGACTCTTGGATGGAGTCTGTAGCCACAGGACCAGGGGCTATGGCTTGAAACTAGGGCAGGGTAGGGTTAGGTAAGACTTGAAGAAGTTCTTCCCCATGAGGGTGGTGAGACCTGGCAAAGGTTGCCCAGAGAGGTGATAGAGGCCCCAGTGACACATGCAAGGCCAGGCTTGCTGAGACTCTGAGCAATCTCATCTAGTGCAGGATGTCCCAGTCACTGCAGGGGGCTGGACTAGATGGCCTTTGAACGTTTCTTCCAACCCTTTGTTCCTATAAGGAAGACTCTATATTCAGTTACATGCAATCCAGCAACTTTAATGGAGAACTGGGTTTCCTTCAGTTTCATGTCAGTCCAACTGCTAGACAAACACAGAGGGTCTATCATTTTGCAAAATATACACTTCTCTGTCATGTGTGGGACTGAAGAGACTGCAACAGAGAAGAAGCAGTGTGGAAAGGCACACATATATTAACCCTGCAGGAACACCTACAAATCCCAGGATGGACATAGAAACAGGTGTGCTGTAGCAGCTGAGAGATGGATGGTGCTATAGTGCATTTCTACTTCTAACAGAACATACCCAGTATAACGGCAGTCACATAAATTATCCCCAATAGGTCATCTTTAGACAGCTCAGAATTGTTTACAGTTTGACTCTGTAGCTCATACAGGCTTTAGTGGTTGGCTTGGTGGAGTGACTGCAACTCTGCACCAATTCTCTTTCCCTCTAGTAGGTCATTCTTGTCTTTTATGATTTTACATGGTGGAAAAAAATAAGTCACAGAGACATTTCAAACAACTGACTGTGGTTTCTTTGGCTGTAAGCTCAATAATGCAGATTGATACTCTATATTGCTTTGAAATAACTTTATTTTATTAAATAAAAATAGAAATTAAAAAATGAAGCTAGATCACTAGCTATGTGCTGAAGATGGCATTTCACAATTTACTTTAAAAAATTTGGCTTGATTTAAATCTCATTTTTGTTTATGTTTGCTATGGATGGACCATAGAATAAAGATTTTTAGTGTTATTGTAAAGAATGCACTAAATGCTGTGATAAAGCAGATGCTTCACTGTAGCTTCACTAATAATTTTAGAATACAAATCTGACAAGGTGTCACTGAGGTTTTCCAATATATGTCTGACAGGTGGGTGATCATGAGCCACCAACGTGTCCTTGTGGCCAAGAAGGCCAGTGGCATCCTGGGGCATAATCAGAAGGTGGAAGGAGCTTTCATCACCCTCTGCTCTGCCCTGCCCTGTGAGACCACGTCTGGAGTATCATGTCCAGTTCTGAAGCCCTCAGCTCAGGAAGGACAGGGAGCTACTGGAGGGAGTCCAGAGCAGAGACATTGAAGATGATTGAAGGGGTTGGAGCATCAACCTTTAGAGGAAAGGCTGAGGGAGCTGGGTCTCTTTAGGTTGGAGTGACCACGTTCATATCCATAAATATTGAAAGGATGAGTGTCAGGAGGATGGAGCCAGGCTCCTCTCAGTGACCTCTAGTGATAGGACAAGGGGCAATGGGTACAAATTGGAACATAGGAGGTTCTGCAGACATGTGAGAATAAACCTTTTCCCAGTGAATGTGAGAGAACAGTGGCACAGGCTGCCCAGAGAGGGTGTGGAGTCTCCTTCTCTGGAGACATTCAAAACCCATCTGGACAAGTTCCTATGTGACCTGTTCTAGGTGTTCCTGCTCTGACAGGGAGATTGGACTAGATGATCTCTTGAGGTCCCTTCCAATCCCTGATATTCTGTGATTCTGTGGGATGTGCCATAACACCCAGTTCTAGAAAGGTTTCAATCATCTCTCCCGCATGGCGAGGAGGGAGTAAATGCACCTTGCTGTGGCACACTGGTGATGAAGTTAAAGGAATGGGAATAATGTCTCCATGCATTCAATCCAGCATGCCTTGCCTGACACAGAATTCTTTTTACCCATGCAACATGATGGGACTGTGCAAAAAATTGCCCGTCATGACAATCAAATTATCCAAAACTGAAAAAGCTACTTCCAGTTAGACTTTAAAGTAACCCAGAAGTTCTCGACCCTAACTTGAAACCTTCCTGAAAGTTTTCCTAAATAAAGGGAATTTTATAAAAAGTAAGTTGGCATCATTTAAAAGCAAAGCGATTAAGAAGTGGGTCAGTTATTTAGGTAGAATGTTTATGTGATGCCCAAGTGCATTGAATAAGTGTTTTTTCACATATTTTCTGGAAAATAAATGGACAAGTCACTGGAGAAGCTAAAGCCTTTTTTTTTTTTTCTAATAAAGAACAGAAATTAGTTGCTGATTTACCGAAGTCTGAATATAGATTTTGAAGATCACAGTAAACATAAAGCCATAGGATTCCAATGTCTGATATTCTGTGATTCTGTGAAATGGCTCCCTCTCATTTTACAAGCACTTCATCTGTAGTGTCAGCATGATTCCTTGCTGAAAGTCAATATTCTTTCCTTGACCAAAACTTAAGAGTAATGATTGGTTTGGAATTACTGAGGCTTTGCATCCTGGCATGTACTGAGACCTCCAAAATGAGCCAGTATTTAAATAAAGTTGAGGTGTAGAAATGCCATATTTAGGCAGTTTAGGCCAATGCTTGCTACAGTATTTGTAGCTCCATCCATCTGCTTGAAGATAATAATCTACATTAAATTTACAGCAGGCATCTCTTATCTCATTCTTTGCTTTGGGTAACTGGCAACATCTTTTATACTAAAATTATTTTCTCACCTACTGTGGCCTTGGGGAAAATTACTAAAATATAAGGCACAGAAATTATCTAAATTAAGTATATCAAACAGTAGACATGAATTGCACAAAGTACACATGGTTGTATTTATACTGCAGAAAAAGTCTCAGGTCTTCATTGTTTTAAGCAGTGAGGGGAAAATTATGATCATACTAGAAATAATTTTTCAGTCACTTTATGTATGGGACTACATTATTTTCCCTCATAAGCAAACAACAGTAATGGGCAGAGCATTTGATTAATGCTTCTCAACACAGACCAAAAGTGAGGGTATCTCAAGGTTTAGGTTATGACCAGCAGTAGAAACTCTAAAAAGTTCAGAGGTGTGACTAAACAGACACTCTGGTTAGAGGAATGAGCAATGGAGACAATTGCTGTTGATGAGAGTTTACCAGGCCACCAGAGCCAGCCCCTAATAACTGCAGGTGGTGCTCACCCTTCTGCTGGTGCTGCATGCGGTTAGCTGTCTGAAGCAGGAATAAGGCTGATACCTTATGTTTTGATATCTTTGAATTTTCTTTGAACAAGAGCTCTGGAACATACCTGCTCAGGATGGTTGTGACTGGCATCAACATGAGGGTCTTGCTACATTTAGGTTTATGAAATGACTGAGACATAAAACAGTAAGATTATGCTTGCTAATGAAGATAGAAGTGGGGGATCCAAATAGTGGGATAACTTTCTGGAAGGTTTTCAAACATTTCTTAGGTGTTTTGGTTTTTTCCCCCAAAAATCCCTGATTCCTGAAACTCATGAAGGAAGAGAGTGCAGATGCACTGTCTTTTGAACCATTTTAAATAACAATATTAATATTATGAAAGATGGACTTCAAGAAGAAAAGAGTACCAGAAGCTAAATGTTAATTTCCTCTTTCTTTTTATCACTTTCATGGAAGGTATTATGCCAGCTTTTCTTTGCTTTAATTACATCTATGTGGGGGCCCCCAAATTCTATCAAGGCCTGAGGCTCTATGTGCAGCACAACTACACAGCCTCTCAGCTGCTTAGCTGAGAATGTGGTAGGCCAAAGAACATAACTGTGTGGCTGAGTGTTCATTAAGATCAGTCCTTCTGCCCACTGAACAAATTTTCATTGGTTCTGTAAAATCAGTTAGGAAGTAGAAACAAAGTGAGAACTGGTTGAGAGAGAATTTGATGCTTTTTAGAGGCAGATTTTAGAATCATAGGGTTGGAAGGGACCTTCAGAGGCCATCTAGTCCAACATCTTGCAGTGACAGGGACATCCTGCACCAGTTCATGTTTAAATATCTTGAAACAATCGAAGGTGGTAAAAAACCAAAATGGCCAGAGCATTTGAGCCTGTAAAATAGCATAAATATACTGTAACAGCAACAAGAAAATGCACTCAACTGCCAAACCTCCAACCAGCCTCATCTGAAATTCTTGTTAGAAGCTATGGGCCTGCAGTCTGCATGCCAATTAGCAGGGCAGTAGTGATTTTCTCTTATTCTGTGCTGTGATAATAAATTACAAATAGGTTGTTTACCATGGAATCTTTAAGTTTGGTCATTAGGATGCTGGAGGCAGATGGTTCTTGTAGGAAGTCTGTCAGTCCCAGAATCTGTTTCCCTGTTGGTTTGTCAAAGCTATTCTTTTGACCTTCAAAGTGCAGAACAGGACTCATCTATTCACTCAAACTTTTGCCTGAGGAGAGGAGACTGAAGGAAATCAAGCTTGTTCGTGGATCACAGTCTATTTGGTTTGACGTTGTCGGTAGGTGTTATATATCACTGTAAATGTTTACTTAGCTTGTTGGGGAAGCATACTTTATAAGATGAAGGATATATAAAAGCAGCATGGATATGTGTAGAGGGAGACAGTTAAATGGCACCAGGACAGAAAAAGAAATGAAAGAAATTAAATCTGTTTTGCTGTAACACACTCCAATGTGTCTGCTCTGGGAGGAACTCTTGACAATTTTCCATTATTTTGGAGACCAAAATGTTACTACTAAAATGGAAGACATTAAAAGATGCTGGTTAGATTGCAAGTCAACTGAAAAGTAAAATTACTGAAAAAAACCTGGTTATGTTTTACCTCAAGCCAGGACAAACTGCCTTTTACATCTGCAGGAAAATATGGATTGCTATTTTAGATACAACATTGAAAGCTGCATGGTAGAAGATGTATTTACAGAAGGTTGATCTACTCCTCCTCTGCATGTAGTTTGTGTTAAAAGTAAAAGCTGAGCATGCAGGTGAAGAAAACGATAAGGCAAATGGGCAGCATGTCTCTTCTTCCAGGCTGTTCATGGTGTGTCTGGGCTGACAGGCAATAGAGCTCCTCAAACCTGACACCAGATTTCCTGTTCCATTACATTACAAATAGGGTTTTCAAGATCCCAAGATCTACGTCTCACCACTCAACACAGAATCAGGTTTTCAGCTTACAATGCACATACAATTGGAAAAGCCAGCCCTAAGGTGGGGTGGTTCCGAGTTGAGGCTGCTGAGGAAAGGAAGTTTATGGACCTTTTTATAGACACTGAACTCCAGCCATATGATTTGCACTTTTTTTTCTGATGCCCTGGCCATGTGAGGACATTCCTTCTGTAAGAAACACTCTAAGGTCACTGTGTCCAAGCTGGAGCACCAGCTGTGTTCTCAGCCTTGGGTTTAGATACAAACCTGTCCTTCTGCCATGCCTGTGTTTTCCATGTGGGGGATGGCAGAGTAGGTCTGTGCCCATGTCTCCCCTGCCTTGCAGCACAGGCTTCTCATCCCTGCTCCCCTCCACCTCCCCCCTCTCAGATGCTGAATGGATGCAAATTGGGAGAGGGAAGATTCAGGCTGAATAAAAGAAATAAATTCCTTACTGTGAGGGTGGTGAGACACTGGAAGATGTTGTCCAGAGAGGTTGTGAATGCCCCCCCTTCCTGGAGGTGTTTAAGGCCAGGCTGCAAAAGGCACCGAGCAACCTGGTCTAGTGGGAGGTGTCCCTGCCCATGGCAGGGGGGTTGGAACTAGATGAACTTTAAAGTCCCTTCCAACCCGAACCAGTCTATGTTGTGTGTCATAAAGAGTTCTGCCCATGACTGAGTTTGTTTGCTTTTGTGGATGTGCATTTGCATCTAAAAAGTTGGAAACAATTAGATTTTAGAGATGCAGTTAGGTGCTTATGTTTCTAATTCTCAAATTATCTTCACATTTCAAGCTGTCTGGCATGTTTTGTCTGAAAACTTCTTGCCAAAAGAAAGTTGGAGTTTAAATCAAAACCAGAAGTTTTGTCTGGTTGAAGTAGTAGTTAATTTATTTAAATGGGAATTTTAATTGTAACTCTTGTTCTGTTTCTGCTTGGAAGTGAAATACTGAACAGTAGAACAAAATAAACAAAAAATTTGCCATGGACAAAAATTAAACTAAAAAAAAAATGCAGCTGTTTTGGGGAAGGAAAAGAAGTCGTGTTTTCTGGCAAACTTTTCTTATAAATGTTTTATAAATCTGCAAGGGAGATGTTCCAAAATCAAAGAATAATAGTTCTTTCTCTGCTTTTACAAAATACACTCAATGAAGTATCTTATTTCTTCGTCAATACGTGAAGGGGGCCTACAGGAAGGCTGGGATAGGACTTTTTTAATAGAGTATATGATGGCAGGACTAGGAATAATGAATGTAAACTGGAAGAGGGGAGATTCAGGCTGGAGATAAGAAAGAAGTTCTTTTCTGTGAGGGTGGTGAAACACTGGAAGAGGCTGCCCAGGGAGGTTGTGGATGCCCCCTTCCTGGAGGTGTTTAAGGCCAAGCTGGATGCAGCACTGGGCAGCCAGGTCTGATGGGAGGTGTCCCTGCCCATGGCAGGGGATTTGGAACTAGATGATCTTTAATGTCCTTTCCAACCCAAACCATTCCATTGTTCCCTGGCAACACAGACCCAGGGCTATGCTTCACCCAGAGTAGTAAGGTTCTAAACCCCAGCACAGCAGATGTAAAATCTTACTGAATCTAAATGGCAGTATCATCTGCTGGTTGAGTACAGGTGCCCATAGAGCACAGTGTTGTACTGCATTAGAACAGCATTCTAACAGTCACTCTGGCACTTGAGAAATCTTCTCAGTCTCACCCTTTGCAAGCTAAAACAGTTGTGTGACTGTAGCAAATACTCGTTCCATTTGCTGTTGCTCTGAGCAAAAATAGAGCACAGCTGGATCAGAATGCTGGTTAGACCATCTTAGCCTGGATTTAGGGAATGAGTGAGATTTTGTGAGTTTGGGTGGGGATGAGTTTTTTAATAATTCCTAGACTATAAAAATCGTCTTAAGTGCCAAATTTCTGAGAAATTATTTCTATTAATAAATCTGATCAATACAAACTTTGCACCTGTCACACTTGGAGAGGAGCCTCAGCTCTATTCATGCCTTCAAATACATTGGAAGTGCACATCTGAACACCCTGGTTATTGCTAGCATATGATGTAATTTAAAAATAATATTTGCCATGAAATTATGTGGGCAATGTGTTCAGAACAAAATTAGGAAATACACTGAGTAAGAAATAGATTAGCCTAGGCTATTATAACCAACCTCAATTTTTGAAATTACTGTCCATTTTATCTCTCCTGCACCTGTATCAGACCTTGTGATGAGATTAGGCTCTTCCCTAAAATGCAAAAAAACCCTTTTCTTTTCAGAGCTGTAGGTTTCTTGCAAGGAATAGTATTCCAGTTATCTCCCCTCGGGAGATGATGCACTTTAGTGAAGGCAAAGAGGGGGTGCCTGTAGAGACTGAGCTGGAGTGTGAACTCATTTCAACATGATGGGGAGTGCTACGAGGTGTTTATGCTACACAACAGGCTGGCCCTCATTTTGTTTATATGTGAATGCTGTTACTGGGATAATTTTGTGGCTCACTTGGTTTAAATGAATGACCCAGAAATCCTGCCCCCTCACAAAAGGAGCAAAAGGAATCAGCTGCTTAAAAATATTAAAAAAACCCAAACCAAGCCAAAACAAAAAAACCCAGCAACTTATGCTTTGCAGTTTCTGACCCTGAATTCATGTGGATATGAACTTATCACAAGTGCCCAGAAACTGCAAGTGTTAAGATGCACCTAATGGGATAGAATTCTTCAAAAACTGAGTATCCTGACACAGTTGTCCCTTGTAATTTGTGAATCAAACATCTACTAATATTAGCAATTAAAAAGCAGAAGGAGGGGCAGTCTCTGTGAGTAAGCAACAGTTGTTGAAGCTGTGAGGGTCTCTCCAGTGACATGTCCTGTTTAGTAAATAGGAATATAGCTGTGATTCAGTTAACTTGGTGTGTGTGTCACTTACTTCTTTGAGAAAGACAACTTAATCCATCTATGACTACTAGCCATACCATGGTCTACATTTTGGAAATATGGAAAACATTCATGGACATGCATTGTGCTCCTTTGATGAATGCAGTGCTCTTTCATGTATTTCCAAAGGGATCTATCTGCTGGAGGTCACATGTGGAGCACTGAGAACAGTACTGTCAGTGCTCTTAGTGATTTATTTTGCTCCTGATTTAAGCAGGATTATGAATTGAGGTTAAATTGTGCATCTCTTTAATTCCTCTTGTGGCTAGTTTCAGGACAGATATGCATGTGTCAGGAATTTTTAGTGGAGTTCCCAGTTAGTGTGGATGGGAGCCATGTGACCTCCTCCAAAGACAAACTGAGAAGTGCTGAGTGGACTTGTTCCCTGATACACCCCAAGTAATCCTTTATGCCACAGGCTTTCTTGTCATGATAGAGTGTCTCTGGGAAGATGTCTTAGCAAAAGCCATGGAGATGGGCCATGTTCCAGTGTTTCTGCCCCAAGTTTAAGCTGGATTTGAAGCAAATGCCTATTAATAAGAAAAAAAAAAATGTAATCTCTAGATTGCAATTATTTAAATCTACGTTCATAAATAGTATATAAAAAATGGCATGTGTGTTGAAGTCTGTGTGTATGCTTTACATGTATATATCCATTCATACACTCACATTGCATTGTAGTATGATTTGGATTGGAAGGGACCTTAAAGATCATCTAGCTCCAACCCACCTGACATAGGCAGGGACACCTCCCACTAGATCATGGACAACTGTGTGTATGTGGTGTGGCTCTCTGTGACACTCTGATCCTGTAATGGCAGTGAGGGTCCTAGTTTGGCTGTCAGGACAAGTATGACTCTAACATGGCCCTGCCTGGCTGAGAGTGCCTCAGGCAGATGATTTCTTCCGGGACAGCAGCAGGAGTTGTCACTGGACCATAGTAAAAAAGGCTACAATGTAATCATCTATTACTCTTGCTCCTCTGTGCTAAGCACTGAAAACTGACATAGAAAGTGCTTTGAAAGTTCTTTTGTGTTAATTGAATACAGCAATATGCAGTGGCTTATGCATGAAAGATGATAATCTGGTCTTGAAATAGATGGTGTCCTGGATTTACTACTTGAAACCATCCTTTCTTCCTGTACATACTTTCAGAAAACAGTGCTTTGGAACAATGTGAGCCCTACTGCTTTTTTTTTTTTTTTTTTTTTTTTTTTTTCTTTCTTCTGTTTTTTTTTTT
>VZTY01032276.1:34556-49560 GCA_013400935.1 Turnix velox
AGGCTGTAGAGAAGAAAGAAGTTCTTTCCTGTGAGGGTTGTGAGACACTGGATGAGGTTGTCCAGAGAGGTTGTGGATGACACCCTCAATCCCTGGAGGTGTTTAAGGCCAGGCTGGATGAGGCACTGAGCAACCTGATGTAGTGGATTGTGTCTCTGCATGTTACAGCTTGGAACTAGATGATCTGTAAGGTCCCTTCAAACCCTAACCATTCTGTGATTTGCAGAAAATGGCCTTTGCTTTCTGCAATGCCAATAAGGGAGAAAAGATGTGTTTTTTATAGGGCAAGACATGTCTTCATAACCAAAGGAGGAAAGAAGAGTGAGAAGATGGCCCTAAGCAGAAACTCAACTTCATTCATGTCAATATTGCTTCATAAATAGTAAGCTTGGAAGGCTTCATAGATGTTTTCCTCTTTCTTTTTCTTCTATAGGGTGTGCTATTTTAAATTGGACTTTTTTTTTCAATAGTATTACAATTTCTTTTGTTATTAAAACATTGGAAGAATGTTAAAGTCCTACACTTTGTATGCTACATTTTAATGAATCCACGATGGAGAAATGAGCAGTAAAGGATGCATTCTGTCCTTTCAAATGAAGATGTTGTAGTCTTTAATCTTAAAATCTATTCGGGCTGAAATTAGCTCTTCTTTTTGTGTTCAAGGAGCCTAACACAAACAAACTGTAAGGCATGATCTACATTTGGCTTTTGCATGGAAAAAGAACCATGGTTCTAAACTACAAAACCACATTTGGATATAGGTCATAGAATCATATGGTTGGAAGGAACACTCACAGGCCATCTAGTCCAACCCCCTGCAATGAGCAGGGACATCCTGCAGTAGATCTGGCTGCTCAGAGCCTCAGCAAATCTGGCCTTCCATGTCTTCAGAGATAGGGCCAACACCACTCCTCTGGGCAACCTGGGCCAGTGTCTCACCATCCTCCTGGGGAAGAATTTCTCCCTAATGTCTCATCTAACCCTGCCCTGCTCTAGGTTCAAACCTTTGCCTCTCATCGTGTGTCTCCATGCTCTGACAAACAGCCGCTCCCCAGCTTTCCTGTAGCTCCTTCCAGCACTGGGAGGCCACTATCAGTTCTCCTCACAAACTTCTCTGGCCTCAACAGCCCCATCTCTCTCTGCCTGTTCTCATAGGAGAGGCTCTTCAGCCCTCTGATTATCCTTGTGGCCTCCTCTGGACCCTGTCCAACGGGTCCATGTCCTTCCTGTGCAAAGGGCTCAAGTACTGGATGTAGTAACCCAGATAAAGGGACAGAATCCCCTCGCTTAACCTGCTGCCCACAGCTCTTCTCATGCAGTCCAGGGTATGGCTGGCCTTCTGGATGATTAGCATCATTTTTACATGGCAAGACAAAGTTTTTTAGATATAAACAAGCTGCTTTCTTAGTATCTACTTGCCTTAAAGTGCTTGCCTCACCTAATAGTTTAGAAATTCCAAGGACAGTAGATGTAATTTTCCAGCTGACTGGAAAGCAGTGGAAAAGAACTCTATGATCCTTCTTTGAAATGTTTAATTTATACCTTCTATCCATCCATGCATAACGGTAACATTTTGACATGTCTTATATAAAACACACTTGTAACAAACCCTGCATTCATAGTTAAGTCTGTGAACCATGGATTCTCTGTGGAGCAGCTGCCTATTAATCCATTATCTAGAGGTCAGTTAACTATTCTTGTTCAGTCTTTCCTGCATCTATTCTGCTGTTCATGATAAGAATTGTGGATTTATAAAAAGGTTTTTTTTTTCAAATTAGAATTAGCTCTAATTTTTCTCTGAAGGAATAAATTAGGGCATGATTTGATAACTTTATTAATATTGATTTTTCTGCAAGTAGAAAGATGTTTCCTAAAAGCAGTTCCGCTGAAATTCAGAAAGCTGAATGCATTTCAGCATACACTTCATGATCTCCTTATGAAAAGAAGGAGATTGTAAGTGAGCTTTAGAACAAAGGAAACTTCTCAGGAGCAGCTGGAGCTCCCTGTACATCACCACACCCCACCTAGTGGTCCAGCTCTGCTCATTATTGGCACTGACAACCACACAGATAAATGCAGACATCACTGCAAGAGGTCACAGCTCCAGGGTAAGAAACACATGTTCAATGAGTTATTTTAACTTCACTGTTGATTCTCTCAGAGCATGGTACTGAAGTAGAGTCAATGGTACAAAGAGTCAATGGTGTTAAACTAAAGCTGGGTAGATTTGGGTTATACATTAGAAAAAGGTTTCTCACCATGAGGTGGTAAGGCACTGGAACAGGTTGCCCAGAGAGGTGGTGAAGGCCCCATCCCTGGAAACATTGAAGGCCAGGATTGCTGAGGCTCTGAGCAACCTGGTCTAGTGCATGATGTCCCTGTCACTGCAAGGGGTTGGACCCAGATGGCCTTTGAATATCTCTTCCAGTCCTATGATTCTATGATGTTAGTTTCACTGTCTTAGTGTAAGAATAGATAAATGTATCTTATATGGAAGCCCAAAAAGCCTTGCTTCTAACACACTGGAAATGCAGTGTGTGCAGATTACAATGCAGTCTTGAGGTAGCAGCCTGTATGGGACTTTGCATGCCAGCTCTGAGAGCATCACTGAAGTATGTGCTATGTTTCTCTAGCTGTAAAACCTACACTTACAAAGGCACAGAAAGAAATGCATTGCCTTCTGTCATGTCCTAACACAATTCCTTACATGTCCTAACTACAATTTCTTTACCTAACAAAGCTGGGTGCAAAATATCTCTTACATGTGGCTGGACCAGGATTTAATCTCTTGCATAATTTCAATTTTTTTTTGATATGAGATATGTAAATATACTATAGCCATTTTGTGTTGCCCATAATACACACCACTAGGGCTGAAGACACATCAATCCTGTTTTACTATGCATATTAGGTATGTCTGCAGGCTGTGTCCCCCTCTAGTAGCTGCAGTTAATGGTACAGCCCACTTACAAGCCCCTAGTTGAAATTATAAATTTATGTTGTTCTTTGGTCTGAATTTTTAAGACTTCAGGAGGGATTTTGTGTAAAATAGAGGATTAGACAAAAATAATGTAGTTAATCTCAAAGCAGGAAAATGCAGTTTATGTCACTGTACTAGTTAGCCCATCAGATGGAAAATGCTGAATTTATGTGACATGAGTTCCAGTTGCTGTAACACACTTAAAAGATTACATTGAAATGGAACAATATACTTACAAAATTCAGGAATTCAAGTTAAGCACAATTTTCAAGCATGCTTACATTAAGGGCATGTGGGACTATTAAAAACCCAGTTATTCAACTATATATAATCCAGAGAAAACTAAATTTTTTTTCTAGAGAGTTTGAACCTGCTTCCACATTTTACTATATTACATTTACTATTAAGGTTCTTGGGAAATTTAGTGCTAGCTTGTGCTGCTTGTGAAGCCATTAAGGCTGTAGGATTATATAGGATCGATCAGTCATAGATTTGGCTTGCTATAAGCGAGATTAATCAATACAGTACTAACATGCTACAAATCATACATTAATTATCCTCATACTGTTCTAAGTGTTCTTCTTAAAGACAGGAATTATATTTTTTCATGCTGTTTTTTCCCCTCAGAGATCAGTTTCATACTACACCATGAAGCATTTGCACATAAACACTAATACTGAAAGACATTTTATACTCTAAATTGCTTTCTCAAATAATTGACTTTAAGCAGTGATATGTATTCCCATTATATTAAAAAAATCTTCAAATTTAAACATTACTATGTATTTTTGCATTTAAACCTGTACATGGAAATTCAGAAGATGAGTTATCTGATTTTCAAACTTTTCTGTGAGGAGCTTCTCATTCTGGTCTGAACTGGCCAGCTTGATATTCTGATGACTGATCTTCCATAGCCCTGCAGTTGGAGCTGCTATATTAGCTCTGTGGAAAAGGACTTGGGAGTACTGGTGGATGAAAAGCAGAATACGAGGCAACAGTGTGTGCTTGTAGCACAGAAGCCAGCTGTGTCCTGGGCTGCATCATCAAAGCCATGGCCAGCAGGTGGAGAGAAGTGATTCTTCCCCTTTGCTCTGCTCTTGTCAGATCCCCCCTGCAGTTACCATGTCCAGCTCTGGAGCCCTCAGCACAAGGACACTGACCTATTGTAGAGGGTCCAGAGGAGGCCACAAAGATGATCACCCTGGAGCAGGCTGTGGGGAGACTTCACAGTGGCCTCCCAGTGCCTGAATGGGCTCCAGGAAAGCTGGGGAGGGGCTGTTTGCCACGGCATGGAGGCACGGGGTGAGGGGCAGGGCTTTGAAACTAGAGCAGGGCATGGCTAGACGAGACATTAGGAAAAATATCTTTCCTGTGAGGGTGGTGAGATGCTGGAAGAGGTTGCCCAGAGAGGTGGTGGAAGCTGCATCCCTGGAGACATGGAAGGCCAGACTTGCTGAGGCTCTGAGCAACCTGATCTAGTGCAGAATGTCCCTGCTCACTGCAGGGGGTTGACTAGATGTCCTGTGCATGTTCCTCCCAACTGTATAATTCTATGATTAGATGAGGTGAATGAAATAAGTAAATAATTAGTTCTCAGTGCTAAATGTGTGCTTTTTGGCTGGTGGGTGACATTTGTTGCTTGTACACAAATGTACAGTCTGTTTGTGCAACATTTTACTGTCAGTTTTGTATTGTTATGCACTTTGGATTTCTATGCTTCAGGATAACACGTGGTCAGAGCATTATGCCAAGGTTAAATCTTAACTTGGGGAAAAAAAAAATTTCTAGATCGGTCTTCTTACCAGCAAGTATCCAGCAAGTTCCTGTGAGGCAGTTGTCAGGGGTGCTGTGAAAATACCATCTGTGGGTTCTGTGTTCTCAGAGGGTGCGTCCCCCACTGTATGGCCAATCTCTTATAAGAATAATAACAAAGGAGGATTTAGTGCAAATTCAGAGAGGGAAATTTATTTTGTCATGTTTGATCACTGTGAAACAAATCCACTGCATAGTAATTTTTTTCAGTATTTTTGCTGTGGTTGGAACTGATTGGAGAAGCAATTAAGTTCAGGCCAATGTCTACTCAAAAATCCATGTTTTAATATGGAATGTTATCCTGCCAAAATCCAACACCGAAAGTGTTCTTCTGACATCACTGGAAAAGTCTAGCTAATCTACATCTTTTGTAATCTGAAGAACTGCCTCTGCCAGTGCAGGCACACAACTGTGAAGCTTTGCACAGGTGTACAGGAGATGGAGCAAGGATTGTCTGACTTCCAGCAGCCCAGAGGGTAGGATTTCCAGAAATTACACAGGCTGAAGACTATTGGAGTGATTGCAATGATTGGTTTATTATATATGTCTCTACATAGCAGGTTTGTAACAGATGGCTAGAGTTGTTGTAAATATGATTAGAACTACATATATTTATGCTATTTTTTAAATGGAGGAATATACTTGTGTTTAATTTATGAGCAAGACCAGTAATGTGCCCTTGCAGCCAAGAATGGCATCCTGGGGTGTATTAGAAGGGTTGTGGTCAGTAAGTGGAGAGGGGTTCTCCTCCTCCTCTACTTTGCCCTGGTGAGACCACATCTGGACTATTGTGTCCAGTTGTGGGGCCCACAGTTCAGGAAGAACAGAGAACTGCTTGAGAGAGTCCACCACAGAGCCACAGAGATTATGAGGGTATTGGAGCACCTCCCTTAAGAGGAACAGCTGAGGGAGCTGGGTCTCTTTAGCTTGGAGAAGACATGACTGAGGGGTGACCTCATTCATGTCGATAAATATGTAAAGGTGAGTGTCAGGAGGATGGAGCCAGGCTCTTACCATTGTGACCTACAATGATAGGACAAGGGGCAGTGGGTGCAAATTGGAACACAGGAGGTTCCACAGAAATATGAGAAAAAACTTTTTCCCAGTGAGGGTGAGAGAAGAGTGGCTCAGGCTGCCCAGAGAGGGTGTGGGGTCTCCTTTTCTGGAGACATGCAAAACCTGCCTAGATGCCTTCTTGTGTGACCTGGTCTGGGTGTTTCTGTTCTGGCAAAGGCACGGGACTAGATGATCTCTTGAGTTCCCTTCCAGTCCAGACATTCTGTGATTCTGTGAAGTAGTCAATCTACTATGAAAAAGTAGGATCCTTAGATTTATAATTAAAATAATTAATTTTGCCAAGAGGCTGATGGATCTCATGCCTAAAAATACTTTTGAAAGTTCCTTAGATTGGCTTTCCAGAAGTGTTTCCAGTTCTACCCCACTGATACTGAAATGGGCAGTCATGTATTGTGTATTACTGGATAAGCTGTTGAAGTTCTAGTGAAGGCATTGAGAGACATTAAAGGCAATTTACTCTCCATCTCAATGCTTTCTTCTGTAGTTTTTATTTTACTACACCACAACATCAAATATCTCCCATATGGAGAATGTATTTCAGTTGACCGAATCAAAATTTGGAACTATGGGATAAGCACTAACTAACTTCACAGGGAGGAAATAATTAATTCCTCATTTTAACTTCTGTCACACTGTCCATTTCAAGCATGCTTAGAGTTCCAAGTAACAAGGTCTCAGGTATGTAGAATATGATAATCACAAAACCAGCCAAAATGAAATTGCAAAAAGTTATGTCTGTCCACAGTCTTCTCTTCCCTTGTCCCAGCACTAATAGGCTCTTCAAAAGTAAAAGCTTGCTTAGATTAAAAAACACTTAGAGTCTCACTTGTAATACTTCACTGGAAGACATTCTTGAGTATTCTTTTGAAATGCAGAGTGCTTAATAACCTGCCTTGACTGCAAATGCTGTCAAATATTTATGCTTCCTTCCTTCCAATGTTTATTCAGAATGCATTTTTGTATAGCTGGGAAGGTTGTTAGGACTGGGACTGCAGAATGACAGTTATTCTTAAAGGGGAAGATTGGAAAACTTTCTCTCCAGAAGGTGCAGATGTTGATGCAGCCTGTCATGTACAGTGTGAATTAATGATGAGTAAAGCAGCATGAAAGACTAAATCATAGTAAAGAGGATTCCTCAGTAAATTAATCCCTTGGAAGTAAAGTACCACATAGCAGCCCAGATTTAACCAACTTGAAACACAGACACAGAAAGAATTAAAATACTGACTAAGTAGCTTATAAAGACGGGGAATAGAAGAAGAGGAGACCTTTTCAAAGTGCAGTGCTAAGTTTTTAATGATTTTCTCATTGGATTGAGTACACTTTAGTGACAACTACAGTAAGGTGTCATTTTCATCTAAATTGTTCTCATAAATTGAAAAATAGATAATAGATTAAGAAAAATAGATAAATAGATCAAGGTAGTCAAAGACACTCTCAAAAATAATTTTCTTTAGAAATTTCCTTTCTCTTTTTCTTTGGAGAGGATAAGTCTTCACTCTCAGCAATCATACTGTATAATTCACAGTACTTAGTATTTTAAAATAATTGTGCAAACATTACATAATCTCCCAGCATCCCTGTGAGCTCAGTAATGTTATCTTGCACATTTTATAGATTGAGAGATCAAGACTTAAACAGTGAATGCTCTCTGTACACTTACGCCAGGGGCAGAGCACAACCAGTAACTCTCAGGCACACATCTTCATCTGGTTTATGTCAGTCAACTAGACACTACTCTGCATGCCATCCATTTTCATGCAAATGTAGAAGGTTGTCCATTATTCTATTTCTTCTTCAAAGTGCTAAAAGTACTTCTCTAATCTATTTGCAAGGTGTTCCTAAAATTGCTCTGCACAGCTCCTGATCAAAATAACAAGCAGTTATTTTGCAGAAACCTCACAGGCCTGGACTCTGAGAAGGTCTTACAAAAATGAGGGATCTCATGCAAAGCTCGAAAGCTTAGCTTTTGACAGGGAAAAATACCCCTATTAAAATTAGGGGCCTGAATTTTTTTATACCTAGCAGTTGGGGTGGAACTATTGGAAGAGATTAAAATCCAGATGCAAACACATAAGACATACAAATATATTAAAATACTGAGATGTTATTTCAGAGGATAAGAATAATCTGACTTGAGCACTTAGTGCAAAGAAGTTTCTTGTTACTGGTTTTTGTGGGAAACACAGATCTGAGTGCTGTACTCTTTATCCCAAGCAGTGAATAAATCACATAGAAGAGCACCTCATTGTTTTCTGTTCCTTAAGTGTAGCACTAGGTCTAACAAGTACATTGAAATTAAGTGGAAATAAAAACTTGAAGAAAAGGAGGAACCCATTTTCAAATGGGTTTTTAGACATAAGCCTTAGAATCCTTATTTTACTGTTTGAGATGCTGAGGTAAAGGCAATCAAGTTTTAATATTTTCTTCTTGAATTACTTCTGATTTTATGCGTTGCCTTTTATATCATAGGTGTGAAGACGTTCATGTGAACTTTTGGTGCCACTTATTTAAGTAACAATTGTGAAATGATTTAGGAGATGGATTTTGCAAGATAAATTGTGTACTGAAAGCGGTCTAAAACATATATTCCACGTTTTGCTTTGCTCTGTAGTTTAACTTTCACATAGTTATGAGAGAAATTATATCTCTTTATGCTAAAGTGAAGATGTGACTGTCAGAGACCTTGAACCCATCAGGTAATTTTCCATATAATATGGGCCTTGCTTTTGCAGGAAGACTCCTTCCTGCTCCTTCCTTCACGTGGTCATTTCTTCCACGTAGGAGACAAGAAGTTTTGTGTTTGTATCTGTATCTACTGACTATCCCCTTCTTCAATGAGGATGAGTAGAAGGCATACAATTCAGCCTGCAGCTGGCAGTCCAACAGTTGATTCAAAAATTCTGGCAATTGTATTTTTTATTTTTTTTCTTTGTTATACTGATGTTGGTACAATAATTCTTCACTGTGAGGGTGGTGAGACATTGGAACATATTGCCCAGAGTTTGTGAATGCCCCTCTGAAAGTGTTTTAGGCCAGGCTGGATGAGACAATTGAGCGACCTGATCTAGCAGCAGGGGGGTTGGAACTAGATGATCTTTAAGATCCCTTCTAATCCAAACCATAATCTTTCTCATGCCTTTTGTTTCCCCTTCTAATGTCAATACACTCCTCCTTCCACATCAGTTCAAACAGCCTGCATGATTTATGAGGGGAACAACACTGGAAACAACAGCTCATGCTGCAGCTGCCTGAACTCAAACCCTCCTGAGCACCCTGAGGAACACCAGGGGCACCTGTGGCTTCTTGTGCTGCAGTTTCCCAGTGGCTTGCACAACTGGGAAGTGGAACAGCAAATGTCAGAGAAGCATCAGGGCCCTTCTCTTGCTTTTACTAAAATTTTCACCACTGAGGAAAAGTAAATACTCAGAAAGGCGGGGAGAGGACTTTTTAATAGGAGATGTGATGGCAGGACTAAGAATAATGGATGTAAAATGGAAGACAGGAGATTCAGGCTGGAAATAGGAAAGAAGATCTTTATGGTGAGGGTGGTGAGACACTGGAAAAGGTTGCCCAGAGAGGTTGTGGATGCCCCCTCCCTGGAGGTGTTTAAGGCCAGGCTGGATGAGACACTGAGCAACCTACTCTAGTGGGAAGTGTCCCTCCCCATGGCAGGGGGGTTGGAATTTGATGATCTTTAAGGTCCCTTCCAATCCAAACCATGCTATGATTTTATGAGTCTCTACACAGCCCCCTAGAGAATTAGAAGGTGAGGTCTGTGGGAGTGGTGAATTAGCATTTATTCTGCAAGTCTGACTGTACCTGTGTGCTGTGTATATGAGTATAAGCAGTTGTACTGAAGAAAAAATTTGCACTTCTAAAGAATTACCAAACTAGGAAGGAGTATTTACAAAATGGAAGTCTCATTGCAGTTTTGCTTATGCTCACTTTCATATATTCAACTTACTTTTTGGTAGCTTTCTTGTAGTTTCATCTTTCTCTGTCATTCTTTAAAGCTGAAATGTTTGATCTGGTGCAGTAGAAAGAGCTGATCACCTCAACGTCCCAAAATAGACATTTTTATTTTTCTTCTATTGAGTCTCTAGGACATGATCTTCTGACTTCAGAATCTTCCTTAATTAAATGAAAACTTAGTCCTGTAAGTGGCTATTTTTCTAACACAGAGCTTTTTTTCTGATTCCTCATCCTAACAGTAATTTCAAAATACTTTTGGAATGAGCAATAAAGGAAATTTTTTTCACTTTAGAACATGATATTTGTTCCTATAACAACACCCTTTCTGGGTATGAAATTTTGCATTCATTCACTTATAAATTCAGTCATTTAACTAGTAAAGTGATGATCTTTTGTTATGATCTTCTGCCCTTGAAAGCCCTTAGTGGCTACTTTCCCTGCATCTTTCCCATTCAGACTGTGGTGTTATTATTTCTTAGTTACTATGTTGATAATAAAGCTTCATTTCTGTGTGATCTACAGAAAGTAATTAGTTTTGACTCTAATGAGGGATAGGCTGTGAGTATTCACAATGCCATACAACCAGTCCTATTGTCTACCTCAGTAGGATACATTTTCAGCAAATCTTGTCCAAGGACACTGTTTCTCTGCACAGAACTTTGCCTTTGGTTGCGCCACCAATGCAGGGTAGTATTTGGGTCACTGGGACCTTACTGGTCATTCTCTTCTGAGGATGAGGTTTTTCCTACCAAAATTCCACTACTACCAACACCCATTACAGATCCCATAGATCACTAACAACATATACAACAATTGTTGTTTGGCTTCCCTTCTTTCCAAAGGAGAGAAGAGTGGAAAGGGGAGCCATGGGGCTTCTTGCATCCCAGGAGAAGTACTGCTGCCCAGGCTGTGATGAAGACAGGAGAGAAACAGCAGAGCTCTGGGGTGCTTCAGGGGCCTCACTGTGAGTGCTACTCTACCTTGGTCTGAGTGAAACCTGGTACTCGGGGTCTTCCTCAGTCCACAGGTGGACTGAGCTGTGGCAATCAGTAACAGATACAGCAGCAAGAAACACAGCTTGGGATGTGAAAGGAGTAAAAAGACTTGTCATGGGGGAAAAGAGGGACCAAGGCAGATGAAGAAAATGTTTCTATTCCAGCAAGACAGTATGGTCCTTAATTAAAAAAAACCACCAAGCTAAGCCATATTTTTGGGAGCCATTGTGTCACTTTTCTTGGTGAACATCCCAAGATCTGATGTTATTATTTTTTACTTTAGAGGATTAGGCCTTGGTAGTGAGTCTCACTGCCAGCTTCTGCTGCCTTTGTGGTGTGATAAACTAAGTCCTTTATTGTCCTTTATGGACAATAATACTGAGAAAAGGCAGATCTGAAAGGCTCCAGGCTAATTCTGTTCCTTCCAAGAAATTTCCTTGAAGATCATTCCTTTAAAATTAATTATTTTTTAACTTTTAAAACGAAGCTTCAAACCTGATGTAAATATTTACCCACAAATGCTGTGTATTTGATGGTTCATGTTTAGTTCTGCCTCCTGTTTGAAGGCCTGAGCAGTGCTTCTGCCTAATTTGAAGTGTATGATGCTGGCAATACATTGATTGCAGCAGACTTGACCTTGAAAGCTCTCTAAATACTTTATGGCCTCAGTTCTCACCCCTAGTTCTCCCCCATGCCCTCCCTGTTAGATATGTATGCTATACCATATGCAACAGAAGTACCCAAAAAATCTAGGTAATTATATTCTGAGTGTGACACACAGGAAAGTTTAAAAAACAAAACAAAATAAATTTGAATTTCTAGCCAGCTACAATTGTTCTCTTTGCCTTACCAGAAAATTAACAGAGGGGAAAGGGAAAAGATGCATTTCCTATAAAGCTAACTTCTCATCACTGAAAAAAAAACAACCACCTGTGTTCTGTGAATAACACTAAAACAAACAAACAAAATCAGGGACTGCAGGGACTGCATTACTGAGCATCAATCACAGCTAAATGGAGCAAAAGGAAGGGTGGAGAAGGAGTTGTATTTCCTAATAAAACTCCTCCCTCTCCTAGGCCATCCTGGGGGATGCATCACACAAACCCCTCTTCACCCATGTTTTGCCCCCATTGCTCTGTTTTGGATCTCCTTGACTTACACTGATGTTGCATTTCCAGAGAAACATAACTGTACCAAGTGGTGGGAATGAAAGCTGCTGCATTTTCTCTCACATTTGTCCTTTATTTTTAACTTATTTTGCTGAACATATATTGGCTATTTTTGTCTGACATGGGTTGATTTAATGTAATTCAGCAAACTCTTTTGGTTTTTGCTGCAAATTGTCCTGTTTCCAAAACCTCATGGAACTCTGCTGTCAGTGCTCACATGGGAAACCTCTAATGCTGCTCTGAATGGTCTGCAATTCATTCTGCTCCATTCATTGGGGGATCATGTTTCTTTCAGCACAGACCCCAATTCTCTATGCTCTTTTATATTCTATGTTTAGTCTAGTGCTATTCCTTGCTTGCTGGCAGTTCTACTGGAAAGAAAACCTGTTGATACTATTCTGGCATACATAAGCAATAAGGATGACACTGCAGTCACTTTGTTGCTTTTAACTCGCATTGGAGCTTCTACTACACATTAAAATCCTCTACTTTTTTTTTTTCTATTCAGATACAGTAAACTTGTCTGCGTCTTGAAGTTCAACAGATACACCAGGCACAACATAGGGTACCATCTCTCTCACTACATGTCCTACAATGTTCACCATAATGCAGAGTGTCTTCACTTCCCTTAAGCATCAGAGTAGTGCTCCAGAGGGAGGAACTTAATCAATTAAAAGTATAGATGGCTATTTCCTTCAGTTCAGTGATGCCTGTATTTTGAGGGTTGTGTTTTTTACATTTGCAAGGAAGTTAAAGGTTAATTATTTCCCTGACTAGAACAACATTTCTCTTGATTAGTATAGCAGACATTTATTTAATGAATCATTACGGTGATTCCAAATATTGAATTCTACTCTTCACGTAGTGAAGAAATGCAGGGGCTGTACACTCAAACAAACTTAGCTGTCCATATTCATCAGCTGAAATAACCATTCAAGTTACTGTCCTGCAAGAAATTTGCTTGATACAAATGAAAACTGGATTGCACAGTGGATTATATCAATAGACATTTTGTGCAAGTAGGAGTCAAGCACACATGGAATCTGGAACTGATTTTTGAGTGCACTAAGATTAGATTCTGTAGTGAAAATGAGAATTAGTATCTTTCACCTTAAAATGTCTTGCTGAATCAGTTACAGATCATGGCCATGGGATCTCAAATCAGAAATACAGAACCCTCATTTAATAGGAAAGCTCATAACTTTTTACACTGTTGTAACTGTTTTAACTGAGTTTTTTCCTACCATGGCTGTGGTTAAATTTGAATTAAATTAGACTTGTTCAAGAACAGATTATTTTCTGCTAGAAAATAAGACATACCTCTGCCTGAATTTGTATCAGCTTAGAGAGTGGACATTGCACCTATTTTTGAAAAAATAGAGAAGATATCCCTAGAAACATGAGACTTCACTGATGTCCTGGGTAAACAGACTAAAACTGCAAATATAGACTGTAATAAAATATCTGCATAAATAAAAACTTCATAAAAGCAATAAGGCAGAGTATTTAATTGAAAAGAAAAAATATTCTCAAATTTACTTGCATCTGTTCATGTTGTCAACAGAGGCTAAAAAAGAACTGTTTGTTTTATGATAATTTAGTGTTTTTTCAGTCTCTCAGAAGTGCTTAGTACAGCACCTGTGGTTTAGAGGTAGATTGCTGCCATAGGTTAGAGACTGTGAAAAGGTAGAAAATAAAACAGAAAAATTGGTAAAATTTTCAAGTGCAAAGAATTAACTATAGAGTACTCATAACAAGACCAGTTGTTTAACAGAGTCTGTAAATGAGGGAGAACATTTGCAAATTATAATTTGCATATGGCACAGAATTTGTTAGATTATCCAAGCCTAGAGAACTCTTGAGGGACCTGTACAATTTAGGCACTTGGACAGCACAATGGCAGATGAGATTAAATGTTGACAAATACAAATTAGAAAGGATAATTGGATAAAATATGATTACAACAGCTCCCTCAGCTATATAATTTTTTAAAACTTCCTTTGAAGTTGTTGGCAAACACCCATTTGTTTCAGTTAGAGAAGACCCAGATCTGCTACCTGAAATCTGAATGCTGCGCTGTAGCTTGTTTGGGAAAATTATGGAAATAACAGACTCTGCTGCTGCATTTTGCCCTAAAACCCATCCAGAGATTTTGCATTATTTTTTCCCCCTTGTTGTTGTGCGGTACCTCTATTTTCCTCCACTATCAGTCTCTGCAATATTATGACTGGACTGCATTGCAGTGGTCATGCTTAGCATTTACAGCATTTGAGCTGGATGGAGCTCTGTGATCCACTGTGCCACTGCCATTATATCTGCTGCCAGCTGCTGGAAGTAGCTGTGCCCTGCTGCCTGCAGTGGGCTCTCCAGGCTGTCTGGGCAGCATTTACCAGGCCATGCACCAAAGGGTGCAGCTCCACGTACGCCACCACTCTTCCATCTGCCAGACATGACCTCTGCTGGTTGTATGATTTATGGTGACTTGTGAGCACACTCAGGGGGAGAAGAAAGAAAGAAAGCAGTGTTGTGCTCATTTCAGTTCTTCCATCATTCAGGTGTCAGTGGTAATTTGTCTGTTGCAGTGATTTTGAACACTGATGAAACCCAAACAGGCCTGGCTGTGGGCAGACTTTCTGTGTTAACAGTTTGGGTGCTGTCTCTGGACCACAAACATCAGTGAATACTTCAGGGAACTCTTACTAGATTCATTTCTTAATCAGAATTCCTCCTGCCCTTCTTTCTGTCTCTTACCAGCTCTCAGATATCCTCTGAGAGGACCATGTCACCCTCTGAAGCTGAGGGAATGAGCACTGCCTAGTTCACCCTGAGTAGTGTTTCTACAAGTTCTCTGGGAAGGGCCAGGATTTCTCTTGGGGGTCCCTGATTCCTCTGCAGCTATCTACAAAGCTGATCCAGTACTGGCTTTTTGCTTCTTCAGCTCATCCCTAGTCTTCCCTCTCTCTACCTCACTACCCTCTGTAACGTCCAGCGCAGGC
>VZTY01032277.1:9772-41964 GCA_013400935.1 Turnix velox
GAATGCAAAGTATCATAGTTGCTACATTTCCCTCCAAGCTAAAAAACCATCTTCCAGATCCGAAGGGAAAAGAGCAATTTATTCATTTATCTCAGATAATTTCAGCTGTAGTCAGCAAAATGCTTCCTTTAGATACTTAATAGCACCTAATAGCACATTGGCCAGGAGCCTGGCTTTCAAATGAGACTGAGACAAGGTATTGGGTATTTAAGCCTGGAAGTGAGAGTAAATATTGAATAAAAATTTCACTTCCAAAATTCTCTTAGGAAAAAAAAATCTCTCATCCAGGGAACTATTTGATCTTGAACAGAAGATTACAGATTGACTATGTATGTAGAGCTCAAGTGCAAAACAAAAGAGAAGACACAAAAAACCCAAAATGTTATACTTTTGAAGACTCATCATTTCTGGAGCTTGGGATTCTCAACTTATACCTGTAGACGGGCATTCATCAATAACGCCCTGTCCAGAAATTTAATGGTTCTACCTGTAACCAGAACTATTTGGGAAAGTTGTCCTTTTTATTACACTATAAAAGTAGTATGAGAAATCAACTATTAGAATTAACACTAAGTGACCTTAGGATCAACCAAAGCAGCAGCAACCCAGCCACTCCCAGCTTACTGAACAGGCCTGCTTTATGGCTTGAAGGAACTTCACACAGGAATAAAACTACAGGAACAGGTTTGTTGTCTTTCCCTTAAAGAAGACTAAAGCAGGACAAAAGTTCTTGATTTATGTGAGATACACAAAGTCCAGGCCATGCTTCCTGCCTCTATAAAGTGCTAATAAAACACTTCAGTGCCACAGCCCATAAGTAATGAAATGGCTTCTACAAATATAACTGCACAAACTGCCAACTAGAGTAAAAAACTTAAAGTCTGGCAAGAATGCATATCAGCCCCAGAATCTCTTCCACAGTACCAAACTTTCAGGATGTGCACAACTCACACTCAGGGCCACTTCAGAAGCCCTCAAATTATATAAACTAGTTAGAAAGTTTGTGGAGACAGGCAGAAACAAATATAAAATGTAAGTTATCATCAGGATTCTACAAAAAACGAGGAGACTGCCATCATTTGTGAAGTTGCCCCATTTGCACAAAGGTTACTGAAAGGTAAGGGCAGTTCCTTAAATAAGTAAGAGCTGCTTTTTCTATCCCTGAGTGATGGGCTTGGCTTTAAGCTGCACACACTGACCAGTCTTAAGTGTCCCCTAAGCCTTGTAAAACCATTAAAGCTATGGAAATGTCAGCTCTTTATTTTGCAACACTGCATTCAATGCACCAGCTTTCCATTCCAGTCACGTTTGTAAACCTCAAGAAAAAGTTATTATTTTGAGTTCAGTTTAGCTTTTAAAATTTGGACTGAACTTTCTGCCCCACGAATTGAAGCAGCAGTAGCTTAACACAACAGCACAACCAGTGCTGGATTTGTTGACAGCTGATAAAAAGTAAGAGCTAACAGTAAAAACAAGCACATGCAGTTGCTTTCCCTTACCCCTCTCTTAACTGAAAGCAAGAAAACCTGTGAGAGGGAGATAAAAGCTGAACTGGAGAACATGAATTTGAAAATTAAAAAACTAAGAAATTGGGACAGAAACAATTAGCAGGAAGGAAAGAAAATCTGCTACTTTGAACACACTGCCTCAAAGACTTTGCAATAGCTTCTCTACAGCTTCCCTTTTCCAGAAAGCACAGCTGCCAACTCATGCCAGTTTTCCTTCCATAAACCTTAAAAAACTGACCATCAAGACATGATTCTTAGTAATTTGGTTTTAGTGGCATATCTTCCTATGTACTTTTTCTAAAACATATTTGTAATGATGTCAATTAAAGATCAGAATAAATTGCATTCGTACCCACTCTCAACAAAAGCACTTCAAGATTTATTTCCACTCAACAGAATATTTATCCTCCTCAAAGACACAAATGGGTTCCTGTATTTTTGCAGAAGGTTTTTTTATAAGTTACAAAGCACTTGATTAAATGCTGAACAGGAACACTTAAGGCATGTGACAGAGTTTCTAGGATACTGTATGAGAACAGCTCTTTTAGTAAAACAGGGACACCAAGTAATTTTATTTAACCTAATTTTTTTCCAAGTGCTTCACACAATTCCATCTATAACAAAGCCTTCAAGATCAATTTTACACAAAGCTGCTTGCAGATTTTGGGAAGCTACGCTATATTCTTCTCCTCCAATGTTCAACCTCCACTTGGGGCCATGTAAAACAATCAGCTTTCCAAAGAAGACAAGACTTCAGCATTTATTCATACAGAAGAAAACTATCCCTGCTTCCATCAAGATAAAAGCTCTGCTTCAAACAACTGGGCATAAATTCATATTTAGGCAAAGATCAGTTCAGTTTTCTGATACATCCAATAAAAACAATCATGCTCTGTTTCCACAAGTATTACTCTAAGCATTCAAATGGAGCAGAGAGGACACACTGATTTGAAATAAATTTATGTGATGTTAACTGAACCAATGGTTATATAATTGGCAAGATGAAGAAAGTGGATGTGAACACTAAAGAACACACATAAAGGACTGTCTGATTTACAATATACCATAATATCAGCTCCACCTCAGCAAGGCCATAAACCTAAATAACATGGTTACAGAATAGATAAATGCATTTGACTGAAAGTTATTTAAGGTGAAAGCACCAGTCTACCAATCAAATACAAAAAGCAGACATTTTTAATAGTTTAAAAACTCAGAAAAACCCATTTCTGTTTGCAAATCCCCATTCACAGGTGCTCACAGAATCAACTCACCCTTATTTCTGTATAAGACTGAGCAAAGGCCAAAGTCAGAACAGGAACATTAATGTATTTGAACTACTGCAGGGCAGGGAGGTTCAGGGAAATTAAAACAAGGTTTTGAACCTTGCACACAAAAAAGTCCGTCCTTTGTCTTCCAAGCTCAGCATACTGCTGCTGCCTCCATCTGACACAAGCTCTTGGAGGTCCCTTCCACCTTAATGAACCTGTAACATTGGAACTTGAGTTTTCTTCATATTTAACAAAGTTGCTTTTTATTACATTTGTGGAAGAAAATCCTCCCCAGGATTACACTCCAGTCCTCTCAATCCCACCTCGCACAATGATGCTTTTACCCTGATAGAGCATTACAACTCTAACTTCTTCTTGAATATCTAAACAATTGCTCAGAAACCCCCTTAAGGATAATTAAAGAAAAGCATTTCATAACCCATAACTAAAGAGCATTCCATAGCTCTTCTTGCAAAGTTCACCTTGCTGTGGGTGTCAATTAATGCCATGATCAATTCAGGTAAAAATTGAGACTTTGACATCAGTGCCAGGCACCTGGCCACACCAAATGGGTAAACAGGAAGGTTAAACTCAAACAACTCTGAATGCAGTCACTGTCTCACACACTCCCAACAGGCATGAACTGGATTACATATTCTATTTTGGTTTTAGCAATTACTTGCCTTTTTTTAATAAGAAACTAAAAGGCAGCATGATATCAGTATTACTGCCTCTTCTCAGTGACTGCTGTGCAGAATTTTGGCTCATCCAGCTCAGTCTCTCCAACAGAAACCTCATCCAGAATCACGTGTGTTCTGCAAGAGATGCAACCTTCCTTCTCCTCCCTCCTCAGCTCTTTCAAAAGAACTGTGTAAGAAAGAGATCATACCCTGCAGTTTTAAATTGAAAACAAAAGATGTCTCAGGACTATTAATAAACCATGGGTGACAGGTCACACACTGTTAGACTGGTCTCTCTCCCCCAGTGGCTTAAAAATTGAGATGCAGATTTAACAAGTCATGGCACATCCTTCATAACCATGGGCTGCAGAACTGCACCACAACCCAAGCCTCCAATAGAATTTCTTCAGCAGTGAGCAGATACTAATTTCAAGAAGTAGCTGCATTGATGGATTATTGTCCATCCCACATTTCTTTCAGGAAGCAATTTAAATTGCAAATATGGAAATTTTATGACCCTTCAGAGATTTTTATTTCCATTGAATATCGCATAGAATTCCACACATTGCCAGATTTTTCTCTCCTTTCTTTCCATTATTTACTCAAAATGACTGAAGCCACACATCCTGATAAATATGTAAAAAAAGCATCAGTTATGGATTTTGTTCCACTCTCATTTTACTGAATAAGTTTTCATTCTCTGACAGAGAAAGTGCTGTTCGACATTCCTGATACCCCACAGCACTTATCTTGCTGACTAGAATAAGCAAGTCCCATCTTCAAAGTATTTCCATGAAAATTTTCAGCTACTGCAATTTTTACCATTTCTCTGAATAATTTTTCAGACCCCAACAACCATGACTTACTCCATTCTTATTTCCCCATTCCATTTCTTACAATGCAGAAAAATGAGGACTCAAGCACTGATCAATTAGGGCAATCATCTATAGCAATCTCATCACTTTGTGCAGAAAACCGACTCTTTTTTCCTCCAGTGAGTGCCGCTGAAAGATTAGTGGGAGGAGTCCAGCTCATTCACTTAAAATAACTGCATTTCCTAAATTTGCTACTACCGTGCCTCCTGCCTTGACATTTAGTCAGTCAGCTTAGTCCACCTTCAATTTCTGCTGCTCCTCTACTTGATTTCTGGAGTTATGGATCTACCACAGAACTATAAATTGCCATGTGTTAAACTCAGTGGGATGAAAGCTATTTAAAGTTTAATTTACTGTGACTAATCAATAGCACTGTTCATCACTTCCTGGGGCCTTCAGGTCTTTGCTTCCCTTGGAGTTAAACCTCAGTATAATTTTCCACATTTTCACATTCTACTTTTAATTGTGAAGCGATCCATAAGCCTTTTTTCAAGAGGTCAGCAAAAAGCACAGGCTAATCAGTAATTCTATAGAAGATTTGCTGAGCTGCAGATTTGTTAAAGAGCATCTTTACCCTTAAAATTCACAAGAACTCCTGAACACCATTTCAGCCTAATACTAACTTGTTCCGTCACCTCCAACACTTAATATTTCCAGCAATACCATCTCCTAGATATCACAGCATCAAAGCTTCCTTCACAAGATGTCACATGACAAAGGCAGGGACAAATGAATCCCAGTTTCCCAATAACCTGAACTGCTTTCCCTTAGCCTCCAACTCTCTGCCATGATCTCCAGCCCTGGTTATGCAATGCAGGAAGGGATGAGGTTGAGTCACATGTCAGGGGAGGTGCACACAGTCCCCATCTCCAACACAACTCCAGCCTCCACCATCAGGAAGCTTTTAGGAGTAGTGTTTCTCACAAGCCTCAGACTTGCTTTCCCTCTGGAGGATGTGATGTTGGGAGATGCATAAAAATACACTTGCTAATTTGCACTTACAGAAAAGTAACTGAGTGGTTTGCCTGTGACCACACCTATGGAAAACCCTACACAGCAAGTCACGTGCAGTAACATCAGATTCAGACACAAGATACTGATAGAACTGCACTATGAAATAACTGTGTTCACAGACAGCTCACAGCAAAAATCATTCCATCAAAATACTTTAAAACAAACAAATGTGAGAAAGCAAATTAAATGCTTCAAGAACTTTAACATACATAAATTATTACAAAACAACTGTAGATTATACATAGCTGTGACTTAGGGATGTGGTTTAAGGGCTGGTTTGTCAGTGACAGGTTAATGGTTGGACCCAATGATCTTAAAAGCCCTTTTCCAACCTCAATGATTTTATAGAATCATAGAACAGTTTTGGGTTGGAAGGGACCTTGAAGATCATCAAGTTCCACCCCCCCCTGCCATAGGCAGGGACACCTCCCACTAGATCAGGCTGCTCAGTGCCTTGTCCAGCCTGGACAAGTCATTAAATATATATGGATTTTTTATACACATTATCTAACATACACATAATCATTATGTGATTTCTTATAAATATATACATAAACACACACATACAAAACTCTGTACTGGTCATATCTATTACACAAGAGAGGGCACGCTGAAAATATGTCAAATTTGATTACAGTACTTAAGTAATTCAGCTTTCCCCAAGAGGCCATTCTGTGTGCTCAGTGCCCTTACAGTCAGAGGGCAAGCCAACAAAGAACTTTGCTCCTCCTCACTTGTGAATATTGCCTGCTTTGTGTAACACTCTGGGCAGGCAATTAAGATTTCCTTGATAAAACGGGATTTTAAAAAATTATTCTTTGGAAAACAGACTCTAATAATAATTATAAACAACTGGTTTTCCTCTGTGAAGTGATTATTTCAGTTTGCAAGTTTTCTTTTGTGTATCTCACTTTCCAAACTTTGGCATGGATTTCCTACTGTGTTTGCCATGGTAACCAAGCAGTCCAAGCTTCTACTTGAAATTCTGTTTAACTGTTTAGTGTTGCATATTGATTAAGACATATTAACACCCTAATGCATTCCAAAAACAGGAAAAAAAGCAGTTCTCATACCAGATAAATTACCTTGTGAACTATTAAAAATATCAAAAGATTTTTGATAATTTAAGATGGGATAGAAATGGAGAAATTTCACGTCAAACTACTCATGTCTAAGGTGTGCATGCACTTAGAGGTGAGGAACAAGATATATTCACTCTGTAAGAAGCAACACCAGAACAGCAAAGAGCCTCTCTTTGACACTATTTTCTCTCCTGTGAATCAAGACTTTGCATTCATGGCAGAGAGAAAATTTGTTATAAGACTGCACTTGAATAAGAAAGGCAAATTCCACAAACTAAAGCTTGCACCTTGGAGGAAAACTTTCTGTTTTGGTGCAAGGAGGAATTTCCTGGGGAACTTACTGGAAGTTCTGGTAACTGGGTAACTTATTTAAAATTCTAGGACTAATGTTAGCAGGGCAAAGCCAAGCCACAATTACCAGCTTCCCTTATCTTGCACTTTGAAGAAAGATCTTTCTTCAAACATTTACCTCAAATACAGGATCATGACTATAAAAACACCTCTTTAAGGCACAAAGAATCCTTCCCAATTCCCAGAAAATATACCAAATAGCTCAGCATACTAGAAGCACTTACATAAAAGTAAAAACAGATTAAGACAACTTGAAATAAACCAAGGTTTAGTTTTCTCAGTCTCACTATCCCCTAGCTGTGAAGGTTGGCTGGCCACCTCTTTTTAAGCTATTATAAATATAATTTCCTAATAAATATAATGCATTCACTATTATGTGATGCTACTAAAGAGAACAGTGATTGCTTTGCTCAGGTAATTAAAAATCACACTCCCCTCTCTCCAGTTTTATGTTAGAGACTATCTTCTCCTAGTAGCAGACATCAAAATGCACCTTCATCCCACTTGCAAGCAGAATTTTACACAGTATTAAAGGTGTCTTTTCAATGCCTTGTAAAATGGTACTAAGAGACATTTATTTCTCCTGGTAAACCACATGTGTTGCATCTTTGAAGTGCATTTCAAATCCTCCTCCCTTCAACAGCTGTATCACAAGCTGACTCAGCTTCTAATCAACATTACACTCCGGGTATCTTTTCAAAGTTTTCTAGCTAAAGCAAAAATTCCCTAGCTATGTATTTTTTTCAATTGATTTTCAATTCAGTTACTCTTCTGCCATCAGCTTGCTTCTCCTTACAAAATGCTTCTACTATGAACAGTGATGCCTCAACTTTATGATGAGAATTTTGCTATTATCTAAAAGATCTTTCTTCTTTGTCCCAATGTCTCCAATGAAAATATTAAGTATTTCCAAAACCACTCCTTGAAGACCTAGTTCAAGCTCACTCTTCAACAGTTGTCGCAGTCCCTACAAGCAGTAAAATTATGGAAAAAGACAAAATAACCCTGCATTTTAATTCTTTCCTCATTTCCACAGAGAATGAGCTTAAGGTTCTAGAATTCCTCAGCTCATGCAAGGACATGAACTTAAGTTACAGTTCTTCCTTACTGCTAGAATATTCCAACAGAAAGGCTGAGCACCACCACTTCAAATAAAGCTGTCCATATAAAACATGTTAGAATTATTTCCACACTGCAGGGAGATAATATTTTACTTGAAGCAAAACAAGAAAACCTAACACAAGTCTAATTTCAAAAGCTAAAACTGAAAGTAACTCCAAGCAGTTGGGAATTCTCATTTTGGGGACTTTGTTGCTATGGTGTGTGTGTGTGGGGGAAGAGTCAAGCAGCACTCTTGCAGGTATATCTCTAACCAAATACAATCAAGGATAAGCCTTAAGAAAATACCTGCCTGTCCCAGGAGTAAGAGACAATTGAAGAGTTTTCAGTGGAATTTTTCACTGTTTGGAATATGCTGAATTAAAACCCAACATATTTCAGAATAGTAGAGAACACAGCAAATATTCACAGGCCCTCACTGTCACATGTTGTATAGAGAATGTCACTCTATAAAGACTTGGAATGCACCAAGCCACACATCACTTCTGGGAAACTGAGAAATTAAGTGTACTGTAACAATCATCCTTTTTCTTAACCACAATTCGTAATTAAGTTCTGCAAGGTTTGCCTAAGATTTATACCCTGTTAACTGTGACTCTTTTCTCAATAGTTACAATATATTAAGTTATAACACATTCATTGCTCTAAAGAAAAGAAGTGACAGTTATCTTCCCCGTCTCTCTTGTTTCTTACCTACCAGTGGATCCTTTCATTTCCTCCTACTCCTACAGTCTAGTCTATACTTACAATTGCCCATAGCTACCATCAGTCCTTCTCACCCTTTTCTTTTTATGCTGAATGAGGTATGATTCAACTGAGTCGAACCAAGATAAGATGTATATACTGCATGTAAGAAATAAGTTAAAATAACAGGCATGTAAATATCAAGTGGATTCCAAGGGAAACCACACACTCTGGCACAATTCAGCAGCTGTTTTCATTCAGTTCACTGGCTCAGTTGTAATAACTTACAAGTTTAGTAAATATCCCAAGACAGTTATTTAACACTCCATAAGTTACTTTCACTGGGAAATGGTTTACATTGGCTCAGCTCTAAGTAAAATTGCTTAGAAAATTGTACCTGTTAAAGGTGTCACTCTCATATTAGAGCTGGCAGGCTGCTTTGAGATGTCTGCCAAAATCCAGAACAACCTGGAAACACGGCATGATTTAAGGACAGAGTCATCTCCAAGTCATTCATCTCCTATACCAAAACACAGAAAGTTACTCGACCTGTTTGTTTAGTGTTCTAGTCAGTCACACCTTCAAAACAATTACTTTCACTTTAGTGGTGAATTTTATGTTTTCTCCCATTTAAAACATTAGTACAGTTTTGTTTTAGTGCCAGGAAAACGCACTTCAACAATACATGCACACCTATCCACAGCATCCCCTGAAGCCCCTGTATACAGCTCACCAGACACAAATGCTGGTTTTCCCTTTTCTTCTAAGTGATCAGACATCCAAAGAATACCTAAAACACATCACAGAAAATCAAGCTTCTTCTTGAAAGACTAAGGCTGCTGTAGCTTCACCACCAAGGTGGTTCAAATTCCATTTCTCCCAACTTTTAAAAAAAAATACCAAAACACAGCAATACTCATCACAAATGAGTTTTAGGGCAAAAAAAACCCCAATACCCACAGTCCCTTAAATACAACAATCTCTTCCAATTTAACAGTGAAGGTTAAAGCAGAACATCCCCCTCTCTAAGAGGATTCAGAAGTACTGAAACAAAACTTAGAGACCTTAAACATAGAAAGAACAAGTAAGTAAAAGCCTGGCCGATACAGGGAATTGGCATCAGGATTAAATTTTATCAATTGATTTAAAAGTAAAAAACTACTATGTTATTATTAAAATGGAGAAAGTTCAGTTACACGCACACTTGTTAACAGGCAGAAGTGCAATATAAATTCATACAGCACAATAACATATCCCGAATAGTTCTATTATATTATATAACATCCAGGCAAGTAGCAGGAGGTTGAGTTTCCCCCAGTCTACAACCCTATCTTTGAGAGTTTCCTCCATCCCCTTTTCAGCACATAAGAGCTCAGGATTATGGGTTGCTATAACCAAACCATGTTTTACTCCAGCAGTGTAAATTCACTGCTTGTAAGAAAAAAAAAAATACGTTACAGAAAAGCAGGCTGAGTAATTGTACCCTGCATTGCCCTGTTTCTATAGAAACTTATTTCACTGTCACAGCTAATTGTTAATCAATTTAATTTCTTCTTATTGCCAAGCTCACTAAGAGTCAAATAAAACAGCATAACGTCTGTCCAGCAACACAGCATTATGTCTTTTCCGGCTGCTGCTGGTTTTTCAAGCCCTACAGGAATGCTGGACATTCTTGACACAGTGTTTTCATAAAGCCAGTTGTAGCTTGTTAACAAAATATTACTAGACCAAAGCCCTAATTACATGTTATTTTTACTACAAAAGTAACTGGCTCTTATTCTAAGAGAACCAGAACAGTCCTACAGAAGTTAAGAGGATAAATCATTGACCCAATGGTCCGAGCTGGGCCTATTGTTTTAGCTTTTTCTGATCATATTTAGTAACAGACAAAAAAAGTAACGTATTTACCTTAACCCTCTTCCTGAAGTTGTTAATTTGCAATGCATCCTTCTGGGGCTGGAGACACTTCATAATGATTCAACCCAACTAGGCAGTGTTCCAGAACAGGAGCACAGGAAAACAAATACTAAGGACCAAATCCTTGACACAGGCAGAGAACTTGCTCCTCCCACAGTCCCATCCATACAAGGTCTAGGATATTGCCTGATCTGCAATCCACAATCTGCTTCTGAAGTTCCAGGGCAAAAGGTTGCATGCTGCCCATTTCACCAACAGCTTCCCCAATAGACTTATTTTTAAGTAAACAAAGTATTAAGATACTTTAAGTAACAGCAAGTGCTGACAGTTTCACTGGTATGTGGGGGTGGGGGGGGAATATAATCTTTTGCCTGCTATTAATCACTCTCTTGAAAAATTATTAAATTGTTCAATGTGTATTTTTTTCTTGAGTAGGAAGGGAGTGATCAGACTATTTATTGTCACCTACTGCTTTTGCAGACAGCAGAGCTGCCTCCTGAGTACTCACTGCCCACACCTCAAGTGTTTTTCTACAGGTCCTAAAAGATGCTTGTATGAGGGCACTGAACTAAAACTACTGACAGAAGACAGCCCAGCTATTAAGTCATCCCTCCCATAGATATGGGCATACTAATAAGCATACTATGGATAATAATATGCATACTCTGCATGCTAAAGATTTCTGGTATCAAAAATAGTCATACTTTTACCCAGCACCATTATCAGGTTGTCAAAATCTAAATTTTCCTTCATATCAACTTGCATCAGAAGTGCCACTGCTGCGAGACACCACTAATCAGAGTAAAAATGAGGAAGGGGCTCCAAATGAGTGAAGAGAAAATAAATTGACTACTAATCAAAGTACAAATGTGTGCAAGACTACTAACCAGAGTACAAACAAAGAAGGAGTTCTAAATAACTGAGAAGAAATCACAACAGAAATGTTTTACAGCCTTTTAAGACTGGACTCCTCAGAGTACTGATCCTAATTGCACTCTCCCTTGCCTGTCCCTCTCCACTACACAACCAAAGCCTCTACTAATTCATGACTAGCAAAGAAATAATACACAGGTCAACCCAATAGTTTCTTTGCAGAAGGGGTTACCTGTTCTCAGAGATGAGTTACAGCACAACACAGAGCAGCTACACCAGTTGCCTTGGGACTGCTGTGCTGGAACTACAGCCACAAGGAGCACTTTGTTACTAGAACAATGGGGACAGTGTGAATCATCTTGAGCATCACTAAAGGCAGCTTCATCTGGGCATCTACTGGAGTGGCTCAGAACACTTGTTTGCCCCAGCTCTACAAATCAGAAGTGCTCATGTGTGTCCACACTTAACCATCCCAGTTCAGTCTACTGCATTTATGGCTAAAACACAGAACTACTGCCAAATTTTCACTTCAGTGGCAGCTTCGGGTCATGCTCCAAGACCTACCTCAACTCTTATGAAAATGTGTAGAAATCCTAGTTACAAGAACTGAGAAAATAAAAATCTTTAGAAATAAATTATCACAGTAAAAATATGACAAGAATAGGACTTGTAGGATTTCATATTTGTCATGGTTACATTTGTAAGTGTAAGGAAGAGAAGACATTTGTGTTAGTCAGATTTACTGAGTTATCCTTCTGATTGCACAGGCTAAAGCATCCCCGAGGCATCATTCCAACAGTTAATTTCAGACTTGTGGATTTTTAACAGAGTTTCAACACAATAATGGCATCCACTCAGTATCCTGATGTCACTGCTCCTCTTCCTTCAGTGGAAAGGAAGCATTAAGGATACAGAGTCCTCTCAAAGTTTTACTTGGTATGAGTTCCCTGACAAGGTAGTTAAACTTCCTCTAAGATTATAAAAAATTACTTGTTTTTGTTCCTAGGAGACCAAGAATGAAGAAGTTCATTGGTAAAATCCAATCCTTTCTGCCTGCTCTAGGCAATTTTTCAGGTAAAGCTCCTGCTTAGGCTAGCACTTACTTTGCTACAGCATTTCACATTCTCAAGGTGGGCAAAAATTAGGTGTTATTAAAGGAAGAACAGATTAGTGCAGCCACTTCCAATCCCTCAGAGTTAATTTTTTTTAAGTATTAATGCTTTGACCATTATGGCCACATAAGAACCTTATGATTAACTCATGAAATTAAAGACCTGGTAAACCAAAACTGAAATCAATTTGCAGAAAGTATCTAAGAGAAATCTATCATTCCATTATGAACAACTTCACTGAATAATGCAAGAGCAAAATCCCAGCACAAGTTAGGACTCTGTCACTGCAAAGATTTCAGCTGTAGGGGACAGTGGTCCTGCACACAAACACTACAGCACTACATCTCAGCTCCCATTCTGATAAACACAGCAGTGGCTGATAAACCAAAAGCAGCTGCTTTATATAAGTTAGAGCAGACAAGAAATGGGAGATGGTAGAATATTTAGTATGTATACATTTGGATTTAAGAGCAGGGTAAGGTGAGGAAGGAAAAATACTTGATTTCTGAGAAGGACACAACAGAATATTACTACTTAAAGTTTAATGCTTTCCTTAAGCTTTCCAAGACAATACTGGGCATTATTAAGCAATATATTCCACTATTTTCAAATAATAATTTGTCCAAGTGTGTCAACTCATAGTCATGACAACTGGGTTTTTGGATACATATGCTTCTTTCAGGTGGTTCCCTTCAGACAGAACTACAATACTTCAAACTAGGGCATTAAATTCAATTTTAGGATTAAAACAAGACAGTTATGGCTTGCAATCCTCTCTGAGATGGTCTAGGCAATGTTTAATTAGAATCTGAGGCATCTCCAATGTACATTATAACTATTAACAACTATTTAACTGTTTTGCAAACTGCCAGATACCAAAGCATAACACAAATCCCATGTCATTTAAGTATGTATCACAACCTTTTTGAAACTATTCTGGATGAAGCTAGCCCATAAAGCTCCCTACAGACAGAAATGCTTGTTATGAATTATCTTTATTTGCTTTAGTGCAGCATTATGACTGAAACTGTCAATCTGCAAAGAATAATTTCCACAATTAGGGGTTTTTACATTCACACAGTTGGGTAATTTAAATTAGTGTATGTGCAATGTTACTACAAGCACACTTTGACACAAAACAGAAAACAAATTGTACCCACAGTGGCAAAACCTCTGAAAAATATTGCACAGTGATCTGGGGGTTTGGTCACACCATAGCATTCACTCTCAAACACTTCAGCCTTGCAGATAGCAATCCTGCAGAGAATATACTCCAACAGCTCACTAAAGTCAGACAGCTGTGATAAAGGCTTCAAGTGCAGACAAGGAGAAGTAAAAGCTCTACAAACACTGCTCAGAAGTAGCCCCCAGATAATAACTATCTTGTGAGCAACATCAAGTGCAAATATTTTGTTCCTTTCCACAGCAAGAAACATTTAACAGAGTAACAGCGCTATTTTAAAGAAGCTTTATAGTCTTTCCTCCTACTTGAGCCATTCCTAGTTGATCTATATAAGCCTCACAACTGAGTTGAACACTTAAATCTACCTATCCTCCTGTAAGAAAAAATACACCTTTCAAGAACACGCAGGAATATTTTGCTAGAATCAGAAGGGACCTTCACAGGCCATCTGGTCCAATTCCCTGCAGTGAGCAGGGACATCCTGCACTACATCAGGTTGCTCAGACTCATCAAGCCTGGCTTTGAATGTCTCCAGGAATGGGGTCTCCACCACCACCTCTATGGACAGCCTGGGCCTGCATCTCAGAGCCCTCATGAGGAAGAACTGCTTCCTAATGTCTAATGTAACCCTGACTTGCTCTGGTTTCAAACCATTGCCCCTCATCCTATCTCTCTATGCTCTGATAAACAGCCCCTCCCCAGCTTTCCTATAGGCACTTTAAGGTACTGGGAGGCCACTATGAGATCTTCTTCAGGTTGAACAGGCCCCAACTCTCTCAGCCTGTCCTTGTATCAGAGGGGCTCCAGCCAATTGATCATCCCTGCAGCCCTTCCTTCGACCTTCTCCAACAGCTTAACTTTATAACATGCCTTAGCAATCCTTGATATACCTCATCTAGAATTAAGGAAAAAAACTGCATAATAAAACTAGAGCTGGTAAGTACATCCATCCATTAAACACTCAGAACAAACTTACAAGAGATTTTCAAATACCTTCACAAGCACAGATCAACAGGTAAAGTACTACTCATCTAGCTACATTATTTCCTCCACCAGATTGGCAAATTCAATCTCAAAGCAACTATTTTGTACAAGATAGAGAAGAAATGAAAAATACTAAGATCGAAAGGATTTTTCTGCAGTGTGCAGCACAGAATTGGAAATAAAACCAGTCTAATAAGCTTCATCGAATAAAATTCAATTAAAATGCTACGTGGCATTTACAAGCAACAGCAAAACGACAAGAAACAACCCAAGTGGGGTCGACTCTATGAGTAAGATGCAAAAATGCCAACATTATTCAATATGTTAACAAAAATATTACAAGAGAGACACAGCAGGCAATAATCCTCCCTTACTTGGCACACTGCAAGTGTTATGTCTACTTTAGGTATCACAAATGCAAGCCAATAGAGGCCAATATAAAGAGCAATCAAACATATGGAACTCAAAATCTGAGAAGATTCAAAGAACTACATTTATTTACCTTAGGAAAAACAAGAGGACAGACCAATTTTTCAAAGAGAAGAAGCTAAAGGCAATAGTTCTTCCTTATACTCACAGAAAGGATCAGCATTCAGCCTCATTTTTTCCCTTGAGCAAGAAGTCCAAGGAGGAAGGGAGGAAAAATAAGCACCAAAAGAAGTTCCAGCTCCACAAGGGACTGTGGATTTCTTTTTACTGCAAATTTAAGAACTAGTGTAGTCCATGCTACTTCAGAGAAAGTCTGTCTTCAAAGACCTTTACAAATCTCTGCATTTTCAAAGCTAAAACACACATCTTCTTTTTGAGGCCAGACACAGCTTAGTGATCTCTAAATAAACAGTAACAAACTCACTTTCCCACTAGTTCTTGTTCATTTCATCCAACTGCCCAATTGATTGCCTAGCGCTGCAGTGGATCAGCATCCCTCTGCAGGATCTCGTCCCCCAAGATAGTCAACAGCACCCCTCAGTCTGGTATCACCAGTGAACTTCCTGATGCCACATTCAGCTTCAGCTCCATCCAGGTCATTGATAAAAAGAACCTCGTATCTGCCAGTTCACAGCTGGACAACTTGTCCGAGGAGAGCTGTGAGGAAGAGTATCAAAAAAGCCTTACTAAAATAAAACCTACAGCCACCATGTTCCTTCCTTTCATTCAGTATAGGAAAACATTGTAGAAGGATACAGAAGTAGTTAAACAGGAATTTCCCTTTGGAAACCCATGTGGACTGATGATAGCATTGTTCTTTAAATGTCTTTCAACACCACCCAATATGAGAATCTCTGTCATTTTTCCAGGTGCTGAGGTTAGGCTAAGCACATCTGGATTTTCCTGTGTATTCCTTCATGCCCTTCTAATAATCTGGGTGATGCTGGCAAGCTTCTTTGCTGTTGGTCAGTGAAGAGTAACCACACGAAAAAATGAACCTGAAGGAGCCAAACTTCTAGAGCAACTCTTTGGAATCCATCTGTGGTGCTCCTGGTGAAGTCTCACCTCAGGCAAACCCCACAGAGCATCAATTAAGGCAAGAAATAGAAACACAAGGACATCACACTCCCTCCCACCCATCCCTCCCCCTGCCTAACTAGCTGGGGGGCCTGTTGGCCCCCCAGCCTTCCTCCTCCCACCGTGTCCCCTTGGAAAATGCAACTCACCAGTGATGTCCTGCAGCAGAGACACCAGCAGGAGCATCCCTCAGGCCCCACGGGGGGCAAATGGTGGCTGCTGTATACTGTTAAATTGGAGAAGGGGATGGAGGGGGCTGATAGGGAACAGTTGGGGAGGGAGGAGTCTCCAGTGGAGCCCAGGTGGGGGGGATTTAGGGGAAAATGGGCTGGAAAAGGGTTGGTATGGAGCAGAGGCAAGAGAGGAGGGAAAAGAGGGGTATGTGGAGCCTGCCCAGAGGCAAACTGAGGGGAAACATGGAAGGACTTGACTCATGGAACTAGATGATCTTTTAGGTCCCTTCCAACCCAATTCTCTATCCCACTCTTTAAAGTTAGAATGATAATCAAGATTCTGCCCCTTCAAGCCTCTCCTCACCTGTATTTACTTCCCAATGTTATGTAAAAACAAAGACTATGTACCTTGTGACACTACCGCTAATATGTACCTATGACTATTACAGTGACTGCTCCAGACTATCTTGTCATGAAATCTTTATAAAATACAGACAATCATATACATAATTGCTTAAAAGAAAATTCGCTAGCTTCCTAGTAGGAAGGGGAGGAGAGGGGGGGGGAATTACAATTAATGTCAACAACAATCTGGAAAGTCTTGTTTTGTCAGTCATTCCTAAGGCAAAGAAGATGAGAGAGCGCTCTCCTTTTCAAGACTAATGAATCAACTAATAAATCATTTCAGAAAGCTAGCCACAAACTATATTAAAGTATCCCATCAGCAAGAATGAAGTAACAGCCCTCGCTCCTGGTTTGGGGCCTCAGGAAAAGGCAAGCCATCCAAAGCATCAACGTATCATACTCTGAGCAATAACTTCTGAATTATTATGTTATAAACACTGCTCCAGGAAGAAGTAAACTCCTAAAATAATAGAAAAGGCTTACTGAAACACCCATAACTTGCTTAATCAAAATTAAATCAGCACTCAGCTGAGAGCAGATCATTCGCAATCTGACTTAAGGCTAAAGCTTTATTCAGGTGAGACCTCAAAAGGCAGCAGATCTGATCTGACAGCCCAGGACACCAAATGGGGCAGCTTTGTGCCTTTCCCCCCCCAATCCTTTCTTTGCTGTCATGTCTTGTACCTCATCATATTTACCCCAAGATGAGACAGTTCAGCTCACCAAATCTAGAGAAAATCGACAAGAAAAACAGATAATTTTTTGCTACTGGTTTAGCAAGCTGAACAAGCCCAACCAGAGATCAACACTGCCAAAGACAGCAAGGAGACGGGAGCACATCGACAAGGGGAAACCATGCTGCCAGACCATCATTTTCTGCTGTCACTGAAGTCAAGTTCATGAAAATTTTCCCCTTCTGATTCACAAGAGATCACTGCAGACATTTAAACTTCAAACTAAGGAGGACTGAAAGGGAAAGTGCATTGACAGCATGGTTAGAATAATGATATACTTAGATAATTTAAGAAAACACATCTCATTCTACGCCAGCTTAATCTCTCCTTACTGAACCTACAGATACATTTCTTCTTTTCAGTGGATCCAAATCATAAAACAGCAGCTTTCTGTAAGTCTGTGAAAGTTTCTGAAAGACACTGAAAGCTGAGAAAGTTTCAGCATCAAAACAAATGGCTTCTCATTAATGTGCTTTCTTGCTGACACAGGGACATAACATCATGTTTCAGGGTAACAGTATATTTACTGGTACCACAGGAACATCAAACAGTAAAAACTCAGCTTCTTTTTTAAAGAGGCAAAGATAAAAATTGGGAGAATAAATAACATTTTCCTTCAAAAAGTCTCTAAAGACAGCTTAAAATATTGCCCAGAGCATTCTCTTGTCTAACGAACTACTACCATCATCTATTAGCACTCCAGTCTCTAGACACTAGACAGAACTTCCCAATCGAGTTTCTTGGAAGAAGGATCAAGGTTAAAGAAATACCGGTACAAATATTTTTTCTTTACATAGGCTAAATATCCCAAAGACACTGGCAACACACCTAAAAAGATGACTTAAAAACTAGATGTGGTATTTACAATGTATTTAGGATTGGAGCTCTGTGTGATTGATTTCAAGAAAATACCCTTTCAAGCCACGTCTTTGACACAATATTCTATTATTTTTTCTTAAGTGGCTGGAGTGTGACTTCTACTAGATGTGTACTGATCTGCAATGGGTTAAATATGCAAGAACTACCTTAGCATCTAGCAGACACAGCTACTTGAAATAAAGTTTTAGTTGCTCTTATACTCATTTTAGTAAAAATACAGCATTTCTTAGAGAGAAGCAGAACTTCAAAAAGATTAAAGACAAAAATCACAGCTTCCTGATATATCCACAAAGCACAGCTTCAATAAATTCAACTCATACTCTAATATTCAAATATGGCATACCCAAAATGAAAATGAGAGTCTTCAAGTAATTAGGGAAATTTATGGAAGGACTACTTTGATAATTATGGACTTAGAGCGAAAGCTGAGGTTATTTGCATCTGTATTGTGCAGAGGATCACAAATAGGCAGATCCTCAATAAAGTCCCTCTCTCCCTCCTGCCCCTAAGAAGACAAAGGCAGACAGGGTTTGATAGTTTGTCCTGTTCAAGACATAATTAAACTGACAACAGAGCTTTCTCTTTTACAACAGCCACAAGATAAAGCTTTTGGTTCTGCAAAACTCAATCATCTGAAAGACTCTCAGCTTGTTCTTACATCAACTTTGCACAAAGACAAAACAACAACTTGCAACTGAATATTTCCAAAATAAATTCCAAAGCAGCACATACTAAAGGCTTGAGATGTATCATCTTCCACATTCTCATTTGAAGCATTTTCCTTAAGTGTTTTTCAATCTATTTCTGCTCTTTAGGTTCACTTCACTGAAGTTAATGGATTATACACACAGAATATCCAGTGCATTTTAAATTGGTAACACTGCAAAAAGTCAATGAAATTAATTCTGCTCCAACAACATAAGTGATATGCCTTAAAGCTTCCAAGATAACAATTTGACAAACTAAAATTCTCTCACTGTGTACCATAACAGTATCTTGAAGCATCTAAAATCAAAACTAAAATACTCTTCTAAAACCAACTTTTATGATTTGAAATTATTCAGTTGCCTAATTTCAATGAAGTTGCAGGTTTTAGATTTGTTATTTTTCAGAAGTGTGGCAGGAGATGACTAAGACAACTTGCAAGAATCACATGTACCATTACTAAACTCCATAAAGGCCTGCTCTGTAATCTGAGAGAACTCTGTAGTTACTTTCCAAGGAAAAAAAAAAAACTAAAAAATGACAGAATCCAAACATGGTAATAATTCAGGTTACAGATTTTCAGAGATCTTGCCTCCCACGATACCTTGTAAACAGTAAAGACAGTAACTGTTTATAAATAACAAATGCTGTTTGATACAAGCACACTTAAAGAAACTACTGTCCAAGTATTATTCATAACACAACTAGATTATTAAAATACAGTGAAGCTAAAATCCATATGTACACTTTTCCATATAATTATACAAAATGTATTCAGTCTGTCAAGTCATAGCCAACTACGTAGGCTTTATCCTCCAGCTGGTGCTTAAATTTTATAGAGAGAAGGAGTGATATGGGCACTAGCTTGGGACTTAATAGATTTGGGTATAATTTCTTCCTCATCTACACATTCCTTGTACAGTTCTGCACACCCCACTGTGCCTTCATCCCACACTCAACAGTGCTTTAAAAGCAGGAAGATTTCAAGGTACTGTCATCACAGCAGCAGATTCACAAGCAGCTAAGATCAAAGGAATATCCACTATTTGAACTATAAAATAGAAAGCTAGCAATCATTGTATCTATACTTACATATATTAGGAGTGAAACATGTTCACTCAGCATGACAATAATGAATCTTTCTCTAAGCATCTAAAAGTCCCAGGCCTTAAGAAACAATAAGTATAAAGGGTTTGTTGATAAATACAGTGACGTGAGAGATGAAGTGCATGCACTACCCTGCATCAAATGATGACAGGCAATGAGTCTCGAGTGCATCAGTGGTCCTTTCCTGTAAAAGCAACTTCATCTGTGACAATTATTTGCCATTTAGAAGCCAGCTCACTGCACTGCAGCCATCTAGAAACGATCCTAAAATCAGTCCACTATTCAAAGTCACGATAAAGGCCCAGAACTACAGAGCACACTCCAACAGTTCAGCCAAAGCCAGGAAAGCTGCTGGGTGCGGGGAAACTGACACCACCATAATCACCACAGGGCATTAGCGTCCAGCAAAGAGGGAGCTGAAGCAGCAGGTGAAGGAGAGCCAGGTTTCCCTTGCCAACCACAAGCCGGTCCTTATTCCTGCCCGGCGAGGACGGCCCGAGCAGTCGCAATCCCTCGGAAGGTCCCTCCGTGTCACCCCCAGCCCCTTGGTGACAGCCCATTTGCCGCAGTCCAGCAGCTCCGAGCCCCTCACACAGGCCTTCCAAGCCCAGGCCTTCGCTTCCCACGCCCCTCACCGCTACCTCACGGCCCAGCTGATCGGGAGAGCGGCCGCAGCCTCGGCCACAAGCGGGCCAGAACCGAGGAGCCGCCAGCCCCGGGGCCGCGGCGGGGGAGGCTGAAGGAGAGAAGGCCGGGCGGCCTGTGCCCCCCGCCGCGGGGCTCCCACAGCCCCCCTCCAGCCAGCCACCGCCCACCTGCACCCCCTCCTCTCCCCGAGCCCACCGGCACAGCCCCGGTACCTTGCGAACCCCCTTGTAGATGTAGAAGTAGAGCTCCCGGCCCACATTGAAGCAGAGCCGGTCCCCGTTGCCGCTCTGGTCGTTGACGTTGACGAAGGAAACGCGGACCGGGTTGGAGCCCTGCGAGTTGAAGGGCACCCGGTTGGGCCGGCTGTACTCCGAGTGGCTCAGCAGCTTGTACAGCCCCTCCCGGGTGGTGAACTGGGTCTTAATCTCGTTCATCTCCTTCCCTCCTCCCTCCGCCGCCATCTTGGAAAGGAGCATTCATCCTGCCCCAGTGCCCGGATGTGGGGCAGTGCGCGTGCGCCGTGCCCGCCGGCTGCTGCGCGGCACCTGCGCGGGGGGAGGAGCCTCCGCGCATGCGCAAACACCCACTGCCCTTGGCTGGGCCCGCCGGGGCGGAGCCGAGACATGGCCGCCCCCTGAAGGGAGGGAGTGCTCGGGATAGGCTGGGGATGCTCCATGTGGGGAGGGTGAATGTAAATAGCAAGTTTAAGCTAAGAAAACTGGGATATGGGTCTAGCTGCTGCCTGGTGGTGACTTAACACGCTCTGGAGGTGTTTGGGGCCAGGCTGGATGAGGCACTGAGCGGTCTGCTCTAGTGACAGGGGTCCCTGCCCATAGATTCCATGATCTTTAACGTCCCTTCCAGCCCAAACCATCCCATGACTTCCAGTGAAACAGAATCATGGAAGATTTTGGGGACACCTCCCACTCAATTATCATTCTAACTTTGATGAGTGGGGGGTAGATTCAGACTTGACATAAGAAAAATTCTTTACAGTGAGGTAAAGGTTGCCCAGAGAGGCTGTGGATGCCCCCTCAATCCCTGGAGGTGTTTAAGGCCAGGCGGGACAAGGCACTGAGCAGCCTGATGGAGTGGGAGGTGTCCCTGCCTATGGCAGGGGGGTTGGAACTCGATCTTTAAGGTCCCTTCCAAAGCCAACTATTCTATGATTCTATGACACCTCCCACTCAATTATCATTCTAACTTTGATGAGTGGGATAGAAAATTACTTTCATTTTATCGCACTTGTTTCTATCTCATTTATTAGGGGTTAGCATATTGATAGCTCCTAGTTACCAAACTACTGATGACATGTAGGAGTCCATCTTTGGCAGTTCTCTAAATTATCCTTTTTTATGTCTGGTTTGATACTAAGGTCTTTGTTGTAAATTTGAGGGGTGCTCTCCTTGGTGTGGTGACTTTCGTTCTCTGGACTGTTCAACACAAAGATAATGGGTAGGATCTGTCACTGTGCTTAATGCATTGCTCTGGGAAGAACAGTGAGACACAGCTCTGGACTGGAAGCTGGAATCTGTAGAGAAAACCATCTGACTTAGAATCATAGAATGGTTTGGGTTGGAAGGGACCTTAAAGATCATCTAGTTCCAACCTCCTCCTATGGGCAGGGACATCCTGCACTAGATGAAGTTGCTCAGAGCCTCATCCAGCCTGGCCTGGGATGTCACCTCCACCACTTCTCTGGGCAACCTGTTCCAGTGCCTCACCATCCTCATGGTGAACACTCAAGTCCTCCCATATTTTCCTCCAGTTTGCCTCGAGGCAGGTTCCACACACCCCTCTTTTCCCCCATCTGCTGCCTCTGCCCCACACCTTTGAGCTATCATCCTAAGGGTGACTAACTTGAAAAATAAAACAATGCACACAAAACGGTAAGTTCCCAAGTATATAATCTGTTTATCAGTGTCCAGGTTCATCCAGCTCATCACAGAATTTCTAGAGCAAAAACAGGGAAGCAGTTGGGAATGTGCAACTAGGGGGAGATAAGCAACACAAGACCATATTAAATTTAACAGACTTACTGAAAAACAGACTATCAAGGTATAGCTGCATGCTGTAGCTGGCTGTGGTCAAAGGGACTGTTCTGTGCTCCTCTTTCTTGACTGTTAAGTGTTGCAGTAGTGCTCATCTCACCTCATGAGAGCTGTTCCTGAAAGATACATGGATAGAGAATTGAAGTCCCTGCAAATGTGAAATGACTAGGGTTAAATGAAAGAATTGTGACTATATAAGGGAGGGGATGGGAACACAGAGCAGAGCATGAGCGAAGAGGGATTTTCCTCTCTTTCCACTAGATCAGCTCAACCCGAGAAGTCTATTCAGACTCCGGGAGGTTAAAGGGATTTAATTTCAAATCAATTCAGTTTAAAGAGATTTAGTTTGCAGCTAAATACTGTCTTGCTGCTCACCACCAAAACATTAGTATCAGGTAGCTGAGAGACATGAAATAGATTAAGATTTCCAGGTTAACTCCTGAAGAATGGAATTTGTGTCCGAGTTAGTATCTGAACAAGTTCTGAACAAGACAAATTTCCAAAAGTCCAGATATTGAAGTCTTGCCTGAAATTCTTAAGATAAAGCAAACCAGTAATGACCAATAGATCTTGTCAGCTTATCAACCAGCCCTGCCAGATGGTATTGATGTTCTCCTGAAAGCACACTGAGTAGATGAGCAGACCTGCAATTATTTTTGGAACCATCTCAAGAGTGTTTTTTTCATGCAGAAATTCTGTGACTTGCAGACAGAAGGTCAGAATTATTTCAGACACTGAAAGAAGAATAGGAAAGGCGAGGATGTATAAATAATAATAATACTCAAAATAGAGAAGGATTTAACAGAAGAAAAAAAAATTGTTGCTCCATGCTGGCTTACTCACTGTCTTATTCATTACACAGTGACAACATTGGAGAGATGACTTTGAAGAACAAAGCAGGCAACTTTGGTAGAGGGACCTGGTGGAAGGCAAATGGTACTGCAGCCACAGCAGGCCATCTGTCACTGCTCTGGGATCCAGGGAATAAACAAAGTTAACAAGTACCTGGTTTTCAGCAGTACAAGGTGGTGCAGAAAAAAATCACAAGAATTGATGTAGTGTTTAACATTTACCAAGAAACACCAATAAAAGGTGCTGAGAGATTCCACAGAGGATCCCAGACAAATATTGGTTTGAGAAACACAGTTCCAAGTCACAAGAATGTTGTTGTACAGCCACACGAACAAGACTCGTCTAGAAACTGGTTAAAGAATGGGGGGGGGGAAATAGATAGATGAGCTTTATGAAAAAATTCTCTGTACCATCTGGAAATTCTCTTCCTTCAAGCTAACCCAAATGATAGTTCTGAAGGCTTGATGAGGCTCTCAGTGACCTGATCCAATGGGAACTTTGGAAGGTGCAGTATTAATAGTGCTTTTACTGGCTCTGTGAGGAAACAGCAGTCTTAGAACACATGCAATAACAAGTAGACTTACCAACTGAACTTCTCTCTGCTTGAATTTGATTGCCGTCTGTCACACTTCCCAAAAAGCAACATCTGAGATCACTGAGGTTTTTATCAGCTCCCCTGGGATGCAAAAGTCTTCAGAAGATTTCACTTTGCTGTTTGCAGCCAGCTCTCTGTAAGTTGTCTCCCGAACTCCAGAGTGGAGAGTGCTGTTCTTGTCAACAACACACAGCTTTTCATCTTGAAGCTGTAGCTGCACTGGAAATAATGCTCTGTAGAAATAAGGCTGAGATAAATGAATTTCATTTCAATTCTACAGAAAGCTGAGGAAATGAGAGCTTATTTCTCTGAATTATGTCCTGCCTTCATTATGGTCATTAGCAGGGTAATGCTCATTACTTCCATTTGCAAGGCAAGAAGGACATAAGTTAAATCCACATGTCCTTGCTGTCCATCTGCTATCCAAAACTTACTCATACCTGGGAACTGGAAGACTAGTGAGTGAAACTGTAGAACTGTTTAGCCAAAACTTCCCAATACAATTTTTGCATGAAAATAGAATGATTTTTTTTTAAAAGGGATTTCATTATCTACAAGACAAAGAGATGGTAGAAGGGAATGAGCATTCATTGCCACGATTTATTAATATGGGACTACTAAAGGGAAGTGTGGTTTAAAAGGTTATTTATATAGAGCAGACTCTTGATTTCCCAATTTTCTGCTTGAACTGAAACTACTGTCCTTTTCCAGATCAAAAAATATTTATATAATATATAGTTATCATATGATCAAGTACACATATCAGTGTAACATTCCTTGCCTTTGCCTTCATCTTTCACTGACCAAGTACTAGGCACAATATAATTCATGTAATTTCTCAGTAGCCATTCAGTTGGCTGAGTTAAATGCCAATTTGTTCACATTTCTGTGCCAAAATCAAATGAAGGGTGAATACATAATAAATTTTAGCATATTTTCACCCCCTTTGGTGGTGATAATTATGAAGGTACTTATTAAACACATGGTAGAGCACAGAGAGTGTAAGTCCTACATCTTTCACAGGCAATTACTTTCAATTTTCAGATATTCCCCTCCCAATTCAGTGATTTAACACAAACAAGGAAATTTGATAGAAGCACTGATGTGGTTTTAGAGTTAAGGGATTTAAAGAAAAACTTAAAATAAGCAAGCCTGGTCTAACCTACAAATTTCCTGGGACAGCTATCACTTTGTGGTGAATGGTTAAAGAGTTAGACACAATGTCCATAATTTTTTATGAACTAAGTATTATAAATGGAGTCATCAAGAGAATTAAGATAAAAAGAAAAAAAAAGAGCTTTAGAAGGGTAAAACTCCTTTGCCATATATACAAATATACATTTCTCTCCCTACCTGTCTATATACACTTCCCTAGAGAGTATTTATGTTTGCTCTGTTAGCCCCATCTGGTGATTTCTAACAGCATTGCAAACCCAGACTTCACTCCCACATCCATTCAATTAAATGCGTTTCCTTGCGATATTATTCTGACAATAACAGATTATAAGCGGGTCCACATTACTCTCATTATTATTCCAACTAAGCCAAAATCTCTTGCCATTCTAGAGAAATTTAAAGCTCGTTCTTAAAATTAAATAATTACCTCAGTGCTTTCCTGTACAGATGGAGTTTCAGTTAGAGTGAGAACCTCCAGCCTTTGTTATTTTGTCATAACTAAGATTTAAGCTCTAGGAAGTCCCAGAATGTAAATAAAAAACTAGTGATAATAAGCCAAAAATGTGTGTTAACTTTTCTTCTACATTAGAGAGAGTGTTTGTTAGGGAGAGAGTGAGCCAGAGCTCAGATTTGGTGTGCTCACTTGTATTTCAAGGGTTCAAACTGGTTTAGCTTCCCACAGCAGTCCAGGAATCCCAAGCATGTTCAACAAGGTGCCCCTGAGTCCATCACAGCCCTACCTTATCTGATGTTGTACTTCTGCAGCACTAAACAGCCATTAGAATCATAGAATGGTTTGGGTTGGAAGGGACCCCAAAGATCATGGAGTTCCAACCCCCCTACCATGGGCAGGGACACCTCCCCCTAAATCAGGCTGCTCAGTGCCTTGTCCAGCCTGGTCTTGAACACCTCCAGAGAGGGGGCATCCACAACCTCTCTGGGCAACCTGTTCCAGTGCTCCACCACCCTCACTGTAAAGAATTTCTTTCTTATGTCAAGTCTTTCCCAGCACACCATGTGGGAGTTTCTGGAATGTTTGCAATCCTCCCCTCCCATCTTCTCTAACTTTCTCACAAACAGTACCTCTAACTTTATCAAACAAACCTGCCATGGCTGCATTAATAACCATTGCCTGAATTCTGTATTGCAAGAGAATGAAGATGGTACCACACATGGCAGCACCACTGCTGCACTATATTTGTAGTGTGTGTAATCTTTAAAGAAAAAGGTAAAAAAAATAGTCTGAATAAATACAATTTTAGATAAGTCATTACAAAGGAAGAGAAGCTGGAAAGTATTTTCTTTCTCTATTCCAACCCTTCTATTATCTTCCAACTCTTATAGTAACTTAGCAGTACCTGAGGGGGTCCTACAGAAAGGCAGGGGAAGGAATTTTTAATATGATATCAGATGGGAGGACTAGAAACAATGGATGTAAATTGGAAGGGGGTAGATTTAGACTTGACATAAGAAAGAAATTCTTTACAGTGAGGGTGGTGAAGCACTGGAACAGGTTGCCCAGAGAGGCTGTGGATGCCCCCTCCTCTGGAGGTGTTCAAGACCAGGCTGGACAAGGCACTGCCTGATCTAGTGGGAGGTGTCCCTCCCATAGGCAGAGGGGTTGGAACCCAAACTATTCTATGATTCTTCACTGCCCCTTCCTGCAACTCAGCTTTAGAGATCTACTGTGAGGGACAGCAAAAATAAGGCACTAAAAATGCACTCTGACATCAGGTTTTGATAATTTTATAATAGAGAAATTTTCCTGTTAAAATGAATTTTCTGTTTGTATTTTAAGTGCTATTTCAATACTTGAATTTTTACTTTCACTGTTCCAGACATATCTAATCCAAATAAAGTGAAGATGTATACATCTTGGGCTGACAGCAGATCCCAGATGCTGCCAGCATCTTTAAGTTTCAAGTCTGTCAATCACAGGAGTCAGTGTGACTCCCACACGGCTGAAGGAGCCATCTAGAGAGGTTTTCCTCAATCCTGTTTTGTTTTGGGGTTTTTTTTGTGGGTTTTTTTGTCACTGAAGGGAGAAAAAAGACAAATCTCCTGGCGAGTACTAACCAGCACCACCCTGTTGGAGAAATAGCCTGGTGACTTCTAGTCTGTCCTACTTTTATGATGTACTTCAGTTGCATGATGCCGACATGCACATTACCTGGCTAAGAATACCCTCAGCTCAGCTAACTGCTAAGGATTTGGGTACAAACAGCCAACTTACTTCAGGAGATTTGCCTCAGCATGGCAGGAAGCATCTCTTTAAAAGAGAAGGAAGCAGACTTTCCCTCTAATTCACTCTGCCTGGTTACTGCAGCCTGCAGAAAGATTTGTCTTTGATTAATTAAGTACTTCATGCAGATCTTGACAAAATTTCTCAGGAGTACCCACTCATAGTCAGCTTTAATCAGAATTATCTTACTGCTGCAATCCTTTTTTTCAGAGCCCTTTTGTGGAGAGAAAGCTGGGATTCAGAGCTCTCCTGCTTTTTCACAAGAAATGAATCTTTTGATGTATCTGCCACAGCAAGAAAATAACATTAAACTGTGCTCAAGCAGTGTTCATCATGGATAACTATGAACCTGAAGCTGTGATTGTCTGAAAGTACTCAATTTTAGTATCTCAGATCTTGCTTAAAACTATCTCTGATAAAATTAAAGTACTGTTTGAAATATATTAAAAAATTAAATCAACCATTTGCTAAGGAGTCTATACAGAACATATGGGCAGATTTAAGCTAATTTCTTGCTTTTTTTTCTTACACGTATGGATAGCCAAAGTGAAGACTATATCCTATGTTTTAAATATTAGAAAAAATAGATTTCACAAACATCTGTGGAATCTTAAATGCTGTTAGTCTCCCTTCCTGAAAAAAGTGGAGCCCAAGTTTGCATATTTTTAAAAACTCCAAATTCCAGACTTCCAAACCTTTGCTGAAACAGGCTTGATGGTGAAATCTGAAGCTTGTAGACATGTGGCACATTCACAGGGTTTTAATGGTTCCATTCCCTTCAGAATTACTTCTGACAGTTACCACAAACCCAGACATACACTTCAAGACCTCTTGGGAAAAACAAGATGCCCACATACTGCCCTCCGTCCCGACAATTATTGCTGCCACCTACAGTTCATTTTAGGAGATGGATTTTGTTTTCTGCCTCTTTAAGAGCCCTTTTCACTGCAGAAATACTCCCGTTTCTGGAATGCATCGCCTTTTTGTGACCTAAAGATCTCATCATCACTCAGTCTTCCAGTCAGACACGAGAAAGTGGGAAACAAAACAGACAGTTTTAAGACAGTAAGAAGCTGAGCTCAGTCAGAGATGCCTGGACAGATTTACATTTCATTATGATAATACAGATTTTAAATGCCTAATCCCACATGCATGTTGAAGAAAATGATACACATATTACCACATCTTTCTACTTCTGTCAGTCTTGTGACATCTACCGTTTGACTGATTTCAGTTGCTGCTGTTTTGTTCTCTTTAAGTTAACCCTGAGGCACCAAGATAGCAACATGACAGATCTATGTCAGAACTCAAACAGAATTCATTTTAGAGAAAAAGTATAAAAGCGTTAATGCTACAACACCAAGCACTGAAAAGTCAGTTAACTACTGGGATTAGAATTCTTCATGCAGATGAGTTTTAATTCCTTTGGTGTAGCTGAATAAGATTATTTTATATTTTTGTAAGCAGAAAAGAAGCCTTTGATGGGACCAAGGCTAAACCCCCATTTTCCTGGGTGTTATTTCAGTGCTTTGAACACCAAATAATTTTCTTCCAGCCATCTTTTGCTTTGCTCTTTTATAATCTTGTGGCTTTTATAAAGCAGAAAGCTCTATGAAATTGTGTAATGAAAGACTGTACTGTTACAATGCAAATACACATGGGGAAAAAGGATGGGAATCATCCTTAGGAAACCAGCCTTTTTACCTTTGCATTTACTGCAATGTTTGAAGCAGTTTCCCCATTTATTTTTAGAACTGGAAAAAATTAAATCCCATGCAGCCATCCCTGAGACACTGGCTCCAACAGCCATTAAACAAGAGAATGCTTTTAGTCCAGTTTCCCAAAAAGAATTAAGAACATGCAATAACACAGTGGTTGCCCCTAATAATTTTGACCTACTTAACCAATCCATGCTAATGAAGGAATAGAGAACACCTATTTAGGTCTACAAAAATCAATAGGTGGGCAGCAGGGATGTGTGCTCTTGATGCCTCCTTAGAAGGAAGGGGCAGGCAGAATTTAGGTTTATGCTCCCTCTTTAGCTGATCTTCTTCCTTAATGTCTCATTTAATCCTGCCCTGCTCTAGTTTCAAACCATTGCCCCTCAAATATTTTGCTCAGTTTTTCCTTTGAAATAAATTCTGACAGAAGCCAAGTCTGAAGCCAGCCTTTTTAGCCTAAAATTGGAGCAGCACAAAACGGAGATGAGTTAAAATAGAGTAACCATAGGAACAAAGTGCCTACCTTCCCTAGCCCTCACTGGAACACAGCAAAAAAACCCCCACAGATTATTCACAAGGCATGAAGAAAATCTTTCTTTCACACAGGAGCTTGGGTAAAGCAGAGCTGGGAAAACTTACATGGTTTGGCAGAAGACTCCTTGTGCACTCGTCAAACAATGTTGATTAAAAAAAATAAATGTGCTTTTGAAGACAGCTTTCAAAAGCTGAACATGATCACAAGAGAAGCAGAACATGATTGTTTTATCAGACAGTAAAGGGGCACATGATCCTACAGACATGCAAAACCTTCATGTGCTAAAAATTACATATATCCCTAAGTCTGAATGACTAAGCCCACAGTAACCCAGAGATTAGTATGGAAAAAAATTTTTTGTCTAAAAAAAATTCTTAAATATTTTCATAAAACCAGCACTCTTAAAATTCTGGACATCTCAAAAGGAAGTACACAAATTCCTGTGAATATATGGCAGATTTCCATAAATTGTAATAGTTGAGCAGTTTTTGAAAAAAAAATGGAGTTATTTTGACTCTAATGAATCTGAATGCACCAGAAGGCACACCCTATAGAATTTATGCTACACCCAGACTATTTTTAATCTAAAAAAAAAAAAAAAACCAATAAAGTTTTGTCTTGTGCTTGGTTATAACTGTCAGACTTTATTAGGGCAGTGGCAAAAGGCCATGAAGCTGCTTTAGAGCAGCAGACACCCAAAGCAGCTGAAATCATAGTCAGTGTGCAAAGAAAAGAACATGGGGCCTATTATTTTGTAAAAGAGCATGTGTCTGAGAGAAAAAGACAAAAAATGCCTTAAGAAGTCCCTCAAAAATCAGATTCAAGGATGGTAGTGAAAAACACCAGCCAGAGAGAGCACCAACAAGGCAAACCAGAACAGCAGAACTTTCTAGATTGTTGGCTGAAATTCAGCTCTTTCAGTGACTTAGATCTGTGAGCAAATAACTTCACCCTTACAGTTAGTTATTCCCTGTATGCCGAGTGGCAACTCATCTGTACCTTCCCTTGTGTTGTTGTGGACACCACCATTAACTTTCCCTTCTAATTAAAATAAGCTACAAGAGGGTGTATTTTGGCTGACTGCTTAGTCAGAGCTGTAACAGCACTGCTTGGGAGGGCAGAGTCCTGTCAGTCATTGCACCAGTGCAGATTTTGCTCCAGATACTGCAACAAAACAAAGTGCAATTTTAATTGCTCAGTGAGTTCTGTGATGTCCAGCTGCATCCAGCTCTGGAGCCCTCAGCACAAGGAGGATGTGGAGCTGTTGGAAAGAGTCCAGAGGAGGCCATGAGGATGACCAGGGGGCTGGACCCCCCCCGCTATAAGGATGGGCTGAAAGAGTTGGGGCTATTCAGCCTGGAGAAGAGAAGGCTGCAGGGAGCAAGACTTCATAGTGACCTCCCAGTACCTGAAGGGGATAGGTCATGGACCCAAGTATTGTGATACCTAAATCACCTAAATCAGTGTAAGTCAGGATGCCCATGGCAGGGGTGATGGCAGTTGGTGTTCTCAGAGCACAAAAGAAGGGCTAGAACCTGCCAGAGAGATATTCAGCACAGGTTTCCCAAGGTACTCTGCCAGGATCCAAAGGGCAATGGCCAGTTGTGAAGAGTCATAGGTTAAAAGTCATAAGAGTGGACAAATACAGAGGGATCCTTTGCATCAATAACCTTGTAGTATCTCCAAATCAATAGTGCCTGTGGCAGGTCTTGCTGCTCATTTTCCATATGGGCATATGGTCCAGGAAGGCCTCCCCAGCACAAAACTGGGTACATCTTGCTCTGAAGACCTGAGCGTCACAGAGATATTTCTTATCACTTTTGGGGGGACTGATAGAAGCACAGATTGAGGTAGGAAGGCTACCAATGGTGGGTGGGGGAAATCTGGTAATGAAGTGGGAGGAAGGAAAGTGTTAGAAGATATTCCCAACCGTGAGCTAAGGACAAGCTGAATAAGGTGAAGATTTTTGTTCTCAGCTTCCAACTGAGGATGTCCCTAATTTGACACCAAGATGCAGCTGCCTCATGCCTGGGCTAAACCCCCACACAAACTGTACCCACAAGCACCTTGAGCTGAAACACAAAGCTCAAACATGAGGCTCCTGGTTTCTTACCAAACTTTTGTCTGACCTCAGGCAAACCCCACACGTCAGTAAATTTGTTTTCTTTATTAAAGGCCATCTCCCACCCATCCCTCCCCCTGCCTAACTA
>VZTY01032280.1:369-25189 GCA_013400935.1 Turnix velox
GCCTCCCGCGCCGCTGTTTCTCTTGGCCCAGCCCGACTGCGGGATAATGTTTAAAAAAACAAGGCCAGGGCAGGGCTTTAATAAGCTCCACACTCTGGGGAGCTTTCTCAGGGCTGAGGAGAAGCATTTCCTCGGAGGCGGCTGCAGGGGGGAGCCCCCGGGGCCGCTGTGAGGTGGCCGCGGCCAGCCCCGGGGTCCGAAGCAGCAAGGGCCGAAGGACCCTCTGTGTCCCGAGGAGATGGACACACACAGTTGGTGACTGTCCCTTTGCCTTTCTCCAGGTGCAGAGGAAAGAGAGATTTCCTCTCCACCTCTCGCTGCCACTGGATAGGACTCGGCATCAGTTGGGAAAGGACACACCGGAGAGGAAGGAAGGCTCCCAGTGCACGGACTGGTTTTTTAAGCATCAGCCATCACTTCCTCGGGCTCCCGCATCGTTGTAGGGCTGAGGAAGGGCAGTGGGAGAGTCAGAGAATCCTAGAGCTGGAAGGGACCTTCAGAGGCCATCTAGTCCAGCCCCAGGGACATCTTGCACTAGATGAAGTTGCTCAGAACTTCAGCAAGCCTGGCCTTGGATGTCTCCCATCTCTCGGGTGTCTCACCACCTTCATCGGGGGGACAGTGGCCACCAGGGCTGCAGCTTAGTCCAGCTTGTCCAAGCAGCCAACCATAACCCCATCCCTGGGCAGAAATCCCAATTTTCATCCCTCCAGCCCAGGGCCAGACTGTCTCCAGGGCTCAGCCAGCTTCCATCTACTTTTCTGACCCAACAGATGACTGATGTAGTGTGCTGGAGAGGGCTCTACAAGTGTGGGGACCAAAATGCCTTCCCTGAGCCACTTACAATCTCTCTGTGACTCTTGAGGCTCAAAAGTTATGAGTAATTATCACACTCTGTCAAAAAACCATCCAGATTCCCTGGGGTAACCTGCTCAGACCTGGAAACTACAACTCCAAAGGTGAACTGGAAATGTGGGGGAAACAGCCCCAGGTTGGTTTATTTTCATTAACTGTAATTTACTGCTTATTATTTTTCTAACCTTTAACATATTAGGAAGAATTATTAATTAATCTAATGGGAAAACAGCAGGAAATGACGATAGGAAATGGTTTCAAGCTCCAGCTGAGAGATCCTTACAGAATACTTACAAAAAGGTGCTTTTCTCACAACTGTTGGGATGAAACAGCCAATTTAAGAAAAATCAAGCAAATAAGTTCTCAGAGAATTAAATATAATTTCCCTTCTCAGATTTGTCTAAATTGTAAACACAAAGTACTCAACTGGTTGCAAATGAGTGATCTGTCATCCCTGCCCAGACAAACCCAAACCTCTGCTGTCTTCCATACACACTGAGATCCTTGTCTGTCCACAAAGGTCTTATCAGAGAAAGAATTAAAGCTATAGAACATGAATTGCCAATCCATAAACTTCAAGTGGAAAGAAGAGGAGAAAGGCCTGTTTTGGTTCAGACACATATTCCTCCTCTCTTTCTTTGCTACTCTCTAAGCAGTCTTCTATGCTCTGCAATAAAATCTATTAGTTGGATTTCAGATCTCTCAGTGATAGTCTGCTTTCCACCCCTGGGAAACTAATAACTTAATAAACAACTGGCAGAAAGCATTTGCAGTCTCTCTTGGACTGGTATTTAATGAACTCACCCAGGCAGAGTGGGGCCATTTGACACATCCACACAGTGCTAACTCCTGCTCAGGCTACAGCTGCTCAAGCTGGAAGCTGATGGTTTCCAACTGTCCAGGACTTGCAGGAGTAAAAATTGCAATTCATAAATCAGCAGGATCATCATTAACTGTGACTTCAGCCATGATCTGGGATTAATAAAAGCAAGAGAGAGGAGAATCATTCACCTGTTCCCTTCACCATATGGGCTATTAACAATAAAAATGGAGAATGTGAAGTCAATAAAAGATGAAGAAGGGGACCCTCACAAGCAGTGAACTACTGTCCTGACACAGCACAAGTTAAAAAAAAAAAAGACTTTTTGAGCATCTGCTTCTTATAGCAATCAGTTAGGCCTGTTTAGTTTAGCACATGTGGGGGAAGGCTCCTATACAGCAACCTGATAATTTTTCTGCTGTTGCTGAATTATGTAAGAAAAAAAAGTGAAAAAAAAATTTCTTTCTATCTTTGTTTCCTAGTGGGAGGCAGGGAAGGCAGCTGCAGCAAACCACATCCATGTTCAGGATGTGGCATTAAAGAAATTGCCACTATTGGTATTAATTTCTAAATGCTGGGCTTTGCTCTGGTTTTTGGGCTAATGCAGCATAACCAACTCCACTGAAGCTGCCCCCTGTGGCAAGAGCCAAAGAAAACAAAATAATACTCTCCCTGGTGTCTGGAGTGACTAATCTGATGTGGGTACTGTGTGTACATTTGATTGAATTATATACACAGCAGTGAGTTAAAGAGGTTGATACAGGAGGCACAGCGTGCAAGGAAGAAAGCCTCAGTTAAATTAAATTAATTAGAAGCATATACTTAATACAGCTAATTGAGCCATGGAGCTTACTCTGAGTATGTGTTTGCTAGCATCGGGTTCCACCATGCTACTTTTAATGGTTTCTCCTGCTAGAAGCAGGATTGTCTGGCTCAGCAGGTTCTAAATTGAGTCATGGGTAGCTCCACTAAGGAGCTCTCAGCTGCTCTCCAAGGGTCTTGGGCTGAAACTTCACACCCTGAGGAATGAGTGGAGGTGTTTAAGTCCAGGCTAGATGGGGCATTAAGCAACTTGGTCTAGTGGGAGATGTCCCTGCCCATGGCAGGGAGGTTGGAACTAGATGATCTTTAAGGTCCATTTCAACCCAAACCATTCTGTGATTCTGTGATGGTCTGGGCAGAAGCACAAAGTGTGTGCCTGTGCTGCCTGTCATCCCTGAGTTGGGGTGTAAGGTGCTGAGTAACCTGCACCCCTGACTTCTTCCACGGCTCTCCCACCCACCCTCAGAAGCTTTTTCTCCTGTTTGTAACACATCAGGTGTTATAATAAACACCTTCATCACTCATCTCCAGCTCAGACATCAAATCACTCCCACCTAGGAGGGCTGCATTTGCAACTCTCTCACGTAGGCTGAGGCTCCTAGGAATGAGGCTTTTATCTCAGGAAGCAGAATGCAGATCTGAGCAGTGCTGCTGTCTCCTGGAGAAGATAAGGTGGCTTTGCTCAGAGCCCTACTTCTGTGCTTGCCTTCTATCACACAGCACCATTTGGCAGAGGCTGCCTGCTTTATGCGATAGCAGACACAGGATGACTTCAGAAAAAGAGACTTATTCTGTATAGAAAAACGAATGATTAATTAAAAGTGGTTTCAATTTTTGCAGTTTGTATTTTCTTGGGTTTGTGCCAAATTCTGGAGTCCATACTCCACACTCTTTCCTTCTGGAGGGATCTGGCTAGGGAAAGCACTGTAAGATTTGTTCCTTTTCCTCTCCCTTCCTCTTAAAATCCCTCCCCCCTCCTTCTCCCTTCCTGCAACTGGTAAATTGTGAAGAACAGGAATGTTCCTGGGAAGAAACCCAGGCAGAATAGCATTCAGAACAAGTCAAAGATTTCTTGCATAGCTGAAGCATGTGTTTGCAATCCCCAATTGCCGGAGCACATAAGCCCTGCCAGCGCATGTTGTTCCCTTCAGATGTTCTCAGAGAGCTCCAGGCAGTGTCCAGGGCACTCTGTGGACAATGTTTAGCTGAGATATTGCTCCCTGGTCCACTTGTTAATGGTGCCAGGGCCAAAAAGGCTCTCAGTGAAAGGAGGGACAACAGCCAACCCTGCCTTTGCAAGTCACTGTGTTAGTGATGGTCAGAGCCATATGTCTGTTTGGGACAGTGAGAGTTTGGTTGCTGCTACCAACCTATTATCCCAAGCTTCAGGTAGCTTCAAGGTTTGATGAGCTCCAGAATAATTAGTATGTGCAGCCTCAACAAAGTACTGCCCAACAGAGAAAGAAAAAAACCATGAAATAGAATCATAAAATCATAGAATAGTTTGGGTTGGAAGGGACCTTAAAGATCATCTAGTCCCATAGGCAGGGACACCTCCCACAATTCCTAAATCCCTAATGGGTGTGCAGAAGGTAAATGAGAACTATTTTGAAGCAGCAGAGAGACAGCCAGCAGCTACAGCCTGTTCTCCTTCTGCTGGAGAGGTGTCACTGACAGAAGGAATGTAACTCTTGCAAAAGTTGCCATTTAATGGTTCAGAACAGGGCCAAGAAAGATGGGAGATGAGGGCTGTAAAAAACCCCACAGCTTCCGTGTGTCTGCAAGGAAGCTTTTGTCCTTGGCATTATGTGGAGCACAGGAGCAGAAAGTGAGTCCTTACTCAAGCTAGTGCTGATGCAGGGGAAAAGGGAGGTTGATGAAAGCATCACTTGTCTTTCCAATGACCTTATCATGTGAGCTCAGCCTGCCAAGAGCTGTTTCTCCTGCTCTGTGCTCCCTGTGGTCTGAGCTAACAAGCCTGGACACGATGTGCTGATATCTGATCTCATTCAGCATCGTGTGGCAGCCTCTGGGTGCTGCACAAGCATCCTTTCAGACTGGAATGGTGACACCTCTCTGCTCTGCTGCATATTGTGTGCCTCCATGCTTGCTCCTTCAGCTTGCTCCCAACTATTTCCAACCTAAATTTTCATTTTTTTTAAAATATAAGGTGTCCCAGGGAAAGCCAGATGGGTCTTGCAGTGCAAGAGCTTTGACCTCACAAGACAAGATGCTGTGCTGAGCTTGGCCTGATTTTACTTGACTCTGAGTTCCTACATCTTTGCCGATGGTTGGCAACAATAATGGGCCAGAAACACATGGGGGCAGCAGTAGGCTTTCATCTCTTCTAAGCCTGGGATTCCATGGCTGCAGCATCCTTGCAAGGGTCTCGCAGAACTGAGGTGCTCCAAGAGGTGAGGGTCACCACACTGGGCACAATCCCAGAGTGACAGCTACAGATGATCAAACTAGAGGAAAAGCATGCTGTAGGAGAGAAGGGCTTTGTGGCCTCATGGGACAGGATGTCAGCACTGAAACCTGTGCCTTTGCCACCACATCTGGTCCTTCTCCAGTTCCTGCAGTCCCGTGCTCATGTTACAAAGCACATGAAACAGGCAGACACTTACAGCATTGTCTGCAGTGGCAAATAGGGCTGGAGAGAAAAATCCCAGCTCTCAGTTCAGATTCCAGGGCATCCCATCAGACAAGCCTCATTGAGCTTCTTCCTACAGGCAGGATGGAGCCCAGAGTCTCCCTTTCAGTGAGGTGAAATGAAAAAAATATGCTGTTTATCTGACTGAAGCATGAAGAAAGATGCAATGTTTGACTAACAGAATTCATTCTCCTGGGGACTCAATGTTCAGGTAGGGGGAAAAAGCCTTGATTTTGACTATGAAGAGCTTAAAAGCCAAGTTTGCAGAATAGGAATGTTGCAGTCAGGGAGGTGACCACAATTTATGTAACAAGGATTTTCTGGCAGGGCTATTTCTAGAATAAGGTGTATTTTTTTCCTGCTCTGAGTGAGAAGAACTTCAGGAGTTGCTTGTGACATGATACTTGCCTGGGTCAGCAATGTGGCATCTGAGTGGCACTGGCTCAAGCTGATGTTGGAAATGGTGAGAAATAAAAAAAACCAACCAGATAAAGCTGATGTTGGAAATGGTGAGAAATTAAAAAACCAACCAGCCAGAGACAGACCAGTCACCAGAAATTATGATGGATTAATTGCAAAGGATGAGAAACAAAACAGCCCTGTGCTTCATGCATAATTTAAAAAAAAAAAAACAAAAAACAAAAATCCCAAACCAAACAGATAGATGCCTAGATAGGAAAAGTATTTTCTGTAACTGAGGCTTTAATTGGAAATTGCTGTTAACACAAGTGCCTGAGTGAGGAGAGTGCAATAGCACAGCAGGGTGGTTGCAGATCTGCAAGTAAACAGCCCAGTTGCATCTCTCAGCTTCAATCTGCAGATTTCTGAAGCCAAAAGAACAGCTTTAAATTTAAAAGTTCTGCTGGAGCTCATGCTTCATTTGGGCTGTGTGCCAGGACATGCAAAGGCTTAGGGCATTAAGAGTCTCATGTAGATGAAAAGACAGTGGGGAGTCATTTGAGTTGGCTGGTAACATAGTAGGCTCTAGCAGGATCTGCCTTCATCCCCTTTAAACCAATTTGTGGGTTGAAAAATTGGGAGAACTGACATTTTGTCACTTGTAATTGCTACAGCAAAAGCTAAGGCTATAGATGGCCCTGATACAACTCCTCTTTCCCATAAAGGGGTCTCAGCCTCAAGCTGCTTCTGCCCTTTCTGTAGCCATGCTGTGAAATAGCCTCTGAAAATGCCCAAACCCACCAACTGAACACCATTACAGACACATGAGCTGCTCTCTTGGCTCTTGTTTCCCATTCACTTCAAACCATAATCTCAGGCAACTTTTAATTACAGAATCACAAGGCAGTTTTGCACTTAACCTTGTTCTTCCAAGGAGCTTGAAGTGCTTTATAAAGGTGCAGCCAAGCAATTCTATAATGGTACCTCTGCTACTGCACAGTGGTTCCTGGAGTTACAGGGAAACAAAGTGATTCACTCAAAGGCTGCACAATGTTTTGGGACAACAGCTCAGATGAACATGTATTAATAGCAGACCTAAAATGGACAGGCTGAGAATAATTACCAGAAGTCTATGCAATCCTTTGCTGGGACACTTCAATGGGACAATATTCCCAGTCATTTCCCTAAGTATCCAACAGATTTGACAAAATTAACGTGGCTCTTGGGGGTCAAGGCCACTGGAAAGTCACAAATCAGGCTCCCAACTGAGTCAAATGCAAGGAAGAGCAATGTACACAAGAAACACAAACAGATCTTCTCTAATTGGAGCCATGGAGTGGTATGAGCTTCTGGAGAAACTTTTGCCTCCCTCTGGATCATGTTCACCACAAGGAGAAAGGTCCCACTGGGCAGTGGGAGGTTTTATGATAGTGCCCAGTACCTTCACATGTGAGAGGATTAAAAGAAATGCTTCATAAGCAGAAAAAGCCTTACCTATAGTCCTTGTTCTGGTCCAAAGCTGGAGGTTGCCAGCTGCAAGCACAGGTCGTATCTCACATAGGATAGAAAGGTCCCATCTTGCAGCTGTGTCTGTGCAGTCAGGAGAGAATCATAGAACAGTTTGGGTTGGACCTAAAATATCATCAAGTTCCAATCCCCCTGCCATAGGCAGGGACATCTCCCACTAAATCAGGCTGCTCAGTGCCTTGTCCAGCCTGAGCTTAAACCCCCCCAGAGAGGGGAAATCCACAACCTCTTCCAGTGTTTCACTACCCTCACTGTAAAGAATTTCTTTCTTATATCTAGCCCTTCTGCTCAAGTGAGCAGCCATTTCACCATGGTGTCCTCCATGGTTCTGGGGTCAAACCTCCAAGGAGATTGATGACATGGCATGTGGCTGCACAGCAGCATGCTGGCCATGATGCTTGACTTTCAAATGTGCCACGATCCTGGGGAACCTGTGCCAAGACTCTGTGCTGCCCTTGGAGTGTAAAAACCAGAGCAAAAATAAGAGAAAAATTTTAAAAAAAAAGAAAAAAAAAAAAGAAAAGAGGGGGGAGAGGAACTATTAGGAGAATGAAAGTGACAAATGAACAGATGAAAGGGACAAAATGTAATCTTTCTTTTGCTCTCCCCAGTGGGACTTGATTATCACAGACAACCAGGCAGCAGTGGATCACGTTACCCCCCTCCTTTGCCCCATTCCTTAAGATTCAAAACACACAAATCAAATGCTAAAAGCAAAGCACTGTCCCATCATCTCTTTGTTACATGTAACCCAGAGCCCGTAGATAGCAGCTACAGTGAATTAACATGAGCAAAAATAGCTGGATTGAATTTGCTAACAGAGAAAAAAAAAATAGAGCTGTGTGGTTGAGAAAGAATGAGCACTAATTCTCTCTGTTTATTCTGATTCATTTTGTTTGACTGTGGAAACACGAGAGCTGGTGGGGATCATATTAGCAAAGAGAATAGAAGAGCAACAAGCTGATAGTTTAGAGTTCAAGCAAACATTGTGCCAGTCACTGAACCAGAAAAAGAAGTTGGCTCGGAGGCAGCCACTAAGTTAAGAAAGGATCTATTGATAAGATACTCTTGGGAAACAATCTCAGACTGATGTGAAAGATAGCTGAGCTCAGCAGTCAGGAGAGAATACTGCACCGTTTGGCTTTTTTCTTGGCTTTCATCCCTGTTCTTTCACCTTTGTTGCTAGAAGAAGAAACTATTTTTTGCTTGTAAAAAGCTTTGTGCCTGAAGAGATAACACTGGGGTGCGCTCCTGCACTAGGGCTGAATTTCTGGGCAGCTTTGGAGAAAACCAGAATAAAACTATTAACTGCACCTCTCTGTATGATCAACATTACCTGGGCATTAAGCATCTTCACTTACAAACTCTTTTCTTGTGGAGAAAAAATACACAATGAGGGTTTCAACTTAGCAAAAAGCTGCTATCAACAGCTGCTCTTGCTGGAAATGTCAAAGGATAGAGATCAAGTTGCAGATGGGCAGAGGACACAAGCTGTGGCTGACTAGGAGGATGCTGTCAAACGTGGCATCTGGAGAGAAGAGGAAAGCCAGAGCAGCAACTTGGTCCAGGAGATAAGTCTTCCTGCCTTTTTTTTTTTTAGATATGATGCGTTTATAGATATCCCCAGAGAGGGGCAGTAGAGACCAAAGCCACGCGATGAACAGGAAGCGACATCCTGATCAGGGAGAAATATAAATAAAGAGTGAGAATTATTTGCAGTGTTTCTTTTCTTTGGCAAACAGAGGCTCCACCATGTGTCCATCAAAATAAAAACATGGGGACCTGTACAGGCCAAAGCAGGGCTGCTTGGGGTAACACTGAGATGGCCCCTTTGCCTGCTTTTCACTAATCCTGCCCAGATATGGATGCTGTGTGGGTCACAAGAGCTGGCACAGGGTGTTTAATGCACTGGGGACACTTCACACTCAACGCTTAGGGCACAGCAGCAGCACAACAGCTTTGAGCTGGTTTATTAGTGAGGAGAGCAGTAAATAGTTTGGGAAAGGTTTATTGTCAGTTTCATGAGTACCTAAACCATCACTAACACAGTTTGGCTCTCACCTCGAAAAAAGAAGAGATAAGAGAAAGAGGAGTGTTTCCAGTGCCACGATTCCCACTAGTTATGTTGGTGTGAAGCAGGGATCCATCCCTAGACCACCTTCATCATCTCTTCAGGCTCCCTTGAGCCACTCAAGAGTTAATTCTAGAGCTGAATCAAGCTGCTGCTTGGAGGAAAAGGCACAGTTATTTACCTGGAGCAAGTCCCATATGTTTTACTTCATTGAAGCCCCTTTTCCCAGCTCTGTGCTATTGCTTTATGCCATTCTCTTGCACTGTGCATAATTTCATAATCCATGGTGAAGGGGATGCTTCTGCTGGTGGGGATGGCCAGGAGCTCCAGTCACACAACACTACAACAGGCATCCACCATGCAGCCAGTTTCTTTGTCAGAGGGATTCTAGCCTAAGAATGAGATTTGAAAACATGCAAGTAAACAGGGGACAACGTGAGGTGCTAAAGCAGCAATCTGCAGCAGAGGTGCACAGGCAGCAACACCTTGATCAGGAAATCAAGAGCTTTTTCTGATCCTGCTCTCAGCATAGCTCAACACACCAGCAAATCTGGCTGCAGAGCAAAATCTTGGCTTCCCCTGAAGCCAATGGCAAACATCCCACTGGCTTCAATGGGAGCAGGACTTGATGCCAGATCTCGTGCTTCCCATTCCTTTGCCGTAGCCATGAAAGCAAACTTCCCTTCCAAGGCTGTGTCTGCAGCTTGGGCCTTCAGGAGGAGAAGAATGGCTCTCCTCGCAACCTGAGAAGTATCAATGGGAAATGAAAAGACTTATTTTAAACAGAAATGGCAACTGCCCTAGTGCTTAGAGTTATGGGGCTGTCTGGAGCCCTATTTCTTTCTCTGAAAATTTTCCCTCAGGCTTTAACTGCTCACAGGGTGCAGAGCAGCTCAAGCACACAGCTTTTGGCCATGCTGGAGTTATGAGTTGGTTTATGTGGCTTGGTGCACTCCTCTCTCCTGGTCTTAACATCCCCCATTCCCTAACTGCTCACTTAGTAGAACCTGCACAGAATGGGACTTAGGACAACATAGAAAACAGGCAGGAGAAGACATGAATTGTCCCATTTTTATCACACCAGAATTGGTGCCTGTTGGAGGAGGTGAAGAAGGAGGTGCTGGAAGAGCTGTGCACTGAGCACACAGGGTTCTGCATTTGCCCTGGCCCGAGGATCTCTCTGCTGAGATGAGCATCTTGAGATCTCCAAGCTGTTTGCGTGGTGGTAAGGTCGTGGTTCTAATTTCCTGCAAATCTTTGCTTTCCTTGGCAAAAATGAAGAATTTTGTTAGGGAAACCTTGGTGAGTGTTTTGTGATCAGTCAAGCACAGAAGATTACATTACTGGAGGGTGTATACAGGACCTCCCATCTTCCAGACATAGTAAAATATGTCCTTTTGCTCCAGAAATTCAGGAGTCACCAGCGTGGTGCTGACCACCTGTATTATTTCTTAGGTCTAGTGGACAGATTGATGTCTCTACAGCTGACTGTTTGCATATCAATTCTAGAGGCAAAGGAAATTCTTCAAATCCCAGAGCACAAATGTGCACTGCTACAGAAAAGCAGGTAGAGATGTGCCAAGTTACAGCTCCTCAGTTTCTACCCCTCTAAAGAATGCCCAGCAAGGAAAACTGGAAAATATTTCATGAAAGAGCAAAGATAACACAAGACTATCTGGCAAAGGGCAGAATTTAATATTAATGGCTTTCCTTTAGTCGCTCTATTTCCTGTTCTTAACTTCACTCTTGAAAATCAGCAATGGTCAGAGAAAGGCAATAAACTTTTGCACATCTACAAGGAGTTTCTCTGAAAGATCTCAGAGCACTCTGCAAATATTAGAGGCTGCTGAGGGATGGTGGTTCCCTGAGGAGACAGACAGCACATGTAGCCAATGATCAGATGCTGCTTTGGCTATGGGGACAAAACATTGAAATTTGGCTTCTGACCACTTCTGCAGCAACATCTTTCCTATTTGTCTCCCAATCCATGACAGAAATCCACAAAACAAGAGGAGCTGGGCTCCCCTGGAATTCACACTCCAAATTCAGTGTGTAAAACTCTTTCCCATGGACAACAGATAAACAGCACAATGTGACTGGTGCCATTTCAGCCCATCAGCCACTTCAGGATCTTGTGCCTAGAAGCCCTCAGGAGACTGATGTGTATCATAGAAACACAGAATCATAGAATATCAGGGATTGGAAGGGACCTCAAGAGATCATCTAGCCCAATCCCCCTGACAGAGCAGGAACACCTAGACCAGGTCACACAGGAAGNCCAAATTCAGTGTGCAAAACTCTTTCCCATGGACAACAGATAAACAGCATAATGTGACTGGTGCCATTTCAGCCCATCATCAGCCACTTCAGGATCTTGTTGCCTAGAAGCCCTCAGGAGACTGATGTGTATCATAGAAACACAGAATCATAGAATGTCAGGGATTGGAAGGGACCTCAAGAGATCATCTAGCCCAATCCCCCTGACAGAGCAGGAACACCTAGACCAGGTCACACAGGAAGGCATCCAGGAGGGTTTTGAGTGTCTCCAGAGAAGAAGACACCACACCCCCTCCACGCAGCCTGTACCACTCATCTGTCACCCTCATCCTGAGAAAGTTTTTTCTTACTCTTCTTTGGAACCTCCTGGGTTCCAGTTTGCACCCATTGCCACAAGTCCTATCATTGCAGGTCACTGAGAAGAGCCTGGCTCCATCCTCCTGACACTCACCCTTTACATATTTATAAACATGAATGAGCTCACCCCTCAGTCTCCTTTTCTTCAAGCTAAAAAGACCCAGCTCTGGTCAAAATCTTAGTGCAACATGGGTAAGAGATACACAACTCCTTTGAGTCTTATATTCTTCCAGACAGAGGAGATCCTTCCATGCCACCCATGTTCTTCCTTTAACCTGGCAAGGTACCTGAATTGCTGAGCTGAATTGCCAAGAGGGATTTGGGCTGGAAACATCTCTAGAAGGATGGCTCTCATTAAAGGTTGAGGCCTGGCTGGGGCAGGGAGTTGGGAGAGAAGCATCAGTCATTGCCTGCCTCATGTTTGGCCTCTGCTGGAAGATGCACTGGATTGCCCATGGAACTGTGAGCAGAAACAAACAAGCAGAACTGGTTGAAAATTTTCCATCAAAACAATACTTCTCTTTTGCCAGAAGATAGTTTAAAAATTAAGTGGAAAAATTAGCAAAACGAGCCTGGGTTTTGGCTGACACTGTCAGTCAAAAAAAATCCCAAACTTGAGATTTTTTATTTTTTTTTTAGCCAAACATGGAAGTGTTTGGGGTAAAGCAGGGGAAGAAAAGGGAGGGCCTGGCAAGTCTGAGCCATATCTTGAAAAACATTGAAGAAAATTTTGACAAATACGAGGTTGTTTTTGTCAGGTTTTTTTCCATGCTGAAAGGCATTTCTAGTTTTAGAACTGTTCTATGGGGAGGCTGGAAAACAAACAAGCAAATAAACTTTTTCTTTCTTATATGTTGGGCTGTAGATAGTCTATTGTAGGCAGGAATCCCTCTAGAGAGATAGATAAGAAAGAGCAGTTGTGTTGTAGGAGCTGCCCAAGAGCACTACCCCAAAAGTGTAATTCTCAGAAAGGGACACCCACAGAGCTGATTGTGCTGTGAGTTTGTACAGCTGATGGAAAGCCTTGATAACCTCACACACAGCTGTTATACAAATAAACCCAGCCATGGGGACAGCCAGGGAAAAGGTTTTGCTTGCAAAGGAAGCACACAGCTGTTGCACAAGCATCCTTACTTACCAGCCAGCCCACCACAGGAGATACTGTAGTGAGTAATGTTGCAGAGAGAACTGCACAATAAATACCTGGGAACCCACTGAAAGCTGTTTTCCATCTTGCTTACACAATAGTGTGGGTTTTCTTTTTCTCCCCTCTTTAAAATTGTTTCTTCAGCAAAAAATAAATGGCTGGAATCTTCTTTAGCCTCTGGGAAATACAACTGACAGCATTTCTGAGGCTCAGTGTCACAGTCCTCTCCTCAAGGTGTTAGAGGTCAGAACTGTGAAATGATGGGGGGAAGAAGCCGTGAGCAAGAGCAGCTGCCAGGTCTGGGGGCTTGGCAATGTCTGAAGAGAGCAGCAGACTGTCACTTCAAGCAGGACCCTCCTTACTTGACATGAAACTGGGCCTAAAGCAGATCTGATGATGCAAAAGCCAAAGCAGCACGAGTGACACAGGAGGAGAATCAGCTCAGTGAGAAACCCAAGATGTGACATGATGTCAATTCCTTCTTAGGGGAAGGAATTTTTAACATAATATCGGATGGGAGGACTGGAAACAATGGATATAAATTAGAGGGGGATAGATTTAGACTAGACATAAGAAAGAAATTCTTTACAGTGAGGGTGGTGAAATACTGGAACAGGTTGCCCAGGGAGGTTGTGGATGCCCCCTCTCTGGAGGTGTTCAAGACTAGGCTGGACAGGGCACTGGGCAGCCTGGTCTAGTGGGAGGTGTCCCTGCCTATGGCAGGGGGGTTGGAACTCAATGATCTTTAAGGTCCCTTCCAACCCAAACTATTCTATGATTCTATGTTATTAGGCAGAGGGGAGAAGAGTAGCTTCCTAAAGAATCAGACCACAATTCTGGACAGGATTTCTATTTTAGACAACACTTATTTTTTTTTCAAGGTCGAATTCAGTCTAGATGTGGATTTCTTACCTTTTCCTTAATGAGAGCAGCACCAGGGGAAGCAGGCTCAGAAGTATTGACGTGTCCTGGCAGGGGCTCTGACTGCTGCAGCTCGCCTTGCTGACAGCCCCAGCTTGACTCCCATCCCTCGACAGCCTGGGGTTGCAGTCCCGGTGACTTCCACCACAAGCAGCCCTGGCTCGGAGCCTCCAAAGTGATAAAAGACTTCTTGTGCGATCATCTCAGGAGGGAAAAGTCTGGTGCCAAACAAAGCTGCAGTCTGGTTGGCTCTTTTTTGCCATTAGAGACAAAATCAAGAGGAAAAATCCAGAGCTGGGGAAATAAATGGAAGCTGCAAAATGTTCATTTAATGTCTTTTCCAAGAAAATGAAAAAAAAAAAACAACCAACCCAAAACCCAAAAAAACCCTCCAAACCACCCAAGAATGGCTTGTCTGGCTTTGCTGGCCAGGCCATGATTGCACTGATCTTTGTGCAATCTAAAGATCCTGTTAGAGTATTCCCTTTTCACCAATTATTCAACAGTCTGACTATTCACTGCCTGTCTCCAGGATGGCTGAACAATCCCGTTGTATTCTGCAGTGACCCTACAGAAACTGCCAGTGATCTTTCAGCAGCTGATGCTTTTTGAGGTAGCAGAGCCAGCCATACAGACTGGTGCTACCACTGTCTCCTCCTGCCACACAAATCAGCATTTCCCTCTCTGCCAGTGTCCAGGCTGCATGGCTGTTCTCACAGCCTGGTTTCTGTACGGGGTATCTCTGAAATGGTGTGAATTTTACTCTTTGCTACTTCCAGTAACAAAAACCATGTATAAGGATATAAAACCAGTGGGGAATATCCCTTTCCCTCCCCTGCCAGAGTGATAACCACAGTACAGACTCACTCACTTGATTCAGAAGCAGCCTATGGTCATCTCCGTGCTTTTTCACATGGCTGCTGCCAATAAAAACCTAGCTGGCTGCTCTGGGAATCTGCCTTTTCTCCAGGACTTCTTCTGCTCTGCAAACTCTTGAGAGAAGGACCATTTCTGCATGGCTGTGTGTAGCTTCTAAGTGTCACTGCACAAAGAAGACTGAATCATTATAAAAGATCTCAGAACAAAAGCCAAGCAGAAAGTAACACCATGGGGAGACATAAAGCTACTATAGGACTATGATGAGAAAAAAAGTTTTGTTCAGAGGACTTAGGGAGGAGATTAAATGCACTTCAGCAGATGTAGGGAGGTATTTTGTAGAGACTGGTGAAGTTTCTAGTGGGAGCAATCCAAGTTTGTGGGAGACAAAGCAGCTGCAAGCAGAGCAAGAGGGGAAAGGGACAATGAGCATGCAGGGAAGGGAAGGGCACAAAGCAGGTCTGTGGGGAAGAAAGGAGTAAGGACAAGGCAAGGACCTGTGGAGTTCCACTGCTCCTGGAGGCTTGGGAGAGGTGGGAGACACCAAGGATGCAAGGGCTCACCTGGAGACTGAGCTGTGCCAGCAGTTTCAGCCTGGTGAGCGTGCAGAGTTGCTCTCTCCTGAGGTTGAGGAAGTTGCCAAAGCCTGTGGTGTGACCCAGACAAGTCACACTGGAGACTCCAGCTCCACCCAGGCCACAGAGGGATGAAAAGATGAAACACCCAAACACAAGTCATTCACAGCCAAAAAAGAAGAGCTGAGGGAAACCACAACTTTCAAGAAAGCCCAGGCACTTCTCTCCAGCCCTGCAGCTGAGATGGATACCCAGCCCAGGCCATGGGATCTGGCCAGTGTCTGGGCTGTGGGAAGGCACAGGGAAGACATATGCAAGCCCCAGACATCAGCTGCAGGACTCTGCTAATTGGGAAAGTCTGTCTGAGTGTCTGGCCACCATTTGGCAGGCACGGCAGCCCTGACAAAATAATGAATGTGGTACAGTGCTGCCTCCAGGCATTCTTCGTGGGGTCTGTCACATCAAAGTGGCATGAAAGGAGAGGAGGTGATGCAGGACACATGGAGGTCAGCTTTGAAGACTCTCTGGGAGTTTGCAGTCCCTCTCTGATTGCTCTCCTTTTATAAACAGATAATTCTTCCCATCTAAATTTAAGATGCTTCAGTCCTGCTTGTCCTGCTGTTAGAAAGTCTCTTTCAAGGCAGACCAGCCCATTTCTAAAGAGGATGAAGAGAATCCAGAGACATCATGGAGGGCAAAAAAATGCACCCAGAGAAAAGATAAGTGATCTTGATCTTTGTGTGTAAACAGTGTTTGAGGAACTCCTGTCTTCCTTCTGATCTGCCTCCAAAGCAAGATAAACAGAAGCTGCTGAAGTGTCAGATGTATGGAGAAATATAATCAAGCATGTTCAGCACAAGTCCAAGTACTTGCAGAAGAGATGCTGTTCAGGAGCAGGAGCTGCCTATCTCCAGGTGCACTATATTCATACAAGAGCAGGATAAATGAGGGAAGTGACTTGTAAGCAGGTTGCCAGGGCTTCTTTTTTTACATCTTTGGAAGCATGAGTGCATCTGGCATGGTTTTTCTCCACCTGGAACTCCACAGCATGTTGGTGCTTGTGTTGATGCTCTTCAGTAAGGAAATAGAGTTTTCCTGATGGACTAAGTGGTGGTTGGGAAAGCACAAAGGAACTCTGTCAACAGAGTAAGATCCTCCAACAGCAGTACTCTGGCTGAAGTATGGTCATCCATATATGGAGCTTTCTGGAAAGAAATTTCCTTCTAGAGACAGCAGGGTCCTGCTAGCTTGCTGCAATGGACCAGGAGCTAGCTAAGTACACACCAGAACTTGCAAGAGAGTGAAGGAAGCCAAAGGAGTTGGTGGAGGCAGAACTGAACTCCAAGCAGCTGAGGAGAAATCATACTTTCCCTCTGGTTCTTTTGTGCCAGAGCACCAGAGCCATCTGACTTCACCTGGCTTCAATGATCTTGGCTGAGGTGTCTTGAACAGAATGACAAGTGAGGTGACAGGGAAGGACAACAGCTTCAAATCATGTGGTCTCTTGGTTAGAAGATGGGGATTAGGAATAAGAGAGAACCAGCAAACTGCTACATGCAAAATAGGCAAACTAAGTATATAAGCCTAATGGATTTATAGAGGAGATATTGGCACATATCAGGAAAATATGAAGCCAAAAGTATGACAGCATTCCTTACACCCCTCCCACCCTTTGCCATATCCCATTTTTTTGTAAAGCTGTTTGGCTTCCTGAGGCTTACAGCTACGTTTTACTGTTTAAACAGGTCAACAATTGCAATCATATGTTGACTCCAGGCAATACACAAACACAATGACGTGTTAATATACAGCAACACTTGGATGGAGTTTCTACAATTTTTCTGCTCTTAATGGTGTGATGGCAGCTGGGCTGGTATCTCCTAAGGCTACCTCTGAAAAGCAGGAAGGCCATCAGTGTTGTGCCATTACCAAGAAGCCAGCATGAGGTCAGTAAATGAGCTCTATTTTTAGTGTAAGTAGAAACTCCATTTCTGGAAAGCATTTTGAGAGAACTCTCACACCAATGTACTCGAGGCTGCTTTAGAATGGTGCAGCTCCCATCTTCAGGCAGTGTCCATGTAACAAGAATTGAGCTGGAATGAGATACAGATGATGGCATCTTTGAAGACAGAGTGGGAGAAGATCCTATAGATATACCTGCAAAAAACCTCTTCATCATGCTGAAGGGGAGGAATGAAAATAGTACAAAGATTCTGGCCAGTGCCTACAACAAAGACATCCAAAACACTTGGCTCTGAAGTAACTCTGTTTATTTCACACCAGGGAAGTGTGCAGCTAGGTTATGCAGATACCTTTCCAATGGATGGAACAGTTTTCCTCCAAGATAAATTTCCACATGCTCCACAGCCTTCATTGTCAGGTTGTGCCTGTGGAGCAGCTACCACTAAACATACAGCAAGCTGACACTTCATCTCAGCTTTAACACACATTGAAAGCAACCTCTCTCCAAAGCATCAGCAAAATGTCCCTCCTCCCATGGATAACCATTAGCTTCCCTACAGCTTGCTCAGGCAAACACAGTGATACTCAAAACACAGCCTGGCTCACATTTTCCAGACAGGCATTTTCTACTCTTGTGGCATTGAAAGGGTTTTGTTTTGCAACACAAGCGGGACAAGACCCATCATCTCTTGATTTGTTAGCACACTGGGAACTCTTGAGATGCTAGAATTTCAGTAACAAATGACCCTTTGCACCTACCAAAGCTATCAAACAGTTGGAAAGACATAACCAAATCCCAGTCTCAGTCCAGTACTAGACAGACACAGAACGTGCTACTCACAGCTTCACTCCTTCCTCCTCATTTTCATACTAGCTATTTTGTCCTTTGCATTTTTTTTTCAAGTTCAGAAACCTTCTTAAAGTTGTTATGGAAAAAATAGATTTATTATTCAGCATACTCAATTTTTTTTTTTTTCAAAATGGAATGATCCTCTTTCATTCCTTTTTTTGGGGGGGCTTTCGTTTACAACTGATTCCATTCAGTTTTTATCTTTTCTATTTTATAACCAGCACCAAGAAGAAAATTACCATGGATACAGTACATATGCAAATTAGCTAATGGAAAAAAAAATATATACATTTCACTCTGTAATGAAAAACTTACATGATATTATTGCCATGGAGAATATATCCCTGTATTATAATAGAATATCAAGCAATAATCGACTGCTAAGATTCTTTTCCACTGACAAAAAATAGCACCATACATGAGATAGTGAGAATCTACACTCAATAACACAAGTGTGCAACTAGAAATGTACAGTACTTTAGTAACAGTACAGAGTATTGTTTACAATATGGAAATACCACCACTGTAATCAAAAGAGTGTCAGTCTCTTATGAACAACTCAAAAAAAGTATTGTCATAGATACATGGAAACAAACAGCTTTCCTTTCACCACTATGTGGTAACTGAGGGCAGAGCAGAGCTGTAAAATTCAGAGCAAAGCTCCAATAAAATAAACCAGAAGTGTGGGAGTGTTGAATAGAATTAGAAATTTTTAATTATCATTATTTTTCTGGATAGTATCAAATGTGAAGGTTGTCACTGCCTGAAGTAAGAGAATGTAACAAAATGGAGCTGTGTTTTGCCATCAGTTTTTAATTAACTTTGGTTTCTGATTATTTAAAAAAAAAAAAAAAAAAAGCTTGATGCATGCTAATCTGTGGGCTGTGAGAGCAAGTGAGGTGTTTTTTTTTTCAGTGCTCAGACAACTAAAGGAATTCCTTGTACACTGATATTTCCTTGGGTAGGACTGAGAACTTGGATTCAAATGTCCTGCAAGTCCATGAGCCAGCATAGTGGGACAGGCCACAGGTCTAACTAGCTTAATATCCTGTCCTGGACTGTGGCCAGTAGAGAATTATTAGTGAAAAGCATAATAATTAAAATCCTTCCTCTCCTATGTACCTTTCTAGGAGGCCACATTTCACCTAGAAAGGGTGAAACAGATCAGCACCAGGAGGAAAAATGATGGCTACAATTTAAAAGCACCTTTGGTTTCTGTTGATAACAAATGCACTTAGTGTTCTTCCAAAATAACAGAGAAGTTTGTTGGCAAATCCTTCAACGAAAGAATGGAAGTATCAATAATCAACAAGGGGGTGACATTTCATCAGGCCAGCCCACTTCTCAGGCAAGACTTACCCCTTCAAAATAAACTCAGTGAACTTCAAACTAATGAAGGATGTAAGGAAGGCCACAAGGCTGGAGACCCTCTGCTATGAGGAAAGGCTGAGAGAGCTGAGCCTGGAGAAGAGAAGGCTGCAGGGAGACCTCACAACAGCCTCCCAGTGCCTGAAGGGGCTACAGGAAAGCTGGGGAGGGGCTGTTTGCCAGGACATGGAGCCACAGGATGAGGGGCAATGGTTTGAAACTAGAGCAGGACTAGAGAGGAAAAAGTTCTTCACCATGAGCGTGATGAGGCACTGGAACAGGTTGCCCAGATTGGTGGTGGATGACCCATCCCTGGAGATATTCAAAGGCCAGGCTTGCTGAAGCAACCTGATCTAGTGCAGGATGTCCCTGTCACTGTAGGGGGTTGGACCAGATGGCCTTTGAAGGTCCTTCCAACCCTATGATTCTATGGCCCATCTTAGTGGTATGTGGTGGCAGCAAGGGCTGGGTGACTGCAGGATGTGACAGCAGCCAAGGGGGGAAACCACTGTGAATTACCAACATAAATCAGCTTCTCTGGGCTATGTCTGATCTCCTAATTTTTCCTCATTAGCAGTTCATCTACTGAATAAGTTGCCTAACTGAGTATCACAGTGGTATTGCCTAAATCTTCCCTGTAGCCCCACCAGCAATTTTCCATTGATTACCCTTCCATTGATTATTCTTTACAGTGAGGATAGTGAAACACTGAACAGGTTGCCCATAGAGGATGTGGATGCCCCCTCTCTGGAGGTGTTTTAAGGCACTGAGCAGCCTGATCTAGTGGGAGGGCCCCTGCCTATGGCAGGGAGGTTGGAACTTGATGATCTTTAAGGTCCCTTCCAACCCAAACTATTCCATTTTTCTACCTCTGCATTTGGACTACAGGGTGGGAATGACAGAAGGAGGAGGTCTGACCCTGACAAGAAGATGCCTAAAGAACATCCAGCATAACAGAAACCAAGTTGGAGTCATTTCCCTGATAGAGAAAATCATCTGGGGCTTTGGAAACCAGATCTGCTTGAGGCACTTGAGAAAAACTGAGGTGCAAATGTTCCTTTGTGCATACAGACAGCCCTTGTGTGCACACACACTCATCTGCACTGCTAAGCCATGTGAAGCCCACACAGCATCAGGCTGTTGATGAACATTAGCTCCTTGTGCTTGAAAAACTTAGCTAATGAGTTATTCCAGTGAGGTCCTGAATATTGAAAGAATTGTAATACATAAGAAAAATTGCTTTAAAGATATGTTGGTACTAAGAGTCTTTATCCCTCCTTGCATAGAAAAAAGGAGGGAACAGCAACAAAGACAAGGTGAGGACAGGGGTGAGCTGCAACTCAGGCTGGCTCAGGGCAGGGGGAAAGAGCTGGGCTTAGTTTTGCATCCACCTCCAAAGAATAAACCAGTAAGACACAGTTCTAAAGCGAGTACAAAGCTGTAATTTATCCAAAGGGCTCTGTTTGTATCATGAAAAGTGGGCTGTAACTCAACCACTGCACAACTGGCCTCAGGCCACAGCAAGGAAAATGATCCATGTTGGAGCAAGACATGATAGAGAGACATTGATGTGTAGGACTAACAGAGGGGACAAACTCTGCCCTGGGTAGAGCTCCTGTTTCAAGTCTCACATCTCACAGAGGAGTCTGGTTTAAAGTGCAGAGACATTTAAGAAGGTATTGCACACACAGCACTTGCTAAGTGCTGTGATAGCACCAATCTGATAGCACCAAACTTTGATAGCACCACAAAAGTAAGCCAGGAAGCATTCAAAACAGCCAGTAAAATCCTGACACTTGCTGAAGGCAATGGAATTTTTAGCCTTATGGCTTCAACAAGCACAAGATTACACTTTGACTGTCTTGTATCCCTGATTACTTTTGATTCAAAAGGCCACACAACTTCAGATGTTCGCAGGAGCCAAGAGATAGAAAACATCTGTTCTGCTCTCCACTCTGTCCTTCACAAAAAGGGTTGATCCAAATCCTGCTTCTGTACCAACCCTGTCGAGCTTCATGGTCTGCTTAAAAAAAACCACAGTCAATCTCATTATCTGTTTGACTTCTGAAAACTGCAGAGAGATTAGGTCAAGTGGTCCCTCACAGAGCTCTGCTGGGTAAAATGATTTCTGGCTTCTCACATCTCATGTAAATTGCTCTTGCTTAAAGGGATCTACTGCTGTTAATAAGCTTCCTTTTCATTAAGCTCAGAGAAAAATTAAGTTTCATAATAGAAACGATATTATTCTGGTGAAAAGAGAGATAGGATTGGTTTTCTTGAGATGAGAAAGAAGAGCAGTCCCTATTAGCTGCTCTAATAATCTGACTTGGAATGGTGGATAGAACTGCACTGAGTTTTCTGCAAGAATTTCAGATCTGTCCATTCTCTGCTTTGACAGCAAATTCTCTCTTTAAATTAAGCTTTTCATTTATGTGTCACTCCAAGCCCACTCCACAGTGGAATAACTGCTGGGAATTGAAAACATCAGATGAAAGCTGAGATTAAAAGATCAGGCAATGTCTCTACCTTTGCTGAATTATTTTGCCAGAGGCCTTCCTCCACGGAGGTACCCATAACCTTAGTCAACGTCATCACTTTGCAACTCTTGTCCTGTAATGGTAGCAAGCCATCCAGTGGCTGGTGATTTTAATATATTAAAGTAAAAAGCATTAAAGAAAAATGTTAGGATGTCAAAATAGGATAGAATGTTTGGCTCCTTGAGATGACTCTTTCTGTTTTGAATTTTTTTTTTTTTAAGGTGGATGAGTGGATTGCTTTGGTATCCAGTCTGTAGAATTAGTTTCAAGTCTCATTAGGTTTGCTTTGGAATCCACCACATTGAAGTTCCAGTACTCAGACCTACTAGTCCGTGATTTACATACAAATAGCTGTAACACCCTAAGAAGTAGCACAGGTTCATTAACTCTTCTGCTGCATCTTGTTTGCATAAAAGTCTCTGCAAGTCTGGCAGCAGCGCTGATACCACCGCATGTCTTGGCACAGGTTCTTCTCCCGGATCACCCTGCAGTACACTGTCCACTGGTCTCCTGTGCACTTGTACGTGAGAGCAGCTTTGGAGGAGAAAAAGAAAGGAGAAACTAACTGATTAGCCAGAGAACTGCGCTGCTGCTGTGATTAAAATCACTGCACAAGAGGGAAGGAAGGGCCAGTCTTGCTGTCAGCACTGCAGATCAGCTGATGTTCTTCCAACCCATAGATCAGGCTCCTGAAAGTGCTTATTGGGGAGCACAAGTTTCCTCAAGTACTTATTCTGATAATAAACATTCCCAGATGAATAAATTTAAGCACATGAACAGCCCTCAGCAATGAGCAGGAAGGGATGGATGTGTCCCCCAGGAGAGCATTTGTGCTGCACTAATGAGTGGCATCATCCTCTTGGGGGAAAACATTTTTGCAGAGGAGGAAAAATCAAACTCAGTTTGAAGGATGGACTACTGCAATTTTTTTTCGCTATTTTTTTGTGAGGTTTCCACTGCAGAGAACAGACAAATTTGTTTAAAGATAAACCAAGGAGAATCTGTTTACAAGTAAGAAGAGTGAAACACTCAATGATGTATCTTTCTGCTAATATCTAATATCATTGTTTCTGGTGGTTCTAAACCCAGTAGAGAAACAAAAGTAGCCCAAATTACTTGCAGATTACTTTCAGCAGGGACTTGAGCCTCCTCATTCTTCCTAACACATGAGATATTTATTGCTTTGTCCTAAAATGTGAATTAGAATGGGTTTCTCGTCTCATCAGTGCATCAAGTGCTTACTTCTCAAATGAAATATTTTCCCTCCACTATGCTCTTAGTGCTAAAATATCTGGGAAGTACTCTCACACCTTCTTAAAGAAAAGAAGTCAGAACAGTGAAAGTATGACAGCATTTGCAAAAGTAAAATTTCCCATAGTCTTTTAAACATCTGGGAAGCCTTTGGGAAACATAGTTCAGAAGCTTCAAGTCCAGTCCTAGCTTAAGTATTACTTAATACTGGGCAGAGCTCTTAGAAAATGGTTCTCTCTTAGCATTTCTGCTTTTTCATAAGCATTAGAGGCTCCTGAGCCTACAAGACTGGCTCTGCCAAGAGGGTGGAGGCTGTTCTTTTTGGTAAGCTCTTAGTAGTGCTGTTTACAACCCGGTCTCTTGTACTGGAAAGTACTGGGAGGCAGGGATGAGGCTGTGTCAGTGCAGCTGAGGGCTCAGTTTAGCTCCATCTTACTGGTGATGATGTGTGAAATGTAAAGAAACCAGCTTGATTCTTGGAGCTGTGGCTGAAGACACGGGGCTGAAGTTTGGAAAAATGTATTTTTATCCCCTTAGAAACTGAGCAAAAATGTAGAAAAACATGGATTCCTGCAATTTTGCATGAAGAGAAGTGTTCTTAACTAGAGCAATTCCTTGAATGCAGTGTTAAGATGTTTTGGGGAATAGATGGCTTATCACCATGCTCTCTCTCATCTCAGCCAGGTACTCAGGGAGGGTGAGGTGAAGGACAGTGAGAGAAAATCAAGGGTTTGATGCTCTCTTGCATCTCTGGGCAAATTAAATCCCATTCTCATGAAAATGAAAAAAAACCCCAACTCCAAAACAGAGTGATCAAGGTCATCTACTTTTCTTGGGGCACAGATGAATGAATTATTGTATTTTACACTCACCAGAGTGAAAGCAGGGTGTGAAGGTGTTTGTGACAGTGAAAGAGTCAGCTGTCGTCAGCTTCACATCCCTGATCAATCAACCCATCATTTGTGTGCTCCTCTTGGTCTCTCAGGTCTATCCAGCACTGAGCACAGATTGATGGATAAAAGATGAGCTATCTACACTACACTTTGAGTCTAGAATCTGACTGTTGAGGGGTTTTCCTAATTTCTTGCCGTAAGCAATCCTCTGAAGTCCCAATTTTATCACACTTAGGACCTTGGGCTTTGTCTGGTCCATTTTCCCCCACCCCACTGCCCCTCACTCACCAAGTCTGGGCGAGGTAATTGTGTTGACGTTGATCTTCTCATTGCAGACCTCTTGGTGGCACTGCCTGTAGGCTGCTGGCTTGGACAGGACAGGACACTCACTGCCATGGCGCCCGGTCACTTTGTGCATACACTGCACCACGCGTGACTGGAGGCCCTTCCCACAGGTTGAGGAGCACTAGAGGAGAAAAGGCACTGAGACATGGGCCAAGCAGAGTAACTTCAATACCACATACACACATGTCAGCCAGGGACCCTTACAGCTGCTGCACTTGTCCATCAGCTGTTGGAGCAGGTCCAGAGGAGGCCATGAAGATAATCAAAGGGCTGGAGCCTTCTGAAGACAGGCTGAAAGAGTTGGGGTTGTTCAG
>VZTY01032280.1:25229-37450 GCA_013400935.1 Turnix velox
ACACTGGAAGAGGTTGGCCAGAGAGGCTGTGGATGCCCCTTCTCTGGAGATTTTTAATGCCAGGATGAACATGGCACTGAGCATCCTGATGTAGTGGGAGGTGTCCCTGCCTATGGCAGGGGAGTTGGAACTTGATGATCTTTAAGGTTCCTTCCAACCCAAACTATTCTATGATTCTATGAGGACTTTGCACTCCAGGGAGTGCTGTGAGCAGAACAACAGTCCTTCCCTGGCAAAGGGAAGGAAGCTGTTGTCTTTCTCTAAGGACAAACTCTGGGTCCATACACTGCCTGAGCTTGTGAATATTCATGAGTTACAAAGAGGCAAAAAAGCAATTCCCTACACAAAGAGGCAAAGCTGGAAAAAATATACTGCTAAATTATGAATGAGCAGCTTCCACCTCCCTCTCCATCACAGCACTGGTTGCCTTGGTTTAAAAGTTGTCTCCAAGACTTGGCTGGTCTGCCAAGGCTTCCTCCACAGACAAGATGCCCACTGCCAGGCATGGATACCAGATAAATCCAAGGATTACAGCACAGGCAGGCAGTTTCTACTGCATGTCCAGACCTCTAGAGAAGCTCTGTTCCAGTATATAGGAGAACACATCAGGTATTCAAGTACTCCCTTCTCATCCATCCCTGCTAACTGTCTGGCACTTGCTGGTCCTCCTGGGACCAATTGCAAATTGTACTCCACGAATTTTGGCTTCCATTCCCCAGGAGGCCCAGGCTGTTTATATGCTCTCTTTGTTGTCATACAATTGGAGTCCCTGCCTCTCCCTCCCTCTTCCTCTGGCCCAGTCACTTGTGATTTACAATGTCCTACTTGCACGCTGTTCAATTTTAATAAAGCAAACAAAGTGAGCACAGTGAGGTGCACCAGCTGGAGTTAATAAAAGACCCTTGTATTTAAAATAAAGAAACAATAGGTTGCAGGACTTTGGTAAGGTTCCTATTTCTGCTAAAGCCACACACAAGCTGTGTGCGGGGAGAGGAGGAGGTGGAAGAAAACTCAGGAGATATAATTAGGATGATGTCAAAAAGATCATGTTTTCTCTCCTCTGCTGTTCCTGAAAAAAAAAGTCAGGGCAGTGGAGTTTTCTCCCTGAAAAACACTATTGCCTCAGAGTGGTGTTTCTTAAAACTGTCATGCCAAAGAGGCTCAAAAGATGTGCACAATTGAGGCTGAACTTCATGAAGTTCAAGTATAAAGGATATGAAATTAGTGTTGATGCTTGTAAAACCAGGACTCAGGGGCAAAAGAACTCATGGCTGTACATAGGCTTCCATCTCTGCCATCAGAGGAGAAGAGGATGGCTAAGCTGTGCTCATGTTATCCCAGAATTACCACAAAAATCCCTGCTGCTTCTCAAAAACCATATGATACAAAAAGTAAAACATAAAAATGTGGTCCCTGTCTACTAAATACCAACTATGGTTTTTAGGACAACGCTGAACAAGCTCTTGTGTGTCACACAGTGAACTATTCCAAAAAAACAAGTGTCAAAGTCACTTAATTAAACCCTCTCCATGAATTTGAACTTCTACAGTGAGATGGAGGCATTGCTTCAGTCTTGGCTGCCCCTCTGCTCTTCCCTCCACCCTGTGCCCTCTGTGACTTGGACTAATCTGGAAGCCAGTCAGGCATGGGCATTACATTTGGATTTCAAGTTAACGATTTTTATCCTGCTAAATGCAACTATTAGGCCCTTCCACTTCACTAGCCAGATGCAACCTCTAATCCTCAGGATTTCAGCAGCACTTTCAGTCTTTGGAGCGCTTTACTAATCTTAATCCCCACAAAACTCTCTTTGCAAGGGGACTGAATTTTACATCCACCTTACAAACAGAATCCTTGTTATCAGAGAGACATAAATTCAGGATTCCTTCACTTGATTGTAATATTGTGTGTCTGAAACCTCCATCTCTGCCTGTTAGGCAATCCCTGTGCTTATGAATGCTCTTAAGAGAGAGGAAAAAATAAAAATAAAAAGAAGAAAAATGCATTTTTCTATTGAGGTGAATAAGGTTTTCAGATGCCAGTATACAAACAGATATACAAACACTCACCTACCTCTGTCTCTGCATTTGTTAACCAGCAAGGAGGGCAAGCAATGAAACTTTTTCCACAGACACTGCCAACTCCAATCCTTCAACAAATAACAGCAGAGTTTTTGCCCGAAGCAGTTTTATTCCCTCTCCTGGGAGCCTGGGATCATCACCTATGCTATGCAATTAGTTTTTCACAGCCAGGAAGACAGATTTTAACATCTTTCTTGAACTCTTTTGGGCTTGGCAGCTAAAGGAAGGTTGGACATCTGGCTTATTTTAAGACAAAATTTTCATCTCTCTGCTTGGATAGCCTCTTTACTAGGAATTTCAATAGGAAATAGGAATAGATACAAAATACATACAAAGGGGGAATTGTGCTGCACCATGAAGAGAAGACATCATTAAAAGAAGCATAAAATCAGACTCCAACTGAACAGCAAATTCACATAAATACCTTTCTTCCTACTCTGGACAGCTAAATGCATTGCTATGGTCTCTCTGTTCCTAAATATTTAGGAAGAATGAAGCATATCCATAGAACAATTTTTAGGGCCAGATTCACTCTGTGCCCTCTGATACAGGACCCTCAGGTTATGAGCAGTTACAGTAAGGAGAGGTGCTGTGGCTTCTTGCAAATGGAGCAACTTCCAGGCAGCCAAGAGACAACAGAGCACTCATGGTGGAGTCCAGCCTGGGTTGTGGGGGCAAAAAGAGCCCAGCTCCTGTATAGATGCCATAGTTCCACTGTGCCAAACACTGGGAGGTGCCAGGGCTGCATGGTCAAACTGTGCTGATTGTATTTTAAATGCTGTTGATGGACAAGAGGCCTTTTTTGGGCAAAAATTCTGGTGTTGCAGTGCTATGAACAAAAATACTCTGAAAATACTCTCAAGATATGCACATGCTTTGATGCCAAAGTGACCTGTGGATATGCAGGGCCAGTTTTGGAACCTGTGTGGATTTCTGAGAGAAAACCATAAGCAACTTGCCCTCTCTGGGAAGCAGGGAAATTGGACAAGAGATTGAAGAGAGATGTCGGAGTCAAACAAAGAAGTGGCTTTTTCCTTCCACCAGGCATATCAGAAAAATTCATAGACAAAAATTTAACCCTACTGCACTGAACTGACAATGCAGCCATTGTCAATGGGAAACCCACCCACAGGCAAAGATCAAAGGACTGTTCAGCATTGTAAAAAAGAGAGGGTTAATGAACAGTTACAAAAAGTGAACCTAATGAGAGCCTTTCTAACTCCTAGTTCAAACAGGGCTCCAGAAGGCAAAAGGAAGACAAAAATGCCTCCTTTCACATTCTTTGGCAGTAAGATGCAAGCCAGTGGGATATCCAGAAGGAAATAAACTCAAATTGTCAAGGCAGCAGCTGCATTCATCAGCTTAAAGAAGATTTACTTACTGAAAAACTCCAACCTTAAGAGCAAGCTATGATTTTTCATCTGGAATGCTATTTCCACCTTAGGATACTGATATGAAAGCTTGAAATCTACCAAAGGTGCTGACAGATGTCTAATTGCTTTGAAAGCAAATGCCTGGGGAGAATATTAGGTATTAAAATAGAATGAATTTACAGTAAGTGCTGAGATCTGAGTGCTGAGGTCGAGATCTTCATCTACTCAAGGTAGCCAGAGAAAGAGAGAAGAACAAATGAAGCCAGGGCAGGGCTGCTGCTGGGCAGCAGGAGAAACATGGAAGAGAGAACAGCCCAAAGAATCCCTATAGAGGAGTAATGGGGACAGGAAAAGGAAGAGAATTAGCACTACAAAGGACAGGACCAAATGGGGTAATGAAGCATTGCTTATGCTTTAGCTGGGAGCTGCTGGCTAAGCAGTGATGCATTCAGACCACACATCACCTTTAAAAATGCCTCTTTCCTAACCTCTAAGAGATGTTAGTTTTTTCTTGTAGGAGACTTGCTTTTTCCAGCAAAAGGTCACAGCATCCAGCTGATCCTGAACACACTCCAATCTTTAGAAGGCTGATCTGCTGGAGGGAGATATACTTCAAGATGACTGTCAGAACTAAGCTGAAGGCAAGATATTTCTTTCTTGATTCATCAGTCTGCAGTCATCTGATGTTTTAAGATACTGGATTGTCCCCGATTTGATGAAAGAGGCTGAAGCCAAGGATAACACTATGGCTAAAGCTCCAATATTCAGAGAGAGTCATGCATTACTGACTTCAGAGTTCAAGTATTTCAAGGCATCAGGACAGGGGGGAGTGTTTTGCCCCCCAAGGGCTTTATTTCTTGCCTCTATTAAAGTCAGAAAGAAAGCAAGGTAAGTTCCTGTTAATAATATTCTAACACAGCATCTAAGATGAATGATGAATGTCCTGTAATTGCTCCATTCCTGAGACTTTAATGGTACACATGTGTGTCCTCTGGAAGTCAGTGCTCCACACACCTTAACATCAAGCTTTTTATGAGTACCACTAAATTAAACTCTATAGTTGTATCTGAAAAGCAGAATGCAATATTTTTTCATCAACACCAAGCCAATTTTCACCACGCCATCATGCTAAAAAAAGAAACTTCTGTCTTTTGACTGATAAGATCTATGTAGCCCAAAGCAAACTGCAGGCTGTTTTTTAAGCTTCCTTGTTCTTCTCTTTTCTTTCCTTGTCTTTTTTTTTTTTTTAATTCTTTTTGAACCCCAGATCTATAAAGAGAACATATCTGGTCTTGCTTACAACAATCTTTCATTTGGAAACTTTTGTGAAATGACTGATTTGTTTAATTTGGCCAAGAAAAAAGGCATACCCTTCTGACTCAGTATGGGAAGAAACAATAAATTATAGCAGAAAATGCTCATGGCTGGTGTGACAGTATCTTAGATGGAAAAGAGTAAAACAAGCCTTGCAAAGTGCCTACAGCTGTGCTTTCAAATGGCATGACCCTAAGGAACAAGACCTGACCAGTACATCCAGCCTGTCTCACTGCATAATCAAGCTTGACTTTGCTCTTCTGAAAAGTTCCATTGTGTACAGAGAGTTCAGAGATTAAGAGCTGAACACATGAATATTCTGGGTAGTGACAGTGCCCCTAAGTACTTGTGCAATGCAGCCCAGGTGGATGTTAATGAGGAAATGTCATTTCATTCATTACACCAACTAGGCTTTCAAACTGGATTTCAAGAACAGGATCAAGCAGAGAAGTGAAATGATATGGTATTGCCTCAATTAATTGGACCTAAATGCAATTTATTGGAAAAAAAAATAATTAAACCAAGGATTCCCTTAGGATTACTTCAGCAAGAAGCTGCTCATCTCTATTATCTCAGTCCTGGCCAAGCTTTCTCTAGGTTAATAACTTTTCCGTTTTGAAACATATGATGTAGAATGAGCACTGCATTTCAATCCCTTTGCACAGTTAAAGGTGAGACCAATCACCAGCAGCCTGATACTAATTGCTCTTTAAAGATGTTCTGAAAAATTGTCAGCTTCACACCTCAGTAGTCATTATAAATCTCAAAAGGCTATTGGGATTTTAAATTACTATATAGTAAATTATAGCAAAATTACAGCAGTCCTGCTAGCAATACATATTGGTGTCAGGAGAATTCAAGGGGCTAAAAGCTCTTCAGATGAGTAGTAGAGACTTTAAATGGTGAATTAGCTACTGTTAATAACTTTTAAAACATGACACTGACATCTCAGAGAGGATGGTGACAGTTATTTCAACAGGCTTGTCTTTCATGCTTTCTTTTTCACATTAAAAAATGAAATGAGTAAAATGATCACGATGGATTGCTTTTCCAATCCACTGATCTTGGTGGGAGGCTTTAATTCTCCAACAATAACAACACTTAATAAACTAGGCTTTTAAATAAAAAAATAACAAAAAGGAGAAGTTATTCTTCTAATTGATAGGATCACTGGAGACAGTAAGAGGGACAAAAGGTGCTCCATTTCAAACAAAACACTGCTGAATATGGTCTTTTTGGAGCATATTCTCCTTCAGGAAGGAGCCACCAAAATAACTTGTACTATGGAAGTTCCCAGAATCTCCAGCAGAGATGAGCTGTGTGAATTGTTGTGCAAACAAGGAGCAGTCACTGTCTCAAAGGCATGAGGAGGACTTTGTTTCTGTAGCTTATGGTCACCAGGGGAATGACATGGCCAGGCAGCATTGCAGTCAGCATCTCTTCACTTTCCACGCAAGAGTCTAGGTGGAGTCTCAACCTTTCAGCCTTGTTTCAGTCCCATTATATGATATTTAAAGCTCTGACCACACCTAATGACATTTCTCATATGTGGGAACAGAGAGCAAAAGGGATGGGGTTTGTCTTACCAAACTAGCTCTGCTTCAAAGGGCAATCCAGTATTTACTAAAGAAAGAAGGTTAAAAAAAAGTGATCAAACTAGAAGAACTTAGAGCAGTCCAAAGAGCCAGTTAATTTTAGGAGGTACTGATGCTCTGGCTCCCAGTTGTGTCAAGGATCAGAGAAAGAGAGAGTTTGACTACTAAAGCTACCTGGGTCCTCTCCTGTCACATCCAGCTTTATCACCTTCTCCAGAGCAACTGATTTGCATCAGTGAAGCCTGTAAGCAATCTCCCACCATCAGTTTCTAGCTCTGGTGCTGAATGCACACAAGCAGCCACTAATCATGAAGTTCTTTGCTGAGCCCAAGCCAGTAAGTGGCAGGAAAGGTTCTGTCAGCTGTGATGTGTGACTGCAGCCTCGAGCGACCATCCCTCCTGCAGAGTTTTCTCTCAGTTCAACAGGAAAAGTTATTTTCTCCAAGGTAGAAGAAGATGAACAGAGTCATGACCTTTATGAAGAATTAACAAGTTGTCCACATTTTATCATGAACAGATGGTGGGTCAAACCATGAATTTGTAATGAACATTAGAACAAAGGGCAGTTTGCTTCTATATTTATAACAGCTCTGAATATACCTCTCAAACCACACATGTCCTTAATTTACTCTCCTTATCATGTAATGTGAATTAATCATTAAAAGAGAGGCGTAGAGAGGATTTTGTTGATGTTCCCAAAGTTTTGGAACTATGAAAACATGCCTTCCTGGCCCTGGAAGATTTCAGAGTTGTATTTTTTTAAAAAAAAACAACTCTAAACCCAAAAAGCAATGCTAACAATCCACCAAACCCCTGCCAAACCAATTAATTTGCAATTACAAACCCCTTGTTACCACCCATTGTGATGAAAGACTTCTCATCTTCTGTATGAAACACCTCCGTGTCTGGCACAAACTCAATATTTTTCTTGTAGGAAATAAGGAAATAAGATTTTTTTTTTCCTCTCTATTGTTAATATTCTCCTGAGCTGAGAACCCATAGCCAGCATTTCATAAGCTAAGCAGAAAATTGTAAAAAAATTGGCAGCTGTTGATGTCTGGGGAGGGCAGGTGGCTCTAGGTAATTTTTCAGATGTGCTTTATCACTACTGACAGTCTTTGGCAATGAGAATATTACTTAACATTACACCTTGCCAAGCTGATCCTTCCTAGTGCTTTCCAGTTTCTTTCTGGATCCAGTGGAAGTTGTGCCAGGTGGTTACACAAGATGCACAGCGATAGAAAAAGACATCTCTGCTTCCCTTGTTGAAGCCCAGCTTGATATATCATGTGTTTTCACCTGAAAGCATGAATCTGTGATGGCTCCTACACAAAATCCAAAGACCTTGCACAGTCCAGCAGGTCAGATTCTGATCTGCATGGCATTGGCATAAGCCTGCATTAACTTAAGTGGCTGAATTAATCTGGATTTCCACTAATGTAAGAGAGACTGATACCCGACCCAGTGTGCTGAGTGAGATCCTTGGCCTGTGGCCAGTGGGCTGTAGGGAAGAATGAAAGACAAGTTACCCTGGCTTTACACTGGGTTATCCGAGATAAATACAGGTCTTAGTATTTACAGAGCTTCTACTGTAATAACTGCAAAGAAAAAATATGGCAAAGCAAATCCATTACAAGACTTCTATGTATCTTTCTTCTTCTAAAAATTTGGCTCTGTAATATAATAGGTTAATGAGCTAAATTGATGCCTGAGGGACACAAGTGGCATGTTTAAACTTCTGCTCACAAAGCTGAAAATGCACCCTTATGAAAGTCAGCAGGAATGGTGGAGTTAGTCTATCTGGCTTGTAATTCTATCTTCCTTGATATAATACTAGTTAAAAGGAGAATAGAAAAAAAAAAAAAAACAAACCCAAACTAGGAACCTTGAACAGTGCTATTGGCTTGAAATAGAGTACTTCAGACACAGGATAGAAACAGAGTTTGTCAAGGCATATAAAATAGTGAAACCATTAAGTAAAATTGGAAATGAAGAAAGATCCATAAAAATCTTGAGAATTGCTCCTGCTATATAATATTGCCTCTTCAGTTACACCCTAGAAGAGTCCAACTGGAGAAAAATAACTTAAACAATCCAGCCTTGGAATCCTGTCCATTTTACACCCAAGTGCTTTCTTTCCCTGCCCCATTACTACTGGAGCAGAAGGGGACAGAGCTGAGGACACGGAGGGAGCTGAAAAGTAGCTTCTAGTGCTCTTCACCTTGAAGCACAGCTACTTTGTGTCACAGCCTTTGCTAGCCCACACATCAAGCCTGCAGCAGAGCAGCAGTGCAGCCCCACATCACTTGGGAGACTGGGAAAGCCAGAGTCCCACAGCTGATCCCTCAAACTGGGGCGGTGGGTCCTGCTGACCCTCCACATCCATAATGCCATTCTGTTCACCAGCTGCCTGCATTCCTCACAAGAATGTAATCCTTGACATAAAGTTCATCAGCAAAATACAATTCATCAGGAAAGAATGAACCACTGTCTTGCTACAGCATGAAGAGTTGTGTTTTCAGCAGCCTAAGAATCTGAGGAAACCCAGCAATCCATGTTTGTTCTTTTCACTACAACAAAAATGTGAAAATGTTTCCAGCATTGAACGTTTAACATCTCAGATTTCAAACAAGGAGGAACTATTTCAAAGTACAAAAAGCACAGGAGATGTTTGTCTCTTTAACTGAATGCAAACTGGATGTGGAATTTCCTTTTGGAAGAAAAGCCTGAATGGGAGATGGCTTGGATTCCTCTTTGCAGATTGCATCATATATAAAGGAGGATGATATAATGAATTGCTTTTCTGAAGAACCCAGGCAACAACCAAATACAATTTTGGGTTCACACACCTTCAGTGGGTCTGTCACTGTGAAATCTGCTTTTCTATGAGGTTTGAAGACTCCTGGGCCAGAAACAGCTTAGTCATGTATCACATAATACCAATGTGTTTGTGTTTAAATGCTAAAAATAATAATTCCATCCCTTTAAGACAAGGGGTTTTAGGGAGAAGTTGCAGTAGTGCCAAGAAGCTGCAAGTTTAACAGCAGGGTTACTGGTAACAGAACATTATCTTTGGAATTACAGAACAAAGTCTCTTAATCTCAAGCACTGGACTGACAAAGGTAACTTCAAAGACATTTAAAATAACTTTACAGTCCTGGCCCTAGGTGTTTGCAGAGTGAACTACACGGAACAGCTCCTCATGCAGCACATGAAACATGCTGCACATACACTGGGAATACACAGATATCCCAGCCAAGAACTGCTACATCTGCTCAGTTAGCTCCAAATGCTTTCCACAGCCATAATGTGCAACTAAACCTCACAGAAAATGGAGCAAAATTCCTCTTGAGAGCATGGAGAGGCAAAGAGCAGCATGGCCATGTCTGCAGCACTCACCTGCTGTACACACACCTGGGGTCAGGGTCTGAGAACATAAACCCAGAACTTCTCTGGCAGAGATTTGGAGCTTTTACTGCTGCTCACTCTTGCACCTTTTAAATGCAACAGGATCCAAACTCTTGCCCAGGATAAGCATGTTCACTGCTGTCACATGCAAGGTGAGTCATTTACTTAGGGCTGGGAGCTCTTTAGGGACACGATCTGTCTTCTAGAAATACTGCCAGCCATATAAACATAAGGCTGCCATTACCACCCAAACAGCCTGTTCTATTTACAAGTTGTATCTGGACCTGACTTTTTAAATGAGGTTTTGCCTCTTAGCTGACTTCCTGGTATCTTCAAACGATCTTAGTTTGGGAAATTAAGGACTGGAGGCCAAGTTGCTTGCACATAAAGCATCAAAGCCCCTTCTTCTAATTTGTGATAATTAATACTGTTGGATAAATCTTGCTTCTCTGATGATTTGTAACCATCAGTAACAAACACACAACACATTAATTGGAAAAAGTTGTTGCTTGTTCTGAGATCAATTTGTATTAATAGCAAAAGTTTCCCTCTTCGTCAGCAGAAAGCTCTCTCACAGGGATTTTTACAGAACCAGCAATAAATGATTTACAATGGAATTATACCCGGGAAGTATGAATTTTAAAGAGTTCACTATAATCTTGTGCTTTTGCTTAAAAGACAAAGTGTTTAAAGCCAGACAAGACCAAAGAGGAGCCACTGATAGCTGCAAAGGCTTTTAACTGAAGCCTAAGCCCTGCAGGAAAGCTTCTGGATCCTCAGCATGGAAATCCTTTGCTCAGGATTTGTGAAGAATTGAATTCCACCGAAAACATTTCAGTTATTGGGGTTTCTGGGACAATACTGTTTCTTCAAGGATCAGAGACTCCGTTGACCCTAGTGATCCAGTGGTCTCTTTTGTTTACCCACTACTCAGAGAATAAGAATCTAATCGTGTGATGTAAGTGTCCAGTCAGAATTAACCAACATGTCTAGAATTTTAAATGCTCATTATAAACCAAACCTAAGTCCAAGAACATCCTGCTGGACTCATAGAGGGTGAAATTCCTGGGAAGCAGAGGGCTGGCAGGCAGAAGCAGGCCACATAAGCAGCACATGAGCTTTGGTGCCCTTCTGCACAGGGAGGATCCTGAGCCCAAGTTAAGAATGACAAATAAAAAGTGATTTTGCACTGATCCTGTCCTGCTCACATGCAGACACTAAATCCATCACCAGTGCTATTTATTGTGGCCAATGTATGATTGCAGCCTTCCTAGCAGTGAGCCAACATCTTTATCAGATTGGAACCCCTTACACAATGCTGAACTTTCAATCCATGTAATCAGTGAACACACAAGTATTTCATATTCCTCCCTCTAAAGAGAATCCAGGTCAATTTACATGCCAAAATGTTTTAAAATTCCACAAATAAATAAATAATGTTATTTCACCTGTTAACACACGGCAACTGTTTGTTTTGGCCCTTTTGCATGTACTCTGTATGCCAGGTTATGAATAAAATAATGTTCAATACTCTAAACATTGGGTGATACAAATTCCTGGCTCAGCTTAAATACAGACCTTTTGTATGTGGCAGGTTCTTAATGCATTCCCCAGTTCTGACACCATTAAATTAATGCATCTGTGAGAGAGTATATCTATAAATATTTGTAATTCCTAATCACAATGTAAGGAAAAAAAAAAAAAAGGCAATCAGAGATAAGCCAATTTGCCCATTATGGGTCTCTATTCAACTGGATTTTGCTTGCTGGAGTTTGGGTTTTTGGAAAGCAAAATACAACTACTGTATCCCAGTGGTTTCTGCACATGCCGTACATTCCAGAACACAAAGTAGGCTTTCTTTTTAAAGAACAGTATAGTTACATAGATAAGATAAAACCAAATGGGAATATAATATTCCTGGGAAATTTTACTTCTTTGTGCAAACATGAAGGCAATAATGTACAGGATTCTTTATGAACACCATCACCAAAAGCTGTCTCTCAAACCACCAGGCTTCCTTCTCAAGTCAAAATACCTGTTACTCTAAGATCAGAATGCAAATACAGAGCAGACTCTCCTCTGGTTTAATTCACCATATTTGGGAATTAATTCCACTGAGGACAGGCTGAAGGAGTTGGGGCTGTTCAGCTTGGTGAAGAGAAGGCTCAGGGTGGACCTCAGCATAGCTTCTCAATACCTGAAGGGGGCTACAGAAAGGCAGGGATAGGACTTTTTAATAGGATTTGTGATGGAAGGACTAGAAATAATGGATGCAAATTGGAAAGGGGTAGATTCAGGCTAGATGTAAGAAAGAAATTCTTTACAGTGAGGGTAGTGAAACACTGGAAAAGGTTGCCTAGAGAGGTTGTGGGTGCCCCCTCTCTGGATGTGTTTAAGGCCAGGCTGGATGAAACACTCAGCAGGTTCATCTAGTGGGAGGGTCCCTGCCT
>VZTY01032283.1:3507-14689 GCA_013400935.1 Turnix velox
GGCTGTGGGGCCGGGCTGTGGGGCCGGGCTGTGGGGCCGGGCTGTGGGGCCGGGCTGGGCCCCTGTGCCGGCTCGGTCGCTGTGCGCGGGGCCGCCCCTCGCCCGCCGGTACCGAGCGCTCAGCCCCCCTCCGCACACCGCCTGGCCCCGCGTTTGACGGCGCGTCCCGGGCCCCTCGGGGGAGCCGGTAAAACAAGGCTGTGTTGCAGTGAGCCGATAGATTTTTAAAGTGAAGAGCAGTTTTGGTGGGGACGCGCAGCTGTAGTTTCCAGTAACGACGTCACCGCGTGCAGATGAGGGTTGTGTTGAGTTATTGCGGCCCTAGATCCCGTTCCTGCCCGACGTTCCTCGGGGGGCTCCGTCCCGCAGGCGGGAGCTCTCCCGCTCCGCAGGGCCGCAGTTGGGTTGATTTCGCGGTGAAATCCGCTTGGCCCGTGCTGGGCTCCGGCTGTGCCCTGAGGACGCGAAGTCACCGTGTCCGGGAGTCACGGAGTGGCGTCTCGGAGGTTTGTTCCTGGGCCCGCTCCCTCCCCCGGGCCGCAGCGGAGCGGTGCTGCCGACCCTGCCGGGCTTTCTCCTCTGCTCCTACCTGCTGCCACACACGGGCCGGGCGCTGGCCCTGGTTCCGGGAGGCTGCTTTCCAGCACCCGGGTTCAGTGTCCGGTTTCACGGGCACGGCCTTGGCCAGGAGGGTTATTTTGGTATTTGTAAGGTCAGCACGGCCAGGCAATCCTGTGGGCTGGGGGAGTGTGCTGACTCACCCTCATGGCTCTCACCAAAACAGCGTTTGTAGCAGATTAAACTGAAATCAGAGTAGATGCCCCCTCAATCCCTGGAGGTGTTAAAGGCCAGTCTGGATGAGGCACTGAGCAACCTGGTCTAGTGGGAGGTGTCCCTGCTCATGGCAGGGGGCTTGGAACTAGATGATCTTGAAGGTCCCTTCCAACTCAAACCATTCTATGGTTCTGGAGAAGAAAGTTTGTTTTGGGTGAACTTCCTGCCCCTTTGGATGTTCTCAGGCAGCCCCTGGGGATCTTTGTCTGTTTGGACACTACTGTTACTCAATACAACTGGGCACTCTTTTATTTTGGTTGGTTGTCTTCCTGCATACTGGGTGGCAAGAAGGTGTGATACCGGTACAACAACCAATGCATTCTTTCTCCTTAGGTCCATATTGAGATCCACTGAGAGGGGAGCAGTGTGCCTGTATGTGCTGCAGCTCCTCCCCACGCTCAGCTGTTGCCACCCAGCCAGGGCTGTGCATCTGCTCGGGGACTATGAAGGAGGAAGATTTAAACCTGGGCCATCAGAGAGCAGCAGCAGCCCAGCTGACACACACACATTCCGTGTTGAACCATTCTCTCAATCACAGTGTCTGTTTACAGAAAGAATTCTCTTACCTTAACAGCAGGAATTGTTCTCTCTTCACTACTTTGCCTTCTGTTGGCAAGGAAATGGCTCTGAGTTGGAGTGAATCAGCAGGGAGGGACTCAAGTGCAGCTGCTCCTCAGAAGGATTTGTTTCATCTACATTTTTCTTCTGGGAAGGACACCCTTGACAGGGTTTATGGCTGTGATAAGAGCGTTTCAGTGAAGGAGGAAGCTGGTTGCTTTGCTGGAGACTTTACTTTGCACTGTCCAGGAGACAACTTTGTATCTTTTGCACACTTCTGGCTTGGAATTTTGTGGAATAAACTGCAACTCGTGGAATTAGGACTGAGCAGCAGCAGAGAGAAGGGACTGCAGCCTGTGTTTATGAAAGAGCTGGAGCTCAGTGGATTTGCCCATCTCTGCCCTGGTCCAGTTGCCTCACCGCACAAACACGCTTTGGGACGCTTTCTGAGCAACATGGAACAGGGGTTTTTTTTTTTTGGTGACTTAAACCTCATTTTTTCAGAGCAAGCACCTGGGCATAAGCAAATGCTGTCAAATTTACAATATGTGGCTGACAATTTTGACATTGTACAGCTAATAATTTCTGTTCTAGCTTTTGCACTGGCAGGTCTCTGGTATGTGAAGGTAAAAGGGTACTAAGTTTTTAAAATTACTGGTTCTAATATTAATAGAAACTGAATTGACTAAATAACAGAGGCAAGGTTACAGTTTATGTTTTAGTGAGAAGCAGACAGCTAAAGTAAAAGTTATACTCGTGTTATTATTCCAGCAACCAATTTTACTAGAAATAGGGACCCTTCCTGTAAGGTATATCTGCATCTGAGCGGAAAGAGCTTCATCCCAGAAACTTTTTGGGACTTGTGCAGCTCTGCCACTAACATTAGTCTAGGATTCAGTGTGACGTTAGTTTGTGCTTTGTTTTCCCTAAGGTTTGTGTTCCTTGTGTGTCCTGCCTGCTCTTTACAGCTACTTCCAGTGACACATTTTCTTATAGCATTGAGTTTCTGCTCCAAGTCCAACAGTAACTCGGATGTCAGTCCTTAAAACCTCCAAACTGGAAAGCAGCTGGGAGGGTGAACTTCAGCAGCGCCCCTTTCCAAGGGTCCACTTGAGTAATCTCTCAGGAGTTTTACTGGGCTAAATAGACACTATAAACAGTTTTCTAAAATTTCTTTCCTCGAAAAAGTTACTGTTCTCACAGCAGCGCAGTAACCATTTCTGGGGCTGTTGACTTTGGCTTTAGGGTGGGTGGGGGTTGGCAAAGAATGGAGCCTGCTGGGAATTGATAGGGCTGCTGCTAATGGAATTTGCAGGAATATCCTCCCCTGGCATTTAGTTGGAGCGACTCACTGTGCAGGAGGTCAGGGCCTCAACTTGGTGAATTCTCAGCAGGGGTGTTGCTGTAGGTGGGATCAACACACTGGAGGAGGTTCCCTAATGAAGGACAGGTATTTTAGGATGTTTTCAGCTTCATGCCAAGTGAAGCCGTGTCAGTGAGTCACACACTGAGCATCCTTTTTGCCAGCTGGTGCCTTCCCTTTTGGGAAGAGACTTGGTGATGCCTTAGTTTGAAGTGCAGGAACCAGGAAAGGCAGCAGACTTTCCAACGTGGTGTTGATTTAAGTAGCAGCATGCTTGCATGGAGAAGTCCTTGATAGTGAAGATGAGTTGCTGGTTATCAGTGTTACAGGGAGAGATGTTGGAGTTTTGGGGTTTTTTTTAACCTTCCTTGAGTGTGGAAAGTAAGATACACTACTGTTAACTGTTCTGTTGTGCTTTTGTTATCCCCATTGTTTGGCTATTTCCCCTGGATGTTAGAAGAGAGAACCTGCCGTTTGCTTTAATGTAGAAAATAATTTGTTCCCCAGAGTGTACTTTTATTGTTTGACTTCTAGACTTTTGACCACATGCTTACCTTTCACAAAATCATCAAAACCCTTAAAATAATGATGGATTGCATATTTTAAAGTGATTATTTTGACAGCAAAAGCTGCTTAATCGAACCATTCTTCTCACTCCTGTCTCTGCCGCTTTTATCATCCCTGCAGTGGCATGAAATGGAGTGTCTGTGGATCAGGGTTGCCCAAGTGATTGTGCCTCTGAAACCACTGGGGAACACCAAGAGTTACATCAGCAGCTGGGCGGTGATCTGTCAGATTAATGGGCAGGAGGCATAAAGTAGTCACCCAGCTTCTAACTTGCCTGCTCCTCACGGTGACTTTTAAAGGGGGAAGGAGGGGACTTAAGAGAGAAGGTGGTTGTAAATTAGAATGGAGCAGTGTGTAGGGTAGGTTGGGAAGGGCCATCTGTGCTAAGGACAAGGTGGTGGAGCTCTGAGGTGCGTCCTCTTCTGAGCTTTCAGTGAGTGGCCTTTTAATTACTGTTTACAGGATCATTTTAAATACACAACACAGCTAAGAGAGGTGATGGAAACTGTCTACGTGTTTATTGAACATAAGATATAAAAAATGTCTTAAATGGATTTAATCCATTTTAAGACAGTTGTGTAGTTTGCCTTGGATTGTTTAAAACCTCAAAGGTAATTTTCTGACTTTAACATTCCTTCTGACATTCAAATAAAGGATAGTTTGTCATGTTAAAACTCCATGTATCTTGCTGCACTTTAAGCCTGGGGAGGCTGTGAGTTACAGGTGGTGTGGTGCACTAAGGAGGGGGGGTGGCTTCTCCTAGCTGAGCAGAGCAGGGAGCTGGGAAGTGGCATCCTTGGAAACTGCACCCAAAGTCCAGGGGGTTTCTCGGGCCACTGCTCTTGCTGGTCTTGAATGTGGGAAGTGCTTTTCTCTGTGTGTGTGTGTGTTTGTGTGTGCTGTCAGGGCTGAGAGGGTTATTGCAGCCTATCAGGCACCGTGGGACAGCTTTATCTACAGTCTTCAGCCTTTTGGTTTGTTGCTGGTGGGTTGTTTGAGGTTTGGTGTCTTGTTTGTGGGTTTTCTGTGTTTTGTTGGCTTCTGTAGGACTGTAAAGGCTGCACTTCAATTTTGCCAAAGTTTGCTTGCTTTCTCCTCCCTTGCCCCTCAGCCCCCTCCACCCCTTACAGGTAAACACACTTTTAATGTTTGGATGAGGAGTTGGTGTTCTATTGATGTTTTATCTTATCCACGTATTCCTTGTGTTTTTGTGGCCTGGTCTTCTTTGTGTTTCCCTTATCTTTTCTCCCCATCATTTCCCAGCATAAGCATAGAGTGATATTCCTGTTTCACAAACAGTCCCCTGTAATGAATGATGTCTAACAAATTAAACAGAAAGCACAAGGAGATGGAAACATCCACTGTCTGTCACCAGGCTGTATAACCTGTGCTGTGTTTGACAGAGCAGGAGATGGTCACTGTGACTGGTTTCTGCCTTTTCTCCTCAAAACAGCTGCTTTGATTAAAGTCTAATCCGGCAAATCTGCCCATGCCTCTGTCTGCTGAGAACTGCAGCAGAACATGAGGCTCACCAACACAGTGAGACCAGCTGCACTTCCTCTTTAGGTTAAGTCATTAGTATATTGTTCTGAAGAAATTCAAGTGAATATAGTCCTAATATTTTGAGACTTCTTTTTCTCCAAGAGTGCAGAGAATAAAACATGTTCTGACACTAGATTCTGTGATATTCTATCAATAATTTTAGGATTTTTAGAATACTTGTGACAAGCACCTTTTTTGGCATCTCTGATCCTCAGGAGGAGCTGCATTCTAGAGAGAACTTGCAGCTGAGCAGCCTGTGGCCCATGGAAGTGTTGGCTTGTGAGCAGCTCACCCACAGCAGATGGGCATCCAGTTGCTGCTAGGGTGGAAAGGAGTTGTGTGGGAGTGATGACCTTCACTGCCCTGGGAATCTGTCCTGCCTTGTTTTCCAAAATCTCCCTTATCTTCCTCTTGTGAGAGCTGGTGGTACAGGATTCCTAAAAATACCCATGTGCAGTTTGAACTGCTGTTTTGGAAATAAGGTGAATCTGGTGTCTACTTCCCCATTTGCTCCCCCAGGATGGTTTTCTCAGCTCCTGGATCTGGGTCCATCTCCCCAGCATGAGCTCTGACACAGCTGCCGTGAGATGACTTGCACAGGACAGTCCCAGTCAATGGCTTCGCTCTTTGGCCCTCATTTTCATAATTTCATAATCCTCTAGGTTGGGAGAGACCTTTCAGATCATCAAGTCCAACCATCAGCCCACCTCTCTCTGACAAGCCTCATACCTGGACAGGGACTTGAATCCTTGACCCTCAGATGAGGAGTCTGATACATGGAGTTGCATGCCTATTCTCATTATTTTAAATCTTCATTTAGTTTTAATAATAAAGCCAGTAGAATTTTCAGTTTCTACCAGAAAAAACCCTGTATCTCTCTGTAGAAAAACCCACCATCCATTTAATCCCTTTTATTTCTTTTCCTTTTTTTAATTGCAGCATGGGAGGTGGCAAAAGCGGGCACAGACCCTTTCTGTTTGGCCCAGGAAAGGACATTTACAACTATGCGTGTATTTTAGAAATTTAGTCATCTCTATGGGCTCTTGTGAGGAGAGGAATTTGCATTGCAGATGAGGTCTGTTGTGCTGCCGAGGTGCCCGCAGAGCTGGGAGGTGCTGCTGGTGCCTCACAGCCGCAGGAGGGAGTCACACTCCGCCTGGACCCAGGCGGGGACTTTTCTTCTCGGCTCGACGCGTTTCAATCTGTAAATATTAATACCCCCACTGTGGCTGCTGTCACACATTGTCACTGCAAAGAGGTTCGTGTACAAACTCAGTCACAACAGTGGTTGTGTGTTGTCACTGTTTACAATACCACTTGGTGGGTTTTATCAAGCTGTTCGAAAGCAAATAAAAATCTTTTTTTCAAAAACCTCCTTTAGTCCAGGCTGAGAGACAGAGTGGGGTTTACTGCTCCTTATTCCCGTTTGTAACGGTAATAAATTGTGTAGATGTGTTACAGAAATCATGTTTCTGATGGTGTGAAGCCAGCTGGTGAGTGGATGTTTCAAAGGCATGATCTGAGATGTGTATTTTCTGAACACCAAACAGATTCAAAAGCTGGGTGAGAAAGGGGTGAATGCTCTGGCAGGCTGCTCTTTGAGTTCTTGCCCAGCTCAGCCTGGCCCACAGAGTTCATTCCACATTCTTCTTACATTTTACTCAGTGACACACCTCAGCAGGCCTGTTGCCTAATTCCAAGGTGTTTCCTAACAACCTGGCTCTGATCCTGAAGCAGGGTCTGAGAAAAAGAGAATGGCGTCAGCCCGGATGTGTAGCAGGGCCCTGGCCTGGCTGCCTGACCTGTTCCACCCTCACACTAGTTACACCACATTCAGTTTCTGGTCTTTGCTCCCCACCTCAAGGTAAAAGCATTTTTAAGATTAAAAAAACCTCAGATAATACTCTGGAGCCTCTCCAGGGGCTTGCTTTTCCACCTCGGCTCTCCATCATTTCAGGTCAGATTTGTGGATGCCGAGTTTTTCTCCCAGGCTGAAAATCGGAAGCAAGAAGGAGATTTATTTGTCAAGCAGAGTGAAAATGCTGATGTTTTTCAGAGTTGGACAAATGCTGCTCATCTGCTCCTGAGTGAGAACATCTGCACAGCTTGCAGCGGCTGCCTTGCATTGCTCTGTGATGTTTCCAGCACTCCCTGATGCTGGTAAAAAGAAAGCTGTCTGCTTTGTCTTGTCCCTCTGAAAATGTTGTTTTCAGACCTCTTCCTCATATTCTATCTATAACCATTCATTTGCAGTTGAGAACTCAGACTTCTGATTGCTTGCTGAGCTGCTCAGAGTGCTGGAACTGTCATCTCTATGGGCTCTGCTCAGGTCACAAAGCCAAAAAAACCCTCGGAGAAAGCAAGCAAGCAAGCAAGGCTTCACCTTGGACTTTGGCATTTCAGGAAGTGTAATCAATAGGGAAACAAATCTGATAGTAGGATTTATCTGTTTAAGTGACTTAAAGGGTTTTAGTGGGACAAATGACAGCATCAATCCTGTAATCCCATCTCAAGAGCTCAGACAGGACTCCCTCAGCCCCAACTGTCCCTGGGCATCCCTGGTGGGGAGATGGACCCAGATCCAGGAGCTGAGAAAACCATCCTGGGGGAGCAAAGAAGGGAAGCAGGCACCAGATTTCCAAAACAAAAGCTCAAACTGCACTCAGGTATCTCTAGGAATGCTCTCACAGTCACTGCACACATTCCAAATACTCTACTCCTTATAGAAAAACTATGTGTTATTTTTAAACAAAGAGTCATCCCTTGCCAACTGAGAACTATAAAAATCAAATACACAATGTCCAAAGGTGGGCTTCTAAACCAGAGCAAACTTCTAGTAAAGCTCATAGATACAGGCGGGAATTAGAGAAAGATAAAGCCTCCTACAATTTTTTCAGGTAAAATAATGGACTTGAAACTAGGAGATAACATTGTTTTTATTAGAGCATGAAAATGCATGTAATGTCAGATAAATGCATTTAAGATGGTCTTCTCAGAAACCTGAACTGCTAATTAATTAAAGATGGCATCCCAGAATACTGAACACAGGAATGAGTGAAGCACCTTCAACTCACAGACATTTCAGCAGATCCAACAGAAAAGCCAGAGCAGCTTCTGCCACACTTAGGGCAGCACTGTGGGGTGTCTCCCTCCTTGTTATCATTTAGGGAACACACTAAAGGAATTTATTCCTAAACTAAATCAGGAAAGATATTTATGCCTGTGTATGTTTGTATGTAAATATTAATAGGTGATTACATCCACGCAGTCTGAGAAGTACAGCTTTACTGAAGCAGAATGAAATACTCCATTTATGGAAAGGAGAGCTTTGTGCTAAGCATGCAGAAAATCCAGAGCATTTCAGGCAAAGGGCACAGCTGGACAAAACTGCCTGCCTACTGCTCTTCGTAAAGAGTTAGGAAATTCCACAGAAACAATCAGGGCACTGACAATTTAAATACAAGAAATGCCTAGAAATTCTTTATGGAGTGATTCAATCTGTGAAGGAGATAACCACCCTTGTCAACAAGTCAAACAAGGCTTTCCCTGTGAGAGGAGGAGACATTACTTAAGAATATAAATAGTACTCAGGTATCAGCCTGTTTATTTTGCAAATGTGATGAAGGTGCTGAAAAAAATATCTGTTTGTTTTAATTGTAGTTATCTGCCACTTTGCTCTTCACGTTTGGAGTCTTCCCTACAGGTGAGCTCTGGAAAAGCCTCACGGTGAGACCAAAGGGCAGGACGTTGCTAGCCATGAGGAGGGAGCTGTGCTCACCTTCCATCTCACTGGGACATCCTTAGCCATGAGGAGGGAGCTGTGCTCACCTTCCACCTCATCAGGAGGTCATTAGCCATGAGGAAGGAGCTGTGTGTGGCACCTCCTCCAGCAGAAGGGCACAGGCTAGAAGCAGAGACTTGGTGAGGATTGTTTTGTGCTCAGCTGGCACAAAACTGAACCAAACATCCTGGGCTTTTGCTGTCCTCAGCCAACAGCACGTTTCAAAAATTTGCATGTGAAGTGTCTTTCAGGTATAAATGGCCTATTAGTTCCTAAAGATCTCCATTTTCCCCCACAGCTGGAGAAGGTTCTGTTTAACAAAGCTGTTCTTACCCACCGAGCAGTGCACGTTCACTTGAGTAGCTTTGTGGATTAGAATTGTACAGTAGCTATTTTAAATATGCAAAGAATTCCACTGTAAAACATGCTGTAACACTGCTGCAACTCTGAAAGCAAAGCATTCAAAATCTCCCCCACCATCTTTGTTCAGGTTTGGGCCCCTCAGAGGAGAGGGTGCACCTGGGTAGCTCAGGCTGCTGGTGTTTGAAAAGCTAATGAAGCTTCTAAAACTGCTCATAAAAAAACAGGGAACAAAATTATGTTTAACTATTACTCTGTAGGACGTTAGTTTTTCAAATGCACCTATTGTGTTTCATACATCAAGTGAATTTTTTTTACACAACATTGCCCGTTTTATCTGCAAGATGGCAATTGGCCAGCTGCAGCTTTCAATGATAAATTCTGCTACACAAAGCAAAAAATTTTTATATCTTAATGCCACTTCCTTCTATTTTATAATCTTCCTGGTTTTGTCAGTTTTCAATAAGCGTCTTGTATTTTCACATTGTTCATAGACAGGAGCCCTTACCCCTGTCTTACAGCCTAGAGCTGGGAAGGATAAGACAGACCCTTGGCTTCAGTTCCCCTGCACTGATGTATTAGATGGACGTTTCTATAATGCAGTATTAAAAGATCTTAATGTAATAGGAAAAGAATTTCCAGAATTTAGGAGTGGGATGGGGGGGAGGGCATGGGTTGATGTTTCATAAGAAGGCTTTAAAATGTAAATAATCTCTGGGCAGTACTTTATTTGAGTACCAAGGATTGACACACAGAGGCTGGGTCCTCACACTCAAAAGGGTGTTTTTTGGAGCATCTCAAATTGAAGCATGTCCAAACTGAAAATGAAATTGTGATGTCTGCCAAACATCTCACCTTTATCTGCCCGAGGAGCAAGGCTGGGACTCAGAGTGAGGAGAAGCTGCCTCCATCCCTGCACTCACCAAAGGAACCCGAGGGGACAGACACCTGAACAGGCGATGGAAGGAAATGTTGGAGCAAACTATTGCAAGTCTTACATCTTCATTCTTACACTTCTGAGGATACTAAAGGGGTAGAATAGTTTGTACAGCCATGAGAGGGAAGGGATGAAGTTTTTTTACCTCATTTAGATTCTGGATGGCAACAAGGCCCAAAATTCTTTGTGCAAATTCAAGTACAGGTAAAACTCAACCAACCTCTAAAACTACCCTGTAATTGCACTCCATAGACACACGTTCCAAAATAAACCTCTTGCCAAGGTAGTAATGCTTCTGTTTTATGTAACCATAACCCTTGCTGACACACTAACTTACTAAGGTTATAACAATGTTTAATGAAATTTGTATGAAATATGTGGCATTTTAAAGGTTTGTAACGTTTTCTGCCTGTCGATGGGGTAGAAGGCTGCCCGGCCAGCGGCGGGAGCAGGGCCCGGAGCCCAGCACGGGGGGTCGGTCTCGGCCCCGCTCCCCGGCCCTGGCCCCGCTCCCCGGCCCTGGCCCCGCTCCCCGGCCCTGGTCCCGCTCCGACCGCCACAGGAAAATGAGGAACTGGGGATTTTCCTGTTGGCTGACCCTTTCCTCCCGCAGCTTCCTATCAGAGCGAAATATAAACTACTGACACCAAAGCTTTTAAAACAATAAAGAGGGGTGGTGCCTGCTGAGGAAGAATTCCCGCTTACCTTTGGAGGCCGCCGCCCCTCAGCCCCCTGAGGCGCCTCCTCAGCCCGGATCGCCGTTCCCGGGGCTCAGGGACCCAGACCGGGCTCCTCACCACACACGGAACCGGCCACTGCACACACCGGGCTCCTGGAGCAGTGACAACTCCGGTGCCCAGAGCCGGAGCGAGGATCAGGAACGTCCTCCTGTGCCACAGGCTCTTCTTCAGAGCTTTCAACCCACCAACCCCTCGCGATGGGCACCGGGGCCGGGCGGGCGCCTCCGGACACCACTGACCCCGCGGCTCTCCTCGGCCCCTCCGCCGTCAGCCGAGGCTGCCCCCCGCCGCCGGGGCCCTCAGAGCCGCCACACCGAAGAAGGGGAGCGGTAAGTGCGAGCGGTGGGAGGTCTCCCCGCTCCCCGATGGGAGGAGACGGCCCGACGGGGGCGGCCTGGCCCGGGCCTCCCCCCGCCCCCGCTGGGTCACATGAGAGGGGCGGGCGGCTGGGCCGCGGCCGCCGGGGTGCGGGCACGGCTGGGCGGGGAGGGACGGCGGCG
>VZTY01032283.1:14769-47936 GCA_013400935.1 Turnix velox
CCTGGCGCCGGCAGCCGCAAAGGGGGCTCCGTTCCCCGCGGGGGCGAGGCGGCGGAGGGCCGCGGTGACAGCCCCACAACGCGGGGCAGCTGCGGGGTGGGCGGCGTGAGGGGCCCGGGCTGTGCTGGGCTGAGTGCAGTGGGCTGGGACGGAGCTCCGCGGGGGTAGGAGTGAGCTCCGCGGGGCTATGTGCAGGTGGTCCCGGTAGAGCGCGGCGCTGGATGATGGCCGCGTAGGTAAAGCGAGGGCTGAGCCTCCTGTGATTAATGGTTGCTTGCTAATTCTAAATATAATTACCCAGAACTCGGAAATCAAGTGGGTGCGGTGTTTGTTTTGACAACTTGGAGGAAAAAAAAAAAAAAAAAGGCGCCTAATGAATCAGGAAAATAGTTTTCTTCTGGAAATGTGGCTTTTTCCCAGCGGGAACTTTTACTGGTTTTGTCAGTGAGAGAAGCAAGACTTTGAAAAAGAAAATCTTGAAAAACAAAAGAGAAAACGCGCCAGTCCTGAATAGTTATTATTCTAAACAGTTGAACGCTGTAATTGGAAGGAGCAGAAAGCTCGTTCGACTCAAAATATGTTTTTTCGCAGGATTGTGGACTTGCTTCACTAATTAGGGGAGAGGAAGGTGATTGTTAGTGGCGACAGTCCCCAGCACAAACCAGAAAGGGGATGAGGTGTCAGGCATTTGAGAGTTGGATTTCTATGGGGCTGGGACCGCTCAGGACCATGGGAGGAGAGAGTCTGCATTTAGCGTTGACTTGGGAGAGGTTTTTTATTTAAGTTTTTGTAGAAGAACAATAGGAGGCCTGTGGAAAGTTTGTATTTGACAGCCAGTTTTAGAAACCTTTTTTGCCCCTGTGGCAGCGGAGGAGGCCGAGCAGGGCACTCTGCGGGGTATTGGCAGGCTTCAGAAAATGGAGAGCGTGGGGTGGGAGACGGGTGGCAGTGAACATATTGCTGTGCACGAGTGCTTTAGGGAGTATGCAAAATTGAGGACTGCACAGAATCACCCTAATTAGAGGCTTGAACTAGATAAGCATCTAAATATCTAGGGCATTAAACTGTGATTCAGAAGGCAAACTGCTGTTCCAGCTCAGCCCTGCCTGCTGCCCTGCTCTCTGCTTTAATTTGCATCCCATGCTTCACTTCTCTTGTTTGTCAAATGAGGTCAGTGATTTTACCACCTCTGGTAAGAACTGTGAATGCGAGCTCGGCTATATAATGTTAAAATTTATTATTTTAGAAGCTCTTGATGGAAGAGAAATGTTAATTAAGTGAATTGTTCTTCATGCTGCTTTCTCTTTTGTACGTGGAGCCCTGAATAGCGGTGTGTGTTGATATTATACAGTCCACTGAGGCACAAACCTCCCCTTGATTCCAGCTGAGGCTTTTTGCCTGGATTATTGATGCGATATGATCCCAGGCAGTTGGTGTTTCTCTCAGCCTTCTAATTTGTTGTCGTTAAAATATCTCCGTGGTTTGCTTAATCCAGGAAGCTTCTCCCCCTCCCTCTACTCACTTGGTTTTTAAACAGTATCTTTTGTAGTTTGGCTGAGGCTTTGCCTGTACAGAGTGGTGGTACCAGGGATCCCTGTGCTCAGTGGTGCTGCTGGAGGTGGCTGCCTACCCCTGCACAGTCCTACAGAGTCTGTGTGAGGTCAAAACAGACAAACAGCCGGTGCTGGAGGCACAAAACAGTCCTTCTCTTTGTTTTTCTGAGTCTAGTCTAGTCATGTGGCAGCTTTGTAGTCCCCCAAATTCAACTCGCTGCCACCACAGGGCTGAGCTCTTACCAGCTTCTGTTTGCATGCTTGCTGTAGGCTGTCTCCAGGCAGACACGCCAAGAGGTTAAAATCATCTTGCTGCCAAATTACAGGACTGGTTATGGCACTGAGGTTTCCCTGCTGCTCCCCAAACTCTGCTGTATTTCTGGATTTGAAAATTTTTTTGCCCTCTGGCAGGCCAGGTTGGCGCTGGCCATGCAGGAGCCATGGTGCCAGAAGGCAGGTTGGACCCTGACAGGGCTGGGGAGCAGAGGCTTCGGATAGGTTTGTGGCCAGATCAGCCCTTGCTGGGTGACTTAAAAGCTTACCCATTTTTAGGTAAAAGTAAGATTTTAAGCACTTGTTCAGAAGAAAACAAAGTGAAGTACATTGTGGCTTTCCTCTGGTTTCCTTGCTTGACATCTTGTTCTACAGGTCTCTTCTTTCCTAACACAGCTGCTGCTGACCTCTCTCCCTGTGTGAACGTACTTCACTTGGCTTCTTTTCACACCCTGTCTTTGGCCCCCTTTGTCGCCTCATCTCCCTTTCAATGTTGGAAGTTGTTGAATGAGCTGTTTGCAGAGCATCTCCTCTGGGTTCATCCTGGATCCTTTCCACACTTGTCCTGACTCCCTTGTGCTTGATGCATTTCCTTCCTCCTCCCTGTCCTTCCAGCTGCCTCCAATGCAGTTTACTATACTTTGCTTATTAAAATCTTCTCCTTTTTCAGCTTCTTCGTCTGTTCTCTCCTTGTTTCCCTCCCAACTTATTCATCACCTTCTCATTTGGGAGATGATTTTTCTGCTTCCAGTGTTTTGTGCAGGTTTGCAGGACACTGTGCTTGGCGTGGTGGCTTCTGCCTCTCCTCTGTCTTGTTTCTGGATAATCCAATTTGCAAATGAAAATTGAACTATCATATTTGAAGTGGTGAGTCACAGCATAGACTGTGTACTCTGCATTCAGCACCATTTGTCTCAGCTAAAGCCTTGGCTTATTTGGCATCTTAACATCATACAATTGTCATCTGAAGCTTAATGAGTCTAAAACAGAGCTCTGAATGCTGTTTTCACCCAGTTCCATTTTGGTGTCTGTGGACATCATGTGCTGGCATCCCCAGTGGTTACTGAAAAATAATCAGATAATTTGTTCTTTCTTTAAAAGTAGTCTGTGGAAAAGCTGGAGTAAAAATTATGATAAAAGAGCAATGCAAAATCACTCTTACAATCTCCAAGTTATGCCATGAGTTGCATTCTCCCGTGTAGTGTTGCTTTTCTTGTTTGAACACACAGGGTTAACCTGATGATGGGCTCCCATGGGACGTGCTGCATGGAATTCTAGGTGGGAGTAGTGTAGTGTTCTGTGAAGATTGAATGAATCCCTATGCATTTCTTCCTCTTTTTTAAAAGTGAAGTGTCAGTTGGTGGTGTCTATCTGCCTTACTGTGTCTGTGTGTGCTTCAGCAAGTCCTGTGGGGTTGTCAGTGCAGAGCTGGGACACTGACTGGCTGCTTCATTTAGGGAGAAATTAACCAGAAATTGGTGCTTGGCAGCAAGTTTATTAGAAAAAGCTGTCAGCTTACAGAGCTGTAAGGCAGGAATCCCATGGAAGCAAAGAACAGGTGTTATTTTACTGTCCCTTTTGCAGAAGCAAAGGAAAGGTGGTGTGACCAGCCTTAAGGCTGGCATTTTTGACATGCAAAGCAAGCAGTGTATTGTATAGGAAAGGGACTTGGCTAATGGAAGTCTGTTTAATTATGCCATTCCTAATAGCCTGAATGTCCAGCAAATTGCTTTTAGTTGCATATGACTTCCTCCTTTGAATTCCAACGATTTCATGGGAAAACTTTGTATTGCAAATTTTTTGGACAACAGTACTTCCTCATAGTGGGATAGACATGCAAAATCCACCCCAAAACCATGTGGTTTGTGATCCCCTGAGGTTTGCCTGAAGAAGGAAATGGCTTGACCTGTTTGGTTGCTATGAAGTAAAAACATTCTTGTTCTTTTTTTTCCTTGTGAACATCTGTGTCGCATTTATTTCATTACTTTCTGAGGTCCTTTAAGCCCATTATTTGGTAATAAAAAGTTTAAGGAAAATAAATTGATGCATGGCCATGTCTCTAGTTTCATTGGAGTTCTGATATCTGCTTGTGTGTAGGTGTAATATGAGTGGGTAGATTCCTCAGTGAAAGTGGACATATTAAATTCACCCACATACAAATATTTCATAGGAAAAAAGCATTTGACAAATTCAGTAGGATCTGGTGGAATTAACAGGAAATGGATTCTGGGAGCTTGTGAAATGTAAATCAGGATCTCATCTGATCAGGGAATACCAAAGATCTTTGATATAATTTTTCAGCAGGTCAGGCTTCTTGGCTGGTTTTACTAATTATCCTAATTTTCAGCTGTTCTGTTTATTATGCAAAGAAATTGTTACTGTGAGAGAGAACTGTGGGGTTGCTGCTGTTATTTACCAGCCTGATGGAAATGGGACAAGAAGGGTGGGTTTTACTGTAAGGCTATTTAGTAAAAAATGTTGTGAATTCAGAAAGAAAATTCTTCAACAATAATTGAAGATCAGTTCCTTTGAAATTTGTATCTAGTTATTGTGCCTGGCTTTTGCCAAGGGTTTGGGTGGATGTGGAGGAGCTGCTGTTCTTTGGAGGACCTTTTAATATGAGAGGAGAATCTGTTGCTGACTTTTAGGTGAAATACCTTGAGTTTCTTAATAAAGGAGCTGTGTGAAAGTGATGAAATGCAGGTCTTTTAGGACATGGTGGAGGCTGAACAAAAAATTTAGAAGCTAATTTTTGTGTCTCTTCTTCCCAGCCCCTGCTCTTGGCCAGGCTGTGGGGGTATGTATGTGCTGTCAGTAGCTGTGGGTGAGACAGACATGGAGAGTGGTGCTTGGCAGCAAGGGATAAGTGTCCCTTCTCTCTTGTGCTCACTTGCTCTCACACACTCGTGCACAAAAAAAGGCTGAAAGAATTGGCACATGCAACTAGAGGGACTGCTTCTTAGTGTTTCCTCTAAGAGGAGCTGTGGGATGGAATCACTGAATGAGTCACCTCTGCATTTATATACCATGGCCTTGTTAACTATGGCCATTGTAACTTCTAGCATGGAGATGGCTGGTTTGAATTTTTTTTTTTTTTTACTGTCTGATTCATACTTGATGATCAAAGGGCTTTGATCAAAAGCAACTGTCTTATGAAGACAGGCTGAAGGAGTTGGGGACCTCATAGTAGCTTATCAGTACCTGAAGGGGGCCTACAGAAAGGCTGGGGTAGGACTTTTTAATTGGATGTGATGGAAGAACTGGAAATAATGGATGTAAATTGGAAGAAGGGAGATTCAGGCTAGATAGAAGCTCTTTACAGTGAGGGTAGTGAAACACTGGGATGGGTTGCCCAGAGAGGTTGTGGAAGTGTTTAAGGCCAGGCTGGAGAAGGCACTGAGCAGCCTAATCTAGTGGGAGTGTTGGAACTTGATGATCTTTGTGGTCCCTTCCAACCCAAACTATTCTATGACTCTGTATTGCAGAAAGTACCGTTCTGGTTCGGTTCTTATTTAATGGCAGGTGCTTGGGAGTCTTTAGTGGCTACAGCATTTCTGCTTCTGTGTTCTGTGGATGGGGAGTCCCTTGGTGAGCTCCTTTTTGGGGCAGTGTGGACAGGGAGGGTGCGGGTTGGGGTCTGACACAAACAGACCCTGCTGCCTGTGCTGAGAGCGGGGCCCTCACAAGGGACACTTGTAATGCCACTGCCTCTTATAATAAAGGAAGCAGTGTTTCTTATATTGGGTAGTCAGATTCCAAATAAGTGGTTTTTTTCTGTCTTGCTGATGTAAGTTTGGACTGATGAACTTCCTGCCCAGTTACTCCAGTGCACAGGGAGGAGCTTTCCCACCAGGCTGCCTTCTTGCTTGAGTGCACCTTTGGCAACTTGCAAATGCAGTTTCTGAGTTTGTAAAGGTGATGCTTGTTATCATTTCATATCTTGTAACTAGACAGAGAGTGGAGGGAAGATTTCTGGAGGAGAAGTTATGGTTAAATCAAGTGGCCATAAGAAGAGCTGGTGGCTCTGTTATAGAGAAACACCATCCTTGGGAAGGACCTGTATGGTCAATATGACCATCCTGAGCCACTCTTGTGAAGACCAAGCATCTTGTACACTCCACTTCTACCATGCTGAGGTGCCGAGATGGCTGTGGCATCCCTGTGGGCTGTTGGGCTGCTATGATGAATCTGGGGTCCTGCTTGTGTGGGGTGGGTGAATGTGGGTCTGTGTGAGCCACCTTCTGCTTCTCTTTTTTCTTATTTTTAGTTCTAATTTTTAAATATCTTTTTTTTTCTTCTTTTTAACTTAAATGATTTTGCTTGTGACCCACCCAAACCGAGCACTAATTATTTCAGGAGGATGCCTCCAGCAGCCACTGCCAGTCTGAAGTAATAATTGTTTAAGTCTTGCTTTTTGTAAGCCAAATGTATTCAAATCAGGGAGAATCCATTTTGCATGTGATACCCGTCATGTAAATGCCTAAACTGGTAGTCTTATTATGGAAGTATGTGTTAGTAGTACTATTTTATAGACCTGTTTTATCATTTAACTCGCTCTTCAGCAAGTCAGTTTTGACCTACTCTACCTTTTGACCTACTCTTCCTTTTATTTATGGAAGTTAAAAATGTTACTTGTTCTTGATATTTTAAGCAGTATTCAACACTGATCCGGGGACAAGATGTGTTGTTTTCCCATGTTTCTCATAATCTGTGCTACTTTTCCTGAACTGGAGTTTGTGCGGGAGCTGTTTCTGAGATGGGAATTGGAGTTGGAAGCGAGGATCAGTGAGAAGCCAGGTCTGCAGTGATGAGGTGGTGTTGTTGGTGGCTACAGGAGGGAGGATGGAAGGTTTGAGGTGTGTGATGGGGTTGTTGTTGGTGCATGTGTTGCTGCTGAACTGTGGGATGTGTGCAGCAGCCTATCTGCTGGGCACTCTCTGGACACAGCCTCTTTCCCTATCTTGGGCCATTTTGCTTCCCTGGGCGTGTTGAGCAAGGACACACAAACCCAGCATATGGACTTCATTATTTTCTGGCTAGAGGAAGTGGATTTTTGTGCATTAAATATAGTAACTTTTTTTTCTGAGTATCTAGAAAGAAGCTTCCTCACCCCTACTGATTTAAAATAAAAAAAAAAATCAAAGCACATGTAACTCTTCATTTGGGGTTGGAACTTGATGATCTTTAAGGTCCCTTCCAACCCAAACTATTCTATGATTCTTAGTTGGAAAGAGTGCAGTATTTACTCTTGGTCTTGTACCAATAAATTACTTTGTATCACACAAATGTTTTGAAAGATTAGGCGATCTTTTATAAGAGTGAGCATAAAATGCAACTGGTTTAAGTCCTTCCACTGTGCATGTGTTGGTATCTAAAGTAAAGAGAGTGTATGTCATGTTATTGTCCTTATTTTGCAGAAAACTTATTTTCCTTTTGTATCTTCTACCTGTGCTGTAATCCTGAAGAAGTAAAGTGTGTTCTGAAGCGGAAAGGTTGGGTGGAATTGGTAATCCTAATGAAATACAAATAATACTCTGAAGTTTATGGAGCCTGTGGGTGGGTGGATTTGGCAGATGTATGCATTGTGCTCTGTCAGACTTGAGAGACCATATGGAGATGATTATTTTCTGGCATGTTGGAGTAAAGGTTTTTGAAGAAGGAATTTTAAAAATAGTTGGGTTTTTTTAGAAAAGGGACGGAAAGTAGGAAGAATTAACTTCAGTTTGCACTGAGTAGTAAAATAGTTTGTTGTAGTAGCATATGGAAAACCCATTTATTCAAAGGTAAGCTGCTAAGACAAGCTCTCCCGCTGTTCCAGTGGGCTCCCTTGCCTTGTGAGGGCAGGCAGAGATCCTGTGCAGCTGGGGCTAATACAGGATCCAGCTGTAGCTTTTTTATTGTTGTTCAGATGTCCGGTGATGGTCATATCTGAGTTATTGTGTGGAAGTCCAGCAAAGGAAAAGGGTAGGGTGGGAAAAAAGTGACTCTGTGTAAAAAATATTCCAGTAAAAGCAACAGGAACTAGGAGTATCCATTTCAGAAGTCTGCCATAAATCCCATCCTGAAATACTTAAAACGCCTTTTGGGTTTTGCTATGGACTTTAAGTCATCTAAGAATTCTTGGTTTATTTTTCAAACAGAAGTGGTTTGCTGATTGGAGTGGGAAAGTGGCTGTTCCTCTAGGTGACTTGTGGAAGAAGGTAGTTTCTTAGTTATCATACAAGGTTTTAGTTAAAATATTCTTTACTCTCTTTAAAATACTGGTACAATGTGTAATGCTACAACGTGGAGTATATAAAGCATTTTTTGTTTTACTAATGTCATTTATGCTGTATTTGGTTGGCCTTTGATTTACAGAGCCCAAGTCTGTAGGGAGGGCAGTTTGGCTCATCACTGTTATATTTTGGTGTTACTGGCTCTTGTAGATGATGCCTTGGACAGGGATTGAACAGAGTAAGCAGTAAGAAGGTACATGGAATGGTGGGGATGCTCAATAATCATATAAAAAAATTCATCCTTTTAAAGCAGTTTGAAGTTTTTCCCCTTATTAAAGGGGTTGTATTCCTTTTTAGCTGTAGCATATAGTTTCTTGGTTACTTGGTGGTGGTGCAGTGCAACACTGTCAGCTGTGCTGCCTTCTACACCTTTCCTCCTGCTTGGTGAGGGGTCCCTCAAACAGACACCTCCATTCCAGAATTCTTTTACTATTACTTCAAATCTTTAATTTTGAATGTCAGTGCTCAATGGGTTTGTAATTATAGCAGTCTAATTTAATAAGTTTACTAATGACAGTATAGAAAGGACAAGTCCTAATTGACAGAAGAGCTATCTTGCAATAGTTTATTTCCATTACTAGTGACAATGAAAGGAATTTTAAGGCACAACTAAAATCTGGACCATGATCCTGGACAGTGTTAGTGTATTCCTTTTTGAGTGCCATAATTGGTTGTTGATATTAGTTCTTTTATTGGAGTGTAAAAAAAAAATTAAGGGGAAACGGTCAAAATAGGAAAATGATTTGCAGTCATTCTGTTGGACAGTCTGGCCTTTTCCCCCACAGTGCTGGAACAGAGCAGCATCAGTAGCTTATTTTCCTTCCTGAGACAGCAGGAGCTGCTCTCTGACTTGAAAGAGGAAGTGAATGTGGATGGAAGAGTCTGCAATGAAGGAAGAATACTTCTGACACAAGTGCAAAGATGTCTGTTTTGTCCATAGCAGTGTAAAATGTAGTGATCTTTGGAATTCTTGAGTGTGGTCACCGATGTCAATAGTGGGAGTGATAGAGCTGCATGTTAATGGGAAGACTGCTGCAGCCTGTGACACTAACAGGGGATGTTGGTTTATCATGTTGACATTGCAGTGATTGAGCAGTGCTACTTTGTCTTGTCTGTATTTTGCAGGGATAGTAGAGTTCTTCTCTCTCAATTTTTAAAAATTATTTGAATTGTGAAGAGCCTGAAAGAATCTCTGGGTTTAATTGTCTCCTTGAGTTGTGGTTCACCTCACAGTGCTTGCTGCAGGTTGTCTGCAGGTTCTGCCACTGTCAAAGCCCACACAGACAGAGCAACTAGAATAAGAAATTTAGTTTTCAGGTTTGCTTTAAGATTCTTTGGCTGTACTTGTGATAGATTGTAAGGAAAATCCAGAAAATAATCATGGCTTGAGAACGAAATCTACTAGGTAAAGTAAAAAAAAGCAGTGTGAAAATGTCCTGTGTTTTTGAGAGAGACTGCTGCATTCCTGATCTAGGTGTTTCTGCTCTGGCAGGGGGATTGGACTAGATGATCTCGAGGTCCCTTCCAATCCCTGATTGCTGTGATTCTGTGATTCCAGCCCTTACTGCACTGCATCTCTCTCTGCAGCTCATATGGCCTTAAGAGATAATTTTCTAATGTGATGGGAGAACATGAAAAGATCCTTTTCTTAATAGTAGTATGACAATTTGAGAAATAATAGTATGACAATTCTAGTGAAGTTTTGGCTTTTCACTACCTTGTTTTGCCTGTTGAAGGAAGGGTTTCCTGCTGAACTAACATGTTAGCCCGATAGCTTCTTCCTGTTTCTCATAACTGAACAGTCAAATGACTTTAAAAAATTTATTTTTTATAATAAATAGAGGTTTTAGCAGAATATGTGCATACAATATATCTATTCAACTGATTGCTTGCCTTCCTGTCCCTCCCACTCCCTTGCAGCTGGGAGTTCATCAGCTCCTGCTGCTGCATCCAGCTTCCCCCTGTGCCACGCTGGAGTGGAGAGAACAGTGGTGGCAGGCACTGGCCAACAATGGTGGGATTATATTCTATGGGTCAGTATAAGTTGTCCTTTTCCATCGCTACTAATTCTTATGGAAACTTTGCCATCTATTTAGTGTGAGCACATGGTGTGAGCTGTGCAAAGCTGTGCTACAGGGTTTAGTGAAAGCACGTACACCATCATCATATTGGTAGAAAATATTTTTACATTTTATTAGTAACTAATTGGCATTTAAGTAAAATGTTACTATAAATGTTCTGGTTTTCCTAAGTTCTTAGCTAAAATAATGGAGAATACCTGGACTTCATTCACTGATAGGTCATAATTATGCTTCAGGGTTCATCTTGGAGCAGTGAAGTATTTGAACAGGTCAGGGAAAGTCTGAACAGGGCTTGTATTTATTCAAGTGACATTTTGATCAGCATAGGGGAACATCATATTGGAGTCTGAAAAGTTTTTATGTCATTGTAACATGGAACTTGTGCCTAGTTTCAGGCTGGGAGCACAGGCTGGGTGTCCTGAGTGTGGAGGTGTGGTGAAATGGATCTGCCATGGACTGGTCAGGGAGTAGGAGGATGGGGGCTGGACCCTGTGTGAGTGGGTCTGTCCAGCACCTTCTCACCAGCGTACTGGGTAAATCCTGCTCTTGTACCAGGATTAGACCTGTCAGGCAAATTGTTTCATGCTGCGATGGCAACCCACAATTCTCAAAAGCTAAATCTGGATCTGAGGAATCTGGAAATACTTCACGGTCTTAAACTAATCCTTCCTGCTGCTTCACTGGCAAATCTGGGAGTGAAGCCCTGGCCCCTTGTAGTGCCTTCTAGGAGCACGTGGCCAGTGGGTCTCTTGGTGTAATGGTGAGAGGCTGGTGCAGTTCAGGACCGAGATGGCCAAGAAGCAAAGCCCAGTGTTGCTGTTGTGTGGTTCCTATGGCAGGTACTGGGCTGCCTCTCTGGGAGGCCACCAGGGCTTGGATGGTTCACATGGCATCACCTTGTCTGCAGCTCCTCCGGTTCTGTGGGTGGTGATGGCTGCCCAGGCAGCTGTGTGGCAGGCCCTCTGGAGCTGCCTCTGTGAGATGTCCTTCAGAGAAAAAAGGTTGTCTTCAGATCCCACAGTTGTTCCTACAGCCTGCAACTGGTCTTGGAAAACTAATAAATGGAAAGCTTGTGCAATAAATACTGCTGCTGAAATCCAACTCCAGAGCTGGGGCAGGCGGGGATGGGGGAAGGGGAAAGGTGAACTTTGCCTTGCTTTGGCTGGAAATTTGATTTGTGAGCTTTAGGAACAGGCAGCAATCCTGTCCAGCTGCTCTGAGTGGGGTACATCAAGCAGCTCCCTCTCAGACAGGAGGAGATGGTACTGGAGATGTGTGACCCCAGGCAGAGTGCTGGGGCTTGGTGGGCGTGCTGAGCCCTGGCTAGGTCTGCAGTGGGGTTTGGGTATCACTGGTGGTGGCCGCAGGGCTGTGGGACACCCCTGCAGCTGCTCAGCCACATTCCTCTGGATTTTCCCTGCTGCTGCTCAAAATGTATCTGACAGAAATGTCTGCTTCTGCTCTGGCCTCTTTGTTTTCTCAATCTTTTTTCCGGGGTCTTTCTTTGGAAAAAAAGGGTGCCCATGGCCCATGTGTCTCTTGCTGGTGAGTGGGTGCTGTCTGTCAGGATAGAGGTGAGACCCATTGCTACTTTTTGATTTTTTAGTTGTTTTTTTTTTTCTCATAACACTATTTCAAAAGCTGCAGGGATCAGTGTGTTCTTGTTTGCTGTTTTCACAACCAAGAGGTGATGAAATTATCTCAGCGTTCAGAAGGAGTTGTCCCATCCTTGGTTTGGGGTGGTTGGGTCCTAGTTGTGCAGCAAGAGTTCCCTGGTTAGCCCACAGGAGTGTCCCTGCTTTCCTTTCCAGACACATCTACTCCTTGGGATTGCTGGGGGAGAGAGTCTTGTCCTGGCTGCCAAGGAAAAGGAGCCCACAGAGAGACTCACTAGCTGAACTCCACAGAGGCTTTTAGATGCAGACATCAGAGAAAATCTATCTGGTTTCATCTGTGGCACTATGAGACCTGCTCATTTGTTTCTCCAGTTTTGCATGAGTGAGTGCCCCACAGGGGGGAAATTGTCCCTGAGTTCTCTCAGAATTGTTTGTCTGGGAGATGTGACCTTGCACTGCATGTATTGAAATGGGGGGGAAAAATAATTTAGTTCTGTTTGATGGTGTTTTGTTGATCTGTAAGGAAAAGGCTTGAGGCTGGTGTTTTCGGAAGGGCAGTGTCTGTGTGTGTGTGGAGATGTCACTCACAAAGCCAGCCCTGACCACGCTTTCCCATTAGCTGCTGTGGGGAAGAGAAATCAGATAGGGTTGTTTTGTTAAAAAGCTGAAAGCAGAAAGTTTAGAAGGAAGTATAAACACAGTACTGTTCCTGGGGCTGCAGGACAATGGGAAATTGTGCAGTTTTGCTGGTGGTGCTTGGCTCTCTGCGGGGTCACATTTATCCCACTTTGCTTTGTTGCCATTTTCCCAGTTGAAAGAGGGCTGTGGTGTAAGTGGTGGTGTGGAGCCAGAGCTCAGCAATCACAGCAGTGGTTCACCAGGTTTCTTCAGCAGTAACTGGCAGTGGATGCTGCTGAAGGCTGTTGTTGCCTGGGGCAGTGTCTCCTGTGTCACAGAATCGTAGAATAGTTTGGGTTGGAAGGGACCTTAAAGATCGAGTCCCACCCCCCCTGCCACAGGCAGGGCCACCTCCCACTACATCAGGCTGCTCAGTGCCTTGTCCAACCTGACCTTAAACACCTCCAGAGAGGGGGCATCCACAACCTCTCTGGGCAACCTGTTCCAGTGTTTCACCACCCTCACTGTAAAGTATTTCTTTCTTATATCAAGCTTGAATCTACCCCCTTCCAATTTACATCCATTATTTCTAGTCCTCCCATCACATATCTTATTAAAAAGTCCTACCCCTGCCCTCCCCACTACACACTGACCAGCAGCTGCCTTGGCCATTTCCACATTAGCTCCCACAGATTATTTCTGCGCTCCTTAATTATGCAGGGCCACCATGCATATTTTAACACTTTCTGTTATTAATGTGAGTTTTTAATATATTTGTGTAAGTGGCTTAGAGTGTTCAGATAAATACAGCTTTCTTTTCATACGCAGTAATTTGTATTTACATGTTTTAGGAAGAACAGTTGACCCAGAAGCATCTTCTGATCTTGAAGCAAGAGTGACTTCAAAAGGAAGATACTTCTAAAAGGAGATCCACACTTATCTATTTTTAATGCCAGGTTGAACTACTTTCAGGATTTGGAGAATGTAGCCCCTGAAGGGGGAATTCTGGGGTCCAGTGAAGCTGGGTGTAGGGCTGGCTGCTGCTGAGGGGTCACTGTCCCCTTCCCTCTCTCTGCCAAGGTTTCTGCTGCTCCAGCCAGGTCAGCTTGGGCAATTCTTGGCTCCCTTGATAAAACCATTTTGCTGAACTGGGAAAAAACAAGCCCAGAACAGCCTGGAGTCAGACAGGATGGTGTCTCCAGGAGCAGCAAGTGGCAGAGCAGCACAGGGACCAATTCGCTACCTTGGTCTCTGACTCACAGCTTGTCCCTCTCTGGGTTTTCCATGGTAATAGGACAAATATCATTAGGCTTCTCTTCCTCTGCATATTATTAGAAGCCCAAAAGGACGGTATCTTAACTCTAATTGGCTGTCAAGTGTGTCCTTATCTGGGCACCTCGTGGTGGTTTCCAGCATCTGAACCAGAGCCCTGGGCACAGTCTGAGATTCTTGGCTGGGCTTGACCATAAATGAGTTTTCTGGCCACTGTGTTCTTCCTGACCCAGAGTTCTCAGAATCGCTGTGAGGCACAGGCTCTGTGCTAGGCACTGCTGCTGCTGCCTGCCTTTGTGAGAAGGGAAATCCTGTGCTGGGTTTATTGTCCTTCCCAGTGCGAGATGCCCTTGCTCTGCTGTTGGAGGATGTTGAGCTGTGCAGTGGGGTGGTTGAAAGAAAGAAGCCCCCAAATCCAGCTAGTCTGAATCTGTCAGGGGCAAAGTCTGGTTTGCGCTGGGATGTAACTCTGTTTGGAAGGATGTCCTCCTACAGAAACCTCTATGGAATCTTTAACAGCCAGAAGTGGTCACAGCTTTGTTTATATGTCTCCTCTGAAAGCTGGGAAATGTTTCTATAATTAAGTTTTAAAAAGGAGTGTGTAGGGAGAAAGCCTGGGAGAAAAGCCTGAGAATATCCGTTGAGGCAAAAGCCCTGAGATGAAGAGATTTGCTCCCAGGGATGCCTGCATTGTTCTAAAGGCCAGAAGAAACATGTCTCCCATGGGGTGTATGGGCAGGGGGAGATTTGTTTAGTTCTGAGCCTCTCGTTGTGTAAATATCTTTACTTGCAAGATGTTTCAAGTCTGGCAAAATGAAATTCCATAGAATTGTTCTTCACTTGGAATGGGAATGCTACGGACCTGCAATCTGGGGCTGACACAGAGAAAGGAAAACGTTTCTCACTATGAAAGGAGAGAGTGACCAGTGAGAGCTGAGGGTGTGGGTGGGTAGTGTTTTACCCAGTGCTGGGTACCACTCAGGCTGACTGTGGATGCTTTGTGTCCCTTCAGGGACCATTTCAGGGGGTGACATTCCTTACACCATGGCTGAGCATGAGGCTTGGAAGCAAAACCAAGTTTAAACACAGTTCTGGATCATGTCACACCACTGGAGTGCTGGGAAGGGGTTTAGATTTTGCTACTGATAAAGATGGCAGTACCAGGGGTGTGGACTTGAAAGGATTTCTGTCTTCATCAGTATCAGAGGGATGAACTAATGCTCTTATTAGGGTGCTGTGCATGTTGTCATTATTGAACATGGTGCTTTTACTGAGTGCCATGGCAAGCTACAGTCTGGGCTTTGCTCTTCTGGCATATACTTGCTGTCTGCTTTGGGAACAGTTTGTGACAGCACCTAATCTGTAGGTTTTTTAACTCAAACTGAACAAAAATCCAGTGCTATCTGTGAATTCTAAATATTTAATGTTTAAAGACTATTTTCTATTTGAGGTTTTATTAGTATTTCCAGTTGCCAGCAAAGGCAAGAGTTACCAAAATGTCCGCTGTGACGGACAATGCAGCAGAATTTTAATCTGATTTCATCTACTGGGGTAATAGTGTAAAAAAAGCAGTAAGGATACCATGGTGTGTTTCTGAGCTGGGAGAATAATTGATGATAATTTGCCTTTTTAATAATTAACATCGGGTCACAGTCATTGGTTGTCAGTCCTTGGTTGGCTAATTGGGAATATTTGTGTATGTAGTGCATGTGTGCCCACAAAGTTGCTTGAGCGTTTAAGATCTGAGGCTGTAGGTGTGAGAGATATGCTGTAGCATGTGTGCTCATGAGGCTTGATGTGAAGGGTCTTGTGGGTATCTGCACCCAAGGGTGTGGGTGGGTTTGTGATCAATATGTTCACTTGCTTTCTCCTTCATTTGGAGGCTGGTTTTTGTTCAGCAGGAGACTGTCTTTTCCTAATAGGGAGGTAATTGAATTGTGTTTGTATCTGGATTAGTTAACTGTAATTACTTCATGTCTGACAAGGTCTGCTGCCATTTGGGATTAGGTTGTGTTTGGAGTCCTAAAAGGAGAGGAGCTTAAGCCCTGGATGTTGAAAATGCTCATTGTATCTCATTATCACAATTTGAAGGGAGAGGATGTTTCAGGTGTGTCTTTCCTGATCTCTGACTCAGTCTCTGCTCTGGTGGTGCTGCTGCTGCAGCCCGGCTGCTCTCAGCCTTGAATTTGGCATTTGAGCAAATCTTCCCATCTTTTCTTTTGGAAGATACATTCTGTCTTTAGTTATTAATTTGGTTACTTAATGATTCAATAAAGAATTGCCATAAATTAGGTTTAAGGTTTGTTGTTAGGTGTTTGGGGTTTTTTTCTGAAAATAATCACAGATAAAATAAAACATCCATCATGTTTCATGTAAGCTTGCTTTTCTTAATCAGGCTTATTCAGTTTTCTGTGACGTGAGATGTTTGCCAGTGGTGAGAGATGGTGTGGTGTGCTCTGTTTCAGTGCCCGATGACCTCTCCATGGAAGAAAGAGAAGAGCTTTTGAACATTCGCCGCAGGAAAAAAGAGCTGATTGATGACATTGAGGTAATTGATTTGTTGTTGGAGATGTGTAGGAGATGAAAGTTAGACTGCACTCCTGGGGGTGAGGAGCACCAGGTAGCCTTTTAAAAGGATATAAATGGCTTAAACTAAATCTTAATGAATAAGATTTAGGTATGGATTGTGTGCTTTTAGAAATGCTAACCTTGTACCTATTTGGTGTAGTCTGTGCATTTGACTTGTGTGATGGAGCTGAGGAAGCAGTGGGTTTGGGTGGGAGTGAGAGATCAGGGGATGGTGAGGGCAGCTCAGCCTCCGGACTGAGCACGTGGTGGGTGTTGAGCTCCATGTGTGTGACAGTCCCTAAGAACTTTAAGCTAAATCTCCAAGGCAACCATGAGAATCCCTCGCTTTTCTTCAGGCAAGTGGCATATATTAGGAAATAAAGCCTGATTGAGTGTATATTAAATACATGATGGAGGATTTCAAATAGTGTTTTATTGTAGATCAGTGTTTTATTGTAGGTCAACTTATTGTCCTTCCTTCTTTTGGCAGAGATTAAAATTTGAAATTGCTGAGGTGATGACAGAGATTGACAATCTGACCAGTGCAGAGGAGAGGTGAGTAGCACAGGAGTAGGAGCCCATGGCCTTGGAGCAGATTGTGCCAGGAAAGGCAGGTGGAAGCAGCTTTATCCTTCTGATTCAGTCTGTTAGGAGTCTCTGCAGCCCGGAGTTAGCCCTTCCAGGTGTGTCACTCCTTTGGATGGGGAGTGTGTGGGGCAGAGAGACTGTCCTGTTGGTGTGACTGCGCTTCTCCCAGCCTGAGCTCACTTCAAAGAGCTGAAATAGTGACATAATGTTTCCCCTTGCAAAAAGTGAATGTCTTGTTTGTGTAACAGCAAATGCAAAGTAACCAAAACACCAATTAAAGGAAGCTGAGGGCAGCTGCTGTTTGTGTGAGAGTGCAACTGCTGAGGGCTTCTTGTTTGTTTTCTTTCCCTGTAGCAAAACTACACAAAGAAATAAGCAGATAGCCATGGGGAGGAAGAAATTCAACATGGACCCAAAGAAGGTACAGAGTTGTATTTTTTTTGTTTGTTTTAAAGCGAATTTCATTTCAGACTTTCAACAAATCTGTGCAATAGTTGTAATGAATACAGAGCCTTCCTGTGCCTGTGTGCTTTGTGTGGGGAGTGACAGCTCTGGGTGCAGGAGGGAGATTTGCACAGAGACAGAGGCAGTTTTGGAGCTGGTGGGATTTGTCTGACCTATTTTACTGTTTATTCCAGACACTGGCATTGTTGTCCCAGACAAATTCCTTTTCCTGTCTGTTTAACTTCTGGTTCTTTAACATCTTAAGAATGAAAAAATAAAAAACACAGGGGGGAAAAAATCCAGGAAAAGGAAAATTAAATTGGTTTTTGTAGTCTGTTAAAGCATCTGCATCTGCATACAGAATTTTTTCTCATCCTTCATGCATGTCCATCATCTCTCTCAGTAGCTTGTACAATTTCTCAAAACTCTTCTGAGTAAGGTGTTTGGATGTGGAAGAGTGGAGTCTGGAGCAGCTGGTGCTGGTGGAGGGGTGCTCTCTATCAGAGGACAGAACTGAGGGCCTTTGGGTGACCTCGTGTGGGGACAAGCATGGCCTATTTGTACAAGAAGCTCTTGTACAAATAGTCATCAAGTAGGCTTTGAAAGGGTCATTGCTGAGCTCAGCCATCTCTCCCTCGAGGTAAAATGAGCATATTCTTTGCAATGAAGTCATGTTTCTTCTCAGATTACGTGCATTAATATCTGATATTTCTATTACTGAGGGATTCAAACTGCTGCCTTATACTTCCTACCTTAAAACTGTTTTCATTTTTATCCTTAAAACAGTACTAAAGATTGCTAATTTAACTAAAAAGCACTTATTTACCATTTCATTAAAAGAAATAAATATGTAGGGTCATATAAGTCTTGATAAGTGTGTGTATCTCTGTCAGTGTATTGAGAATACATGGTGTCACTGGTAGTTGCAAAAATGCTTGTGGAAGAAAAAATAACATTCCTTTTCCTCTGGAACTGCTTTTGCCAGGGAATACAGTTTCTGATAGAGAACGACCTCCTGCAGAACACGGCAGAAGACATTGCCCAGTTCCTTTATAAAGGAGAAGGATTAAATAAAACGGTAATTGGAGATTACCTTGGTGAAAGGTAAATAAAAATATTGAAACTTTGTTCTTGGGTTTCCAAGATCTATTTAGGGGGGTTTGTAGCTCCTGTCCCTTCAGAGCTGCCCAGGAGCCTCCTCAGAAGCTGACATCTGGAAGCTGCAGCAGGAGGGGAAACTCCTGTGGTGTGGTGATGGGTGTTTCTGTTCTAAATGGGTGTATTGTGCAGTGATATTTATTTAATTGTAAGGCATTGTAAGGTACTACTTTGAGAAAATACCCTTAAATTTGTCTGCAGCACAGCATTTTACAGAATGTCAGGGATTAGAAGGGACCCGGAGAGATCATCTAGTCCAATCCCCAGACTGGACCCAGATCAGATCACACAGGAAGGTGTCCAGGCAGGGTTTGAATATCTCCAGAGAAGGAGACCCCACAACCCTCTCTGGGCAGCCTGGGACACTGTTCTTTCATGCTCACTGGTTGTTTTTTTTATTTCTGTGGAACCTTCTGTATTCCAGCTTGCACCTATTGCCTCTTGTCCTGTCATTGGATGTCACTGTCATTTAAGCTTTTTGGAATGTCTGAAGATTGTGTTGCATCAGTTCCCATAATTCTTGGTGCTGTGCCTGGATAAGAGGTGATTTACAGCTGCTAATAACAGATAGCAAAGAAATCACTTCTTACACTGGATGTATCTACAACAGTGGTTGTGAGCAGCTTTTCTCCCCTGCACACAGCCCTGCCAGCAGTGCAGGCAGCATGTGGAGCCTTTATCAATAGTACAGTGAATATGCAGACTGTGTGGTTATCACATGTTGCAGAACACGAGTCACCTCATTGTTGTGAGACCCAGGGACTGGCTTTGAAAAGGGCAGGAGGAACAAGCAAGTGGCAGGATGTGTCCCTGTGCGCTTGCTCATCTCCCAGAGGTGCCAGTGATAGGGGACAAAAGCTGACTCCTTTAGGATCTGAAATGTTCTGCCCTGTCTCAGGGTCTGGTGACAGCACCAACAGCCTCACTTGTGTTCAGCAGTTTCCTCTTCTGTATTTTGAAAATAGGTCTTTGCTGATCTACTAGCAAAAATGGGCAAAATAGAAGTACTCAATATTTAAATACCTCTCAAATGTGTGAACATTTTCTTATTACTTGATTTGATCCATATAGTTGTCTGTTTCCTTGTGTAATCTTGGAATCATATAGAGATAACCAACAAGTCCTTCAAGTCAGAATTTTAATTGTCTGTTTTTGTCTTTCATAGAGATGAATTTAATATTAAAGTTCTTCAGGCTTTTGTTGAACTCCATGAGTTCGCAGATCTCAATCTTGTACAAGCCTTAAGGTGAGTAAATTGGTTTTGGGTGTTTTTGGTTTTTTTTTTGACCTGAGTTTCTTTGTGGAGTTGCATGCTTATGAGTCATGGTGTGGGCTTGTTCCTCAGGCAGCTGAGGTGGAGCTGGGTGCGGAGGGATGTATGTGACTGTGCAGGTTGGCAGGGACAGTCTGAACCTTTCCACCTGGGAGTGTGAGCACTGCCATTGAAGGGGAAGACTTTTCATTATTTCAGACAAATACAAACAACTAAAAGACAGCTGTAACTCTAGGGTGCCTGCCATGTCTGGCCATTTGAAGATTTGTTTTGTATCTTAGTACAGAGGTTGGTAAAGAGCCAGCAAACCCCTAATGCAGGCAAATAAATAATTTTCTTTGCCGTCGTCTTCTTCCTTCTTTCCTTCTGCTTCAGCCTATTCCTCTGAATGAGGATCCCCCTGTCCATACTCAGTGACTGACTGAAATTGTAATTGTAAATTGAAATTGTAATTGACAGCGGTTTCCTCTGCCTTTCTCAGAGTTTCCCATTTGTCAGGTGAAGGAAAGAGCAAAAGCAGAGCACACTTTTATCTTTTGCTGAGTGAGCATTGTACTCACGTCTCTGGGATGCCAGCCCACATTGTCCTTGTGACGTCCTCTCTGTCTGGATGGAAATCCATTTAGCAAATAAGGTTGATATAGACTATTTTGCCAATTCTGTTGCCACAGGTGACTCCCTCCTGCCCTGAGATAAATGGAAATGTCCATGTGCTCTTTGCCCTGGTTCTTTGAAGTCAGGTCAGCTCTGCTGTGACTGAGAGCTGTGGTAGCCATGGATGGCCTCAGCTGCCTGGCCTGGGGCTAAGGAGGTCTCTTCTCTCATTGCTGAGCCTTGGCTGAGAGGCCTCCTTTTCCTGTCTCTTTTGCCCTATTTAATTCTAGGTTTGACTTTACTCTTTCTTAGCAGCTGCTACTATTAAATGTTTGTATTTTGGTAGCTTACAAAATTCCTGATCTGGGTTGGAACCTGGCAGGAGGTGAGTAAAAGACAGTTTATGGAGCTGACAAACTAAAGGTGGCCTGTGACACTTTAGTAGACACCCAAAAATGAACTGGTGAAGGCAGGACTAAGTGGTTATTACCTCTGGTTTGGCACCCAGTGTGCAGGGAATAGCGAGAACTTGTTTTGCATGGCAGGAGCATGTGACTTTGCTGGTTTAGACAATTCTTTCTCTATGAAAGAAAATAATAAATTATTGAATTCATTGGAGCTTTTTGGCGCGCCAGTGCGGCAGAAGATGTTTGAGGAGTTGTGTCCTGTATGCATTCCAGCACACTTCAGTGTGGAAATAGCAAACTATGAGTGTAAAAGTGCTATTTCAGCTCCCGCTGCTGCAGAGGAGCTCGGATCTCCTGCTCCTATTGCTGAGGTGATACCCCGAGTCTTTATTTTAAAAGTCTGGGTCTTTGTAGAGCGAGCTCACAGCAGACAGGCAGCACCACTCTGAGCACTGGGGGTTTTCTTCTTGTTGGTACTATTTTTAAAAGCTTGAAGAGTTTGAGTGAACATATGGGCTGTTTTTTCTATTCCTTGCTTTGCTCCCCTGCTGGAAATGTTTTATATAATATCTCTTTTTACACTGTGTGTGAAGTCTAGCTGGGTATTTATTGCCTTTAGTAGCCAGAAAGTCAGGGAGGGCTGGAGTTGTTCTTTCCCCATAGCATTCTCATGGCACAAATGGGATGCATACAGCAAATGGTTTACTGGTCTGGAAAAAAGAGTGAGTCCTACAAACTGAGCTGCCATGTATCTTGCCTGAGAGCATGTGGTGCTGCTGGCTGCAGTGTGGGGCTGACCATCTGTGCATGTTGCTTCTCTAGCAGCTCCTGACCCCTGTGTTGAGGACTGAGAGTGTATTTCCAGGAGATTTTGTGTAGATGTTGCAGATTTCTTTTTGTTTTCATTTGCAGTTATTACTAATATGTGGTTAATTCATCAATAGTGAATGAGTGTGACAACTGCTTCTCTCTTATCCAGGCAGTTTCTGTGGAGCTTCAGACTCCCAGGAGAGGCTCAAAAAATTGATCGTATGATGGAAGCTTTTGCTTCACGCTACTGCCTTTGTAACCCAGGAGTCTTCCAGTCCACAGGTTAGTCACAGGAAATAATAGGAGTTCTTAAAGATATATATATATATAAATTCTTTAATTTTTTTATCGAACTGTGTATATACTTCTACCTCTGATGCAAGGAGGCCATGGCAGTTTGGGAGTTCAGGATAAAGTTGCACATGAAATGATAAATTTCTGAGAACTGAGAGTGGGCAATGGTTTCTGTATCAGAGCTTTGATGTGTTTCACAGTCTGTGTCACAGCACAGGGGTGGATAAATGGCTTTTCAAATCTGCTTTCAGATACCTGCTACGTGCTTTCCTTTGCAATCATTATGTTAAACACCAGTCTGCACAACCACAATGTGAGAGACAAACCCACAGTAGAAAGGTTTATTTCTATGAATCGTGGAATCAATGAAGGTGGAGACCTTCCAGAAGAATTGCTGCGGGTAAGAGGAGGAATTGCTTCCTGCTGTCAGCAAGGAGCTTGGGGGGAATGTACAAGAATTCTTAGGGAAACCTGTGGAGGGAAAGTAAGAATATTATCTGCTTTGGACTGCCAGGCCAGGAGCTGAGTGAAGCAGTTTCTAGTAAGCTCAGCTGCTTCCAGCTAGTCCTCCCTGTGCTCAGTCATTTGGTGAGGAGAGGAGATTCCAGAAAAAATACTCTGCATTTCTTGCTGTAGTTCATTGGCAAAACTCTTGTGGAATCGGCTATCTATAGAAAAAATAGCACTATTTCCGAGGAAGTTGGAGCCGAAAAATCATTGTTGCATTATTATTCTCATTTCTTTCAATGTGTCTTGTGCAGCCTCCTCTTGACCCTTCAGACACCACTCAGAATACTTGTTTCTCTTGGGCAGTGTGGTGGCCTGACCTATTTCCTGCAAACCCTGAGTATTTGGCAAAACTTATGCCAAATGAGACTTGAAGCTCAAATCTTTGAAATGTTGAATATTGAAGTTAAGGGAAAAGAAAACCTTTACTAGGTGGGCTTAAAAAGTCTGTAAAAAGAGATACTTGTTTAATGATGAAGTTGTTTAAAGTCAAAGTAAATTATTCAGATGGGGTGGCCCAAGATGTTAGAGACAGCAGTGTCTGTGCCCATTGAGCAGCAGGAGGATGTCCTGCTTTCATTTTCTCTTAGACATGTAGTAATGAGGTCTCTTTCCTCTTTTTTTTTTCATTCTTCTAGAATTTGTATGAAAGTATTAAGAACGAGCCATTTAAAATTCCTGAGGATGATGGAAATGATCTCACACACACATTTTTTAACCCTGATAGAGAAGGTTGGCTGCTGAAATTAGGTGAGTTGAAGGGCAGTTCTGCTGCTGTCTGCCCCTTGTTGGTTGCCTCTGTGCCTGTTGCTTCGTGTGGAGGTGACAGGATGACTTGCTGTGATTTGTATTTGGAAACGTGTGAAACAAAATAAGTAACTCCTTTTATGTGGAAAGGTCATTACTCCTCATTTTATGTACCCAAATCTCCAATCTTGTTTCAGACTGTGGAGTTTTATTTCTGATCTATGAGAAATAAAAGCTCCTGGACAAGAAGGAAGTACCATGGGGTAATGACCACGTGCTGTGGCTGATGGGTAACAGCTCAGTCTTTGTAAGGTCATTTCAGAAAACTCTCTGATATTTCAGCTCAGTTTTCTGTGTGTGTACAAAAAAAACCAAACTTCTCTTCAAATAGTTATTTTTGTATGTCTTTATTTTCCCATATTATTTGTGAGTTTTTCTCTTGGTTTGGTTTTGGCTATGATTTTTTAATGAGTGGTTTAAATGTGCCTTCTTGTTTTCCTTATGGCCTATGACCTATCACCTTTCTGTTCTGTGACTGGCTGTCTCTGCTTATGCTGCTCTAGGAGGTACGTATCTCATTGCTTCCCAGCCCCCCCTTCAGTTACTCATTCTTTTATTTTCTTCCTCCTACCTCCGGTTTTGGTTTTTTTATTATTATTTTTATTTTTTTCAAATCAAGTTTATTGTAGCATTTTGCTTTCACACTCGGTGTCACTAACAATGTCACCCGTGGTATGCCATGTGTTGTCTCCCCTGCCAGTGCTCTGCAGGAGGAGGAAGCGTTTACATCCAGAGCAGAAAACTTTAGGATGGGTGTTCAGCATCCTGCTTGTGTTTGCTGAAAAACATAACAGGGGAAGAATCATCTCTACTGAGAGAAAACAAGTCTTTATTCTTGTAAAGAAGCTCCGGAGTTATTTTGTCACTTGCACATCAACTGCATTAGGTTATTGAAAGATTGATTGCATTTGAACTATGCATTTATGAAAGTGGTTCTTTTTCCTGCTTATTTTCCCTTTTAAAATAGGACATTCAGCTTAATAGACTTAATGAGCAGCAGATTTAGAGCTGCAGGAGCCTTTGCAGGCTTCTGACTCTGCATGATAGCCTCCTTTACAGACTCCCCAAAGTTAATGGGGATTCAATTTTCACTTGGGCCTAGGGATTTCTTTCTTCTTATATAAAGCAGACTAAAATTCTAACTTTTTTTATTTTTGTGAAATAAACCTCTTTTCTATTAAACAGCAGTACACGTGGCACTAGATGCAGTTGTTGGCCACTTAGGTGTGTAGCTGTTAGAGCAGAAAGACCTTTGGGATGGTGGTGCAGAGGGGAAGTGTGTAGGGTGGCAGGACCTGGTCAGAGCTTGGGATCCCTCCCCTTGTGGGGAAACTGGCCATGGCAGTGCTGGGGGAAATGGATGTGAGAGAGAAGGAAGCATTTGAAATCCATTCACATGCTCCAGTGCGGTGTTGTGCCTCTGTGCTGTGGGTGCTGTAGAGCCCTGGGTCTTTCTGCCTGCAAAGCTGGCTTTTTGAGGTGCCACTGATGTGTTTGCAGAGACGACTCAGCAGCTTTGCTCTGCTTGGCAGTCTGAGGCAGAAGCTATCTCATCAGAAAAGGCTTTCATATGATGTAGGTGGGATGTGCTGGCTCTAAGTGGGCACATGTTGGTGTCCAGGGTGCCCTTGAGCACTCAGACACAGCCTGGGTGTGTGAGGGGGTGACAGCTGCTCTCACAGAACGTTTGTCAATAAAAGACCAGTAAGGAAGAGATCTACTGAAGAGTAGGGGAACAAAGAAATTGTAGAAAATGGATGTCTGACGGTGGGTGAGAGCTGCTGGGTGCTCCCGTCCTGGCTCTGGTATGGGTTGGTGAGACCAAGTGTGGGTGAAAGAGAGGTGAGGTGAGGAGATGGAGTGAGAAAGCCCAGCAGTAGCAATGTGTGAAAGGAAGGGTGTCACATGTAATGCTCCCATGGCATATGAGGGTTGTGTGAATAAAGAAATTAAAGATGTACAGAGGGAGAGTCAGCCTGAAAAAGGGTGAAGCTTCTGTGGAGGATGGAGAACAAGTTCTCCAGCAGACACAGAGCAGGAGAGGCAGACACAGGTGGCTGTTTTGGATGCACTGACCAGAAATAAACATTTTGTGATTTGTGTTTCTCTTTCCTGTTTGCTGGAGGCTGAAGCTGCACACAGAGAACTCTGTCTCCATCCATGTCTCTGTGTTCCTCCAGCCTCTTCTGTTGGGAAACTTTTGTGCCACAGGCAGGGATCCCTTCAGCTCTGTGAGGTATTGAAAGTTTCAGTGTTGTTGAAGCACTGAAAGATTTTTATTTAGAACTTTAAACATGACTGAGTGCTCACAGACTGCCCTCAAGCATCTTCATTAATGGAGGAGAAGAAACATTCCTGATGCATACAGCTGTCCCTTTCTCCTCTGAAACTATTTGGACTTATTGAAGATTTGGGTAGAAATCTTGCAAATTTAGATATAATGCTTATAACCTTTAAAAAAATTTAGGAATTAGTGTTTTCTAAGTCATTGACAGGTTTTTTTCTCATTTAGTGTAGGTGGTGTATTTTACCTTCTTCTCTAGTTCATTGAAATAAAATAGCCTGTGTTGGGTTCTAGAGGTGAACAGAATTTGTCTTCCGCTTGATGTGCATTTTGCCTTGTTGTGGCCTTTTCCTGTAGGTTCCTTGTCCTGTCCCTGCAGGGTGCTGTGCTGGGGGGTGTCTGTGCAGTGGTCAGGCTGGTCTTTCAAATGTACATCCCTTGTACCTCTCTGCTTGTGCAACTGTTCATGGTTTCATATACTCTGATGTTCTTCTTTCTCTTCTGCTGACTTAGTTAATTTCTGGAATCAGTTGTGATGTATGGGGCTGAACCTTTCCTTGTTTGGTGAGCCTGCCCCAGCCTTGCCAAGGAAGAGGAGGTTTTGTCCCCATGAGCCCCTGCAGAGTCCTGGTGGTGCTTTTTTGCTGTAAAAATGTGAAATGATGTTAAGGCAGGAAAGCAGGATGTGACCTAGAAGAGTGGCAGTGCTCTGTGGCAGGAGGTGGCATCCAAGCTGCTGATGTGACACAGGGTGTGTGGTCACCCACCCGTGGGGGGTAGAGCTCCTCAGCCAAATACTTCCTGATACCTGACAAGCTCTTAGTCAAGGTGATTGGATGTTTTTTGGTGACTCCTTGGGCAAATACTTCCCGATACCTGAACCAGCTCTTAGTCAAGGTGATGGGAAATTATCTGGTGAGTGGTGTGTCAGTGTGAGTGTTCCTTCTGCAGTTTTGTGGTGACCTGAGCCAGGGGTTGTGCTGAAACACCACCAGTGCTTCCCTCACTGTCCCAATTCACTCCATCCATCCTCTCATGGCTTTGCATCTCGCACTGTTTTGCCTTCTCTTATTTCACCCCACTGCTTGCAGATCAGACTTTTCCCAAGGGTCGTGTGTGTGTGTGTGTCTGTGTGTGTAGCAGAAGAACAAGGTTCCTGAGCCCCCTGACACCATGGTGTGAGATGCAGGGGTGGCACCAAGCAGCAGGGGGGTGCAACCTGCAGTCAGCCCACTCTAGGGTGCCCATGGGCACAGGCTGGTGTCAGGGAATCATCCTTTGCTTTGATAGGATTTGAAAGTCTGCCTTAAATAAAACCCTAGCAGTCCCAAGCAGAACAAAAAGATTAAAACCTTCTGCTCTTGTCTGAGCTGTATCTGTGTGATTTAGGTTACATCTGGGGCTCATGTATTAACACAACTCTCTTATGGCACTGGTTTGAAATGGTAGGTCAATGGGATTTAAGCATTGCTGCCTGGATGGTGCACAGGTCCTGAGCTCAGAGAGCTGTGTGTGGGTGACACCAGGCTTCTCTGGCTGCTGTCACTTTTCTGGGAGAGGATCTTCACCTCTAATGGGCCCCTTCTTCTTCCTTGCAGGGGGAAGAGTGAAGACCTGGAAGCGGAGGTGGTTCATTCTGACTGACAACTGCCTGTACTATTTTGAATACACCACAGTGAGTATAGGCTGGAGTGAGTGCCCTTTGTAACCAAGCTATTGGATGGTGAATAATGTGGTGTCTTCTTAATTTTTTAGGACAAAGAACCTAGAGGAATTATTCCATTAGAAAATCTTAGCATAAGAGAAGTTGAAGACCCTAGAAAACCAGTAAGAAATTTTTAAATTTTTTTTTTTAATGAGGAGAAGTAAACCACACAGAACTTGAATGCAGTATTAAATGAAGATGTTTTTCAGGGGTTTTTTAATACTTATATTTATTTCTACCCTCCAGAACTGCTTTGAGCTCTATAACCCTAGCCATAAAGGTCAAGTAATTAAAGCTTGTAAAACTGAAGCTGATGGTCGAGTGGTGGAAGGCAACCACGTGGTGTACAGGATATCTGCACCCACCCCAGAGGAGAAAGAGGAGTGGATTAAATCTATCAAGTGAGTTTGTATGTAATGCTTAGAGATGTCAGCCATCCCTTGGCTTCTTCAGAGCATGAGGGAAGAGGGAACCAAGTAGTTCTGGTTTTCAGACCCAGGTTAATAATTTGTTAACCAAACTGATGGTTCCTTTTTCTCTCCTAGAGCAAGTATCAGCAGGGATCCCTTCTATGACATGCTGGCAACGAGGAAACGAAGGATTGCAAATAAGAAATAGAACGTGATGGGCACCTTGTGTACCTACTTCACCCTGTCAGTGGGTGAGCATCTGCAAACTGGACAAACTAAACAAGGACAGTAACTGTAAATGTTCTATATATACTCTTTAGTATGGCATAAAAACTCGGCCAGACCTTTCAGGGTAAATAGTTATTGGCGTAGTATTTGGACTAGACTTCCAATCCTAGCGGATGTAACCACGTTGGAACTGAATGCAACTGAGAACACAGAAGCCATGTTACAGCTCCAGTCTCCTGGGGCACTTGAAATTCACTGTGCAATGTCCTGTCTTTGTTATTTGACTGAGTTTACCACAGAAGGAGGGATTCCAAGGCTCCCGTCTCTCACCAGAAGGGGCACAGCACTTCATTGGTCTGGAGGCAGAAACTTACACTCTCAACTGTGGGTTCGAAGCCTTGTGTGTGTCACAGGAGCTGAACAGCTGAGTGCTGCTCTCCTACCCTTATGGAAAAGAAAGGCTTTTCGTCTTCTCAGAAGGTCAGCTGGGTGGCAGCTGCCCTGTTGGTGGGGTGTGCTGAATGGTTTGGTTGATGTGCACTGAAACCCCCACAGGTACTGGTGGCACCATGATGGCAGAGTCAGCCTTTGCCAGTGGGTGCTGCTCACTCCTGCTCCTACACTCAAGGCATGGGGAGATTAGTTACTGTGGTGTCTGCTTTTTGTAGAGTAACATCCTTCTTATGTTTTAGATATGCTGGAGTTTAATTAACACTAAGTTCCTAGTAAGGGATTGGGATGGCAGCACTTGCGTGAGTTTAGGTTTTGTGTGTGACAATGCCCCCAGATGGTTTGACAGCATTTAATAATTTCAAAGGAAAAGACCAGGAAGGTGAAATCTCTGTAAGAGGCAGCTTTGGAGAGTGAAGCTGTGAAGAGCCATTCCTTTGCTTGGTGACAAAATTTTGAACATAAATTCATTATGTTCTTAATTGTGGCTGTTCAGATCTGGGCTTCAGCAGCTGACAATGAAGAAATGAACTGATGTGTACTTATTTATGCTGAATCTTACCCACTGATGGCTTGGTGCAGCTGAACTCTCCTGCAAGCTTGTGTCTCTGTGATGTGGAGGATGGTTCCATGGTTCTGCACACAGCCAGCACCACATGGGCTGGGCTGGTGGATCCCTTGGTAGCTCTCCCTGCTCAAAGACCCTTCAAGACCTGTTCTTCAATAGGGAGAAATTAGTAGGGTTTTTGGACTTCACTTAGAGTTCTGTTAGTTCTCTGTTTCTTAGTATGTTGTTGGAGCTGTGCTGTGGGGTGAGGAGCCTGGTGATGTGTCAGTTGTGCTCTCTGTATCCCCACTGAAGGTGCAGCCCTGGCACAGCCTGGGCAGAAGGAGTTGGGGCTGTTGCTGTCATAGCTCCTGTTGCACTGATCCCCCTTGTTTCGTGGGGCTGGCAGTGGCAGGGCTGCTGTGTGCAGAATGGCCTGCAGGAGGAGAACAAAGTGAACTTCTTTCCACCCTAGATGTTTTCCCTAGAGAATAGGGAATTGCAGCCAACTCAGATCCTGTTCAATTCCAAATGTCTTCAAGGGGAAAAAAACTCATCCACATGAGGTGGGGTCCCTGAATCACTCCCATCTGTGTGATGACACACACTTAAACTGTACAGAAGCATCTTCAGTTGTGTGTCCCCTTTGCAAAGCAGCAGGACTTGTTCTGGGTCTTCTCTTTCACCACTTCATGGGTTCATTGTGGTGTGATGTGGAGGTGGGGTTTAGCTTTGGCCAAGTGGATGTGGAATAGGCAGAGGAGCTGAGCCAGTGGTACTGGGGAGTGCAAGGGGGGAAATCTGGAGAAATGTGAGGTTACAAAAGCATGAATAGGCCATGAAGCACTTTGGTTCTTAGGAAATGTCACCTTTTGAGAAAATCTATTTCTTTAGCACTGCGGATGCCTGCCATAAGCATGAAGAAAATGCCTTGACAGTTCATTTGCTGTTTTTTAGTTTGGAGTTCTTAAATCTGGCAGAAATAACTATTTTGAGTAATGCGTAACTGAGGATATTATAGCAGGAAATAGATTATTCCTTAGTATTAAAGTGGAACATCTTAAACAGCTATTTCTGGTGCTCAATATATCTATTTAATTTTACCAAAGCGAACGGAGTAGCATTTTTGTGTGTGATGTTTTGATTTCAAAAGTTTTTTGTAACAGTATTAACAGGGAGTGAAACTGGCCCAAAATTTCCTCCGGCCGCCAGGCCAGTAAAACAAAGGGGCTGGTGAAAATTTTGGCCAATTCTGGTACTATCCACCAGGGTGAAAAAAAATCTCTCTCTTAACCTTTCCCTTTCTCATTGGGCTTGGAGTACAGAGGTGGCCACTGGCAGCAGCTCCTCCGTGGCCTGAAGGAGGAGGTCCCCACCAGGGCTGGGCTGAGCCCCTGGGGATGGGGCTTGGCTCCTGTGCCAAGTATCTGCATCCACCTCTGACACATGTTGGGCACTACTGGGCACCACTGGGTCATTGGCCTTGAATGGTGCCACCAGGAAGGCTCAAGCTCAGCTGGACTGACTTAAATTTTCCAGTTGTCTGGCAAAATAAGCTCTACTTAAACATTTTGGAACCGTTTTGAACTGGTACAGAACTGAACCTTTAAGCCAAGCAGTGTTTATAATGCTTCCTATATAAAACCAGTGCATATTTTATAAGATTTATTACATATCTATGTAGATACAGCTGGGAGAGCTGGGTCTTATTCTAGACCAAACACTACAAATTCAGACTGGGGGCTGCCCAGTCTCATTTCTATATTTTATTGGAAAAATGTTTCTAGATAGAGTTTAAATATAAAATACTGTAAATACTGTACAGATATGTATTGATATAAGTATTACTTGTTGTACACAAGTGATCTGCATGACAAAGACTCTGTTTCAATCATTGTTAAAAATGTGATGTTACATGTAAATCCACTGCAATATTATTTTCATTTATCAGTCAAACCTGTTGCTTAAATGGGGAGATTTTATCAAAAATAAAGCGTGAAAATCTACTATTGTGTAGCTCTTCATTTACTGGGGTGCGTGGAATGCGATTGCTGGTATTTTTTTGTTGTATTTTTGGCTTGTTGGTTTGGGTTTTTTTTTTATGTTAGAGCCCGAGATTCAGTTTTGCAGCATGTGCTGGAATCACTCTCGTGCCTTTGGGCACACTCATCTAAATGATCAGGTTTACATTTTCAGAGGAAAATCTTCAGCTGCAGGAGGGGCTCAACCAAGTCAGATACAGCCATGGCTGTTCCCAAGAGCTGCCCGAAATGGAAGAGGTGGAATTCTGTCACTTTCCTCCCAGGACTTCAAGCCTGATGTGGAGTGAATAAGGTTTCTGTTCCCCAGGTAATTAATTAATTGCCACTCCCCCACCCCAACATCCCCCCTTAATTACAACCAATGGGAGCTATGGGTGATCCACCCCCCACCACCAGCTGTCAGGCTGGAGGAGGAACAGCATCATCCCAACTCCTGGACTCGAGAGGAGACAAAGAAGGAATAAAAAGGCAGATACAGGAGAGGTATGTGGTTTCTTTGTCATGTTACTTTATGTAACTTCACATAACTGTTGCCATAGGAACATTATGCAGGGTACACTCATGGTTTGGCTTTATGGCGTTCTCCACGTACCAAAATACCACTTCAGTTATTTTAGTAAAACATTAACTTTTGCTCCTCTGCTTTTTAAGCCTCACACACAGTAAAAGGCTACTGTTGGCCGGCTGTGGAAGCTTTAGCTGGGCAGGAGAAAGCCTTCTGCATCCTTGTCCAAGTTACTCCTCAGGGCACCGACAGCATCTTCTCACCCACCACCAAAAGGAAGATCTGATTTCTGGTATCAAAACACTCTGAAGCTGTCCATTCACATGACGTATTGCATGTTAAATAACTCAAGTAAAACTCAAGTAAAAAACCATTTTAACTTTGCTGTATTTATAGACTATATAAATTTTACATGCTATATATTTACAGTGGGGCAAGTGCATTTTTTTTTTATCTTTAAAAAAACAAAGATCAAACTTCTTTTAGACATCTCTGAACAACACAGCTTGTATAAACCAGACAGATTATTCAGATGAACTGTATTTAATACAGGTTCCCCACTCATCTCCTGATGCAGGACCAGTGAATAATAAGTGCATCACAGTTTGATAGCATTTAATAATAAAAATAAAAATCACAGTATGAGTTTGTCTGTAACGAGACGCTTCAGAGAGACCTAACAGACAACTGAGACTTAAGACAAGTGACAGTATATTCAGAAAATGTAATAAAAACATATGGAAGAGAATACAAATAGTCTTGAGAGATACATTCAGAACTGGGCATTTGATGTCTCGTGCCGCTGAGAACCGGGCGATTTTCTTCGGCTCTTGGCTGGAACTCAAATGTGAAGTGAGTTAGTTTCTAGTGTCAGATGTCACAGGAGGAAAAAAAAAAAGATGAAGCTCTTGCAAAAACTGGTTATTTGAGAGCTTGTGAAATTTTAAATAAGTCTTTAAATTAAATATACAGACTGTCAGTTGCGATTTTTTTTTTTTTTTTTTTTTAATAATTCCTGGTTGCTCGTGCACCAGATGTCTAACTGGGAGGAACGACATGAATAACACAAAGTCAACCTGAGTCTGTAATTAAGCAGCATTTGAGATGGTCTATTCCAGGGCATTATCCCACTGGGGTGAGACACTGGTGTGGTAATTTACAATGTTCAGCAGTTGTAAAAAGTCTCCACCCTTTTGGATTAGAAGTGTAGTTTAAAAAAAGAAAGTCTCAAGTTAAAAACTAAAAAAAAGTTCTTTCATGGTAAAAGTCTGTACAGAAATGTTAAGCACCACTTATGATGGGATTTTTTTTTTCTTTTTTGTTGTTTTTTTGGTGTCTGTGTGGATGGTAATTGGATAATAAATTGTAAAGTGTTGATGTCAGCATTGGTCAATATTGGTCAGTCTGGGTCAATATTGGTAATGTCGTGCCTGATGGTGAGCAGTCATGGGTTTGGATGATGAGCAGTTGTTGGTTCTGGCTGTGGGTTTAGTCAGGGGGTTGAGGGCTTCCAGGGAGGAGCTCAGCACCTGCAGGACAAAAGGAGGAGAGTCAGTTCCTGCCTCTGCTGCAGCCTTTTGGAACAGGAGAGTCTGTAGGGAACAAATAACCAGCTCAACAGCTGCTCCTTCTCCCAGCCCACCTGCATTGTGCCTAAATCCCAAGGTAGCACCAGCCCTTTCCAGCCTCAGCCAGGTACTCAAGGTAACCCCAGAACCTCCCCATTCCCTGTGTCCCATCTGTGCCACCCCTTGGAGGCTCCATGTCCCCAACATGGTGCCAGTGGGGCCTGAAAAGCCAAGGTGAGACTTGTATTTTGTAAAAAAAAAAAAAAAAAAAAAAAACATAGAAAAGGGGG
>VZTY01032283.1:47943-60584 GCA_013400935.1 Turnix velox
AAAAAAGCTAGAGAAGGTGCTGAGCAGGAGGGAGGGGGTAGGGGGAGGACACAGCCTCCACTCGTGCTAGGGAGGGGGGGCTGGAGTCTACTCAGGATTTGTTCTGTTCCAATTTGCAGAGTTTTTAGAGTGGAAGGACTATTTTGTCATTAACAAGACTATTTTTACAACAATTGTATTGGAAAGACTTCAGTTCTGGCCTTCTTAAATCTCCCTTGTTGAATAGACTGACCCTACATTAAACTGTACAAGAGCAGAGAAGGAGCAGGCAGCTTTTCCTCCATTCCCTACTCTGAGTGCTCTGTAGCCTCACACACACAATTCTTTTCCCACAGATGTGACTCCTGCGTCTTACACAAGAATCTGCCAACTCAGCAATTCACCTTGCCCTGGGAGCCACAGGAAACTTCTGAAAATTCAGAAATTTAATCTTCCAAGATTAAACCTCTTCAAATCGCAACAATGCATTCTGTGCAAGAGGAACAATATTTTCCAGCACTTGGGTGGCTTACAAACGGGATTCCCACACCACCATTAACCCAGCTCTGAAACTGGAGGGAGGTAAAAAATATAGAAAATTTTAAAATAAAACTTTTGCTGTTGGAGAGTGAGGGACTGCCTCAGTTACCATGAAGAGTAAAACGGGTGGCCAGAGGGGAGAATTATTTGAGTACCTGGGACTGGCTTTGTGTCAGCTGAAGGTGTTTGAGGTGGTTTTATTTTTATCACATTCGTGTTCAGAAAAATTTCATGGGAAACGCTGACAATTTTATTTCAGATGTTGTATTTGTTGCAGAGTGCTGTTTTCTCCACTGCATAATTCTAAGAGCTAATTAATTGATTTAAATGGTATTGTCTGCCAAGAGCTCAAGTGTGACAGTGGCCAAGCTCTGCCTCTGCTTCTCCTGCAGCTCCCTGAGGGTTGTATGGGAGCCTGAACTAACAGACAACACACATCAATGAAGCAACAGCAAGAATTTAACATACATTCCGGGTGCTGATGTCCTCTGGAGGGCTCTCAGCTGGGAACTGGCCACGCCTGGGAGAAGGCAGAGCTGAAACAAGATGTGGGGGTTACACCAGGGCTGGGGAGTGGGGGGAGGCACAGTTCTGCACTGAAATCAATTTGCTCAGGCAGAAGGATGATGTTTCACTGCTGCAGCATCACTGGCCTGGCAGCCTCATGGTGTCCCTTCCCTCCTGGCTGCTGCTTCACACAGAGCTGCCCCTGGCTTTTTCCCTCATTGGCTGGAGTCACTTTATTATGGTACCGGGTCGCCTTCCCACTTGTTCACCACCATTTAGCCATTGCATCAGATTTCAATTTCTTGCCCTCCCACCCCTTTGCAGCTTTACTTCAGACTTTTCTTCCCTAGTGCTCATTTAAAAATGTACAGGGGGAAAAAAAAAGTCAGCTATTTTTTTAACATCAGTGCAGAAGTGTGTTGGGAAGCCAGGGGGTGAAGCAGGGGTTCCATCATTTGCCTTTAAAGGTGTGTAAGAAGGTGTGTACCTTACCTGTAAGGTCCTGGCTGTCGGCAGCAGAGGCAGGGCTGCTGTCCCCAGGGGGATCCCTCTCCCTGCCCCGGCAGCTGTATTGCTGGCGGGAGTGGCCACCTGCAGGAGAGGAGCTTTCCCTCTTCTCCCGTGTTTTCTTCTGAAAATGAGGGTCCGAATATTCCAAGCAGTCTTTCAGTTTCCTGATATGTTTCTTCTTTTTCTTCTTCTTCTTGTGTTTGCGATTGTCATCGTCATCAAAGTGGAGGGGGGAGAAGTCGGAGTCGTACAGCCTGCAGGACACACTCAGGTCAGTCACAACCACAGCAGCTCTAGCTCTGAGAGGTGGGCTGGGCAATACTTATCTATGCTCTGAGGGGTGGGCTGGGGAATATGGACCATTAGAGATAGAGAAACTGCTGTAACACAACACAAAATGGAGTGCAAGTGCCACTCTAACAATGGCTCCACATCTAGCGCTCTGCTATGCTGCACTGATATTGTTTTCTACCTTCAGTTGGCCAACCCAATGACACCAGCCTGCTGTTCAGCCTGGAGAAGGCTCAGGGGGAACCTCACAGTGGCTTATTAATACATGAAGGGGGCCATAGAAAGGCAGGGATAGGACTCTTTTAATAAGATATGTGACGGGAGGACTAAAAATAATGGATGATCTATAAGGTCCCTTCCAACCCAAACTATTCTATGATTCTATACCGTGGAAATAACTTAAAAACAACAAAAAAAGGGCAGCCATGAGAAACCCCCAGAAAGGAACTAGGAGAAACCACTGTCAAGCCTTGCTTACTTGTCATCCTTCTCTCGATGTTTCTCTTTAGACTTCTTTTTCTTCTTCACCTTCTTGTACTTTTTCATTCTTTGGTCGTCCATCAGGTGGAATTTTTTTTCTATCTCACTTTCACTTCCTTCGGAGGGGCTGAGTCTCCTTTTGCCATTCTGGACTCTTTCTCTGCCGTTTTCCCGGGGAGGGTCCTGTGTGCGGGGGGTGTGGTGTGCGGGGTGGGCTGTTGGAGGGAGGCAGCCATGGGAGGGGGTGGCTCTGTAGTGGCTGCTCAGGTGACGAGTGTCGTCCTCTCGGGGAAGTGCCTGGGGACCCCAGCGGTTTCTGCAGGCCTGTTCCTGCTGGGACCTGCTGTGAGCCTGCCCCCACTTGTCAAAGTCTCTGTGGCAGTAGGACCTTTGCTCTCTGCGCTCCCTCATCCCGCGGGAGGAGTAGTAATGGTCGTAGTATCTGTATTTCTCCCACCTCCGGGGCTCATCTTGATAGTATCTCTCTCTGTTCCAGGTTCTCTCTTCTTTGGAATAGTAGTGCCTGCTCCTCTCTTGTTCTCCTCTTTCCCTGCTGCGGGATCTGTAACGGGAATATTTTCCTGAGCTTTTGCCATAGCTTGGGGTGTTCCTGTCGCCGTGGGAGGGTCTGTACTTGCTCTCGCTGCAATACTCCTGCTTGGGATGCACTGCCTTGTTTGTTTCCCCACTGCGGGAGCATCTTCTCCTCTTGTAGGAGTGATCATCTGCTCTGCCTCTGCTCTGCTTCTCCCGCTCCTCTGTGTCCGAGTGTTCCCTCTTCCGCCGGTAGTGCGCTTTGTCGCCTTTTTTAGTCTCATATAATTTTTTCTTATATTTTTTCCTATGCTTATCTTCTTCACATTCATTATTCAGTCCCTCATTTTCTCTAAAAAATTGACTCTCCAAAACTTTATCCAGCTTGTTAATGGAGGAGTCATTAACAGGTGGTACCTCGACGTAGTTATTAGAAACATCCTTTTTATCTTGGCGTTTGTCTGTGGTATCAAGAGATGTGGGTTTTTTAGAGCTACATTCATTGTCAGACTTCACAGAGGAAGTTTGTCCTAATTTCTCTTCACTCTCGGGAAAGCCTTTGATGCACGAAAGATTTTCTTTTGAAATGAATTCAGGTTCTTTTGATCTTCTTGCTTTGTCTTTGTCTCTGCTGTCTTCAGACTTGCGCTGCCCAAAGAATTCATCTTCAGCATCCAAAGACTTTTTCCTGACCTTGTGCTGACCATTGATACTGGGATGAGCGTTATCAGCTTTTGCTATAATACTTTCAGCAACAACTTCTTTGGTAGAAATGGTTTCAGAATCTGATTGAGTAAAAAGATTCTCAACCTCACAGTTAAAGTTGGAAGGAGCCTTCCTGGATTCTTCATAGGCAAAGAGGACTTCCGTCCCTACAGTTTCAGCAGGATCATCGTTCTTGGAGGGTTTCTGAGGTCCAGGGACACTGCACAAGATAAAAATATATATTTCACTTAAAAAAGTCTTTCTGAAAGATGAATATTGAGGAAAAAAAACTTCTAAGAAAAGCACTGGGGACTATTAGAAAACTCAGAGACATTCCCTTTAGGTGCCTGTTCTTAAACCTTTCTCAGCTCCCAGAAAAGGTGTGGGGTTTCTCCTCTTGAGCCTGCAAGTATCACATTAAAACCGATCCAACACGTGTCTCCCTCCTCCTGCTGCTGCTCTGAATCACAGCAACAGTCCCAGCCTGCACTCTGCTCCCAGACAGAGCAAACTAACTGCCCACATTTCCTTCTCTCTCCCAAATGGAAGAGCAGATGGTGGGGATTTATACATCTTTGGATGGAAAAAATGGAAAGAGAAATAGACAAAGTTTTCCAGACAGCAGAAAAGAAATGGAAAAACATTCTGCAAAGCAATGAAAATTTTTCAAGAGACTTCCCCCCTCTGCACTGAGCACCAGAGCAGTGCAGGCTTAGCACTCCCATCAGCAACAGCAGATGTACAGCCTGGGCTTCTCTGCACTCCTTTAAATCTTTCTACTGAACAGCACAAAGAGAGAGGTAAAACGATGATAAACCTGTATGAAATCTTGTTTTAATCAGAGTGTGCTCATTTTACCTTATTTCCGCTGGCAAGCTGTTCAACTGGCTGTAGGTGAGAGATTCTAAGACTATTTCTTGAGGACCCGGTGAGGGAGTTATAGGCATCTGCAATGAAAAAAGCACAATTTAATAGGAAAATAAAATCTTTAGTAGAAAACTACTGTTTGCAAAATCTCTGCTAAACAAGATCATTTTGGGTTATGTATGCTACTTCCATTTTACACATCACCCTGCCAAACACAGCTAGGAAGCTTATCAAGTGTTATCTCTGGGAACTTCTCTTAACTTCAAGTTTCCTCCTGTTGGCTCCGCACCTCAAGGGACAACAGCACAAAGTAAGCACTTCATCAAAGCTGATGAAGTGTGTGATGTGTGTTGTGTCATATAGTGCCATTAGGAACACAACAATACTCCTGAATATCAAGTACATCGTAGGTGAGAAATTCTGGATGGAACAAACAAAACTCACTGTTTCAAGCATTCCATTTGTTTTAGAAAAGAAATTCTCAGAGGGTTTAACAGGTTGGACTTGGCAAGTGGAATCATCAAGTTTCAGTCCATTTTCTTTAGATTCATTATCTAAACTAATAGCACCATTGAGTAAGTCATTTTTTGGCAGCTCATGCTGGGATCTTTCCTCTTCAGCAGCCTGACAGGCAGAATGGGAGTTCTGTAAGGTACGGACTACCTTTCCCATCAGAATTCCATTGGGAGCTATCACGTTGCTGCTCCTTTTAAACAAGCCCTTGGACTCCTCAGATCTTCCTGGAGCTTCTGGAATGTTATGGCCTGTGCCATCTGAGCCAAGTTTAGGATTTCCATTCACTGCTGGCTCAGCAAAGATTTCAACAGGGACTTCTTGCTTGGAGACGTTGGTGGCCACTGCCAGGGTTGGTGGGTGTGAGGTAGACTCTGCTGCAGAAGCATGTGTAACTGTGGATGAAGGAAGGGGCTTGCTCACATCCACATCCTCCACATAGGTGCTAAGACAGCTGGGCTGGGACACAGTCTGACGTGCAGGCAGTTTGTTTTGAATACTGATAGTGATCTTCTGGTTTTTGGATGGATCCGTATATGAAGGCCTGGTAATTGTCCAGTTTTGGATACAACCTATGGGTGGAGCTGAAGATGGCCTCGTGAGGGTGATCCCAACCGTGTTGAGATCCTCTTTCAGGGGTCCATTTCCATTTAAACGACTTGAATTCTGCATTTAGAAACAAGAGTTTGCAAGATGGGTATGTGCCAACGTGAAGTGTTAAAATGTGAAATTCTCCTACTAAATATTTCTAAATTGCCTCTACATCTAAGAAAAAGCATCACCCCCTTCAAATACTAACACATTTAATTCCTGCTTTTAATTTTTACTTTTTAAAATTAAGCCAGGCTGGCAGCAGAGATAAGCAAGGGCTGCACAGTTTGGGATGAGCCTCTGTTCCAAGGGGCCTGGCTGCAGCATAAGGCTGCAAACAAGCTGCAGGAGAGAGGGGAAAATAGAGCTCAGGTCCTAAAAAACAAGAAAACTCTGCACAAAAAAACCAAAATCCCCTCTCAGTTCAGTGTCATTAACTGCCCCCTTCCCCCCCTTCAAATTACCTTAAGCATATGGGGAGGAAGTCGTGGTCCCATAAATCCAGCCTGCTTGTTATTAGCCCCTCTCTGGCCAAGGAAGGAGCGTGGGTAGGAGGGTGCTGGCAAGTAAAAGGTCCTTTCTCCCAAGGTCAGGTCGTAGCGCCTGGCAAAAGGAGCAGTGACCTTAGGTTAGAGCTTTCCTTTCAGCTCATTCTTCCATTAAATGCCAGCCTATAATGTGACAGGAACAGTTTACTTCACACCAAAGACTTAACCAAGACAACAAACTGAAAATTAGGCAATAGTGATCATCCCTTCCAGAAGAATAACTCATCCTTTACAGCGTCTGTGGGCTTCATTTCTCCTCTTGTCTAATGTAGCCAGCTCCCGAGAGCATAGACAAAGCAGTGGGCACAAGTGCAGCAGTTTAAGGCCAAACAATGAAAGAATAAATGACATGGGGAATTACACAAACAGTCATCTTTTCCTTGGACGGAAGGGGGGAAAAAACTTGGAAAGAAGCAAAATACCAATATCAGTAAATATATTCTGAGCACATTTAGCATGTGTTATTACCTGATATAAAAGAGTACATAAGCTTGCTGATTGAGAACTGTTTTGATATCAGAGAGATCTACTGCAGCATCATTCATTCGATACCAAAGTCCATTACCAGCCTGCAGACAGAGAGGCACAACTTTAGATAAAACTTCATCTTTCCAAATGACATCACAGACACCAAAACCAACAGAAACCAAAGAGATGCTGCAGCCTTTCCCCTCCCAGCCAGGGGTTAGCAGTTAGAGGGGATCCCCACCTTGATGAAGCAGAGATAGTGGCCTGCATTGCAGTTGAAGCCACTGTGCACAAGAACGGCATACAAGGCATAGATGAGAGGCTCTCCAGTTGACTGGGACATATACGCTCGAAGATCCAAATATTCGGGGTATTTCACATCCTAAACACAGTAAGATTCAAAAATTATCCTGTAATGCTTCAAGTAATAGCACAAGAACAGCACTTCTAACCACACAGACTGGGACTACATGAGTATGTATTTTTGATTCATTAAAGAATACCTATTCTCATAAGCAACATTTAATAATTTCAGTTGTAGAGAACTGTTCTGTAAAGAAGCTCTTTAAGAGCAAGGGGTATTCTTATGATTGCACGGGAGTTCCATAACAATGAAACAATTAACAAAGAGAAAGCCACAGTTGTTTTACTGACTTTACTAGTCTGTCGTCACTGCCTGCACACATTAACAGCTTCCAGATGAGTGTTCATCTTGGGAAACCTCCCATTCCTCGAGGATAAAGTAGCAGCACAGCTAGAATTATACCTTATTGATCTTTCCACCTGAAAAATTTGCAAATCTCTTCAGTGATATTGTGAGGACATTGGAAGAACGATGGATTGTGTATCTCTTTGAGGCAAGAACCATCTTTTTGCACCTTGAAAACAAGCACAGACAAACGTTCAGGAGCATTTTCTTTCCTCCAGAAAACAAGTTTTCATCTCTCACACACACGCTGATGGTAACTGAGTAGTATTTACTTCCATAATAGGTTTTGTCTTATCATTAAATCCACACACTGCATTTCAGGTTTGTTAACAGAGAGAAGACAGCAGGACATGAGGAGACAACTCTACAGAACAGAGAGTGAAGGATTTAGAACATTCACACTTGATAAACAAATGTCTGACACCAGAACCACCTGCAGTCTCGCACTTCCTCCACCACAACCTGTCAGCTATGAGAATTCTTCAGACCACAGGCTAAAATGGTAATATTAATAACACACATTATTTTCCAAGCTTTGAATGATTTCAGTGTATTAGTTGTACAAACAACAGAGCCCTGTGTCTCATTATCTTATTTCTAAAGAGAGTCAAAAGATTAACTGAAGCTCTAAGAAATGTGTATCTTCAATTAGCAATAATCTTACTTGCTACACTTATAGCTGTTGTCACCATCCAGTTGTTCAGGTTTCACGAACTGTTCCAGAGCTCTGGTGAGAGTTGTAACTCCCTGGTAAACAAGAAAGAAGAGCACTGAGTCACTGGAAATGCAAAATTTCAAGTGCTCACTAGTAGTTTACACAAGAACCTTGCTAAGTGGTACTCGAGTGACCCCCCCTGTGCACCAGCAAGCACTGGGAAGGAGGTTGAGAGTTCGCCCCATTTGAAAATGATTCTGATTCAAAATAAGTAAGTTTTGAAGTATACAGCGTCTGCTGTATACTTTGGCATCAACAATGAGAACAATTAAACCCCATAGTCTAACAACAGATGTATACTGAAGCAGAATAATTGAGCAGTAGGATAGTACTGTTGTTTGTGTAGATAGAATTATTATTTTTCCAGTTTAAATCTAATGCAAACATGGAGACCATTTACTTGGCTTTCACAGAAGAACAGAGTCCAATCTACCTCCACCCACCACCAAGCTCTTTTGTCTTAAAAGGTCTGTGTTTTTAAGTAGAATTAGTCTATTTTAGGAAGTTCTACCAATCTTTACAAATCTCAAGTCATACTCACAAAGCATCTCACCTTTATATCCAAAGCAATATCATGGAATGCCTCAAACGTATCCGAAACTCCTTTGCAGTTCAAGCACTTCACTGGAATCAAAATACAAATGCTTAATGATACATGAAGGGGACAAATTCCTTGAGTCAAACAACAAGTGCTTTTGCTACAGACAAAGTAAGAGTCAAGATTTTTAGGAAGTACCTCGGGATCTGAGATATCCTCCAAATATTTGATAAATGAGTGTGGTCGCTTGAGAAGATCTGTCCAATCTGAAATAAATATTAAAAAGAAGATTTCAGGCACAGAGTTAACTCTTCAAAGGGTTTTTACTTTTATGAAAAGCACAGACATAGGTTTCAACATATGATAGCAAATAAAGAGCAAAAGGGGCTAGAGAACACTTAAAAGTTGTTTATGCTTACTTAGTACTTCCATTCAAGCAAGCTTTCTGCAGAGCATCAACAGTGAAGCATAAGAATTCATGTGCGTCCTCTTGGCTGCCGAAATGGAAATGTTTTCCTATTTCTAATAAATAAGAAAGTCGTTATCTATTTATCTATTGCAATAAGAAAGACAACGAGTATTTCTAAAATCTCTCTTCATTAAATTATGAAAAATTATAAAATAGCAACCACCTGAAATTAACTTACTTTTAAGGCCCTTGATAACAGAGAGAGGTTTGATGGCATTGTTGGAGCAACACAGGACCTGGTTGACATGTGCTTCCATCGTACACATCATACAGAATCCTTCTTCATGACCTGAAGGGTGAAAGAAAGCACCCCACCATAATCAAATACACATTGCTACAAAAAAAAGCCTAAATAAATAATAATCTTTAAGGTACAGGTAAATCTTCACTTTCCTGCTACTCTCGTCTCCTAAGCTGCCAATATCACAACAGGTTTGTGACATTTATTACACAGAAATGTCAATTAAGCCTGTAATGAAGTGTATTTTCCAGTAAGAAGTCCACTAACTATTGCACTGTTTGTGTTGCTGCAGACTGAGAGGAATATCAACTGTGGAATATGCCAGGAACCAACAAATAATAGTATTTCTGCCTTCCTTTTCTCAGCACAATTCTCAATCAAAATAATTTTTATACGTGGTAAGTAAACACAGTTAAATTTTGAGAAATAAACACTCACCAGACTGGAAAGCACATAGGTGGCTTGTGAAAAATATGCATACGTGGGCATGGAAAGAGGCTTTCCCAGAAAAATTTCTATGTGATTTCATAAGCAATTAGCTCGTCATGGTTTTCTGAGGTTTTGGGGTTTTTTAATGGGTCAACAGCAAACAAAGAGATCATTTATCACAGCATTAGGGCATTACAGTATCTAGGCCACAAAGACTCAGAACCTACAAAGCCAACGTTCTAAATTTTATCACCTTTCTACCAGTAAGAGACCCAAATGCCAAGTGTTCATCAAATGCCTTTCTTTAAAATGCAATTAATAATCCACATGAAGTGGGAAATGAGGGGTTTGGGTTTTCTTTGAAGTTTTACCATGGAGCAGGTAATGAACAAATAAATGTACTTTATGCTCTGCTCTGAGCCAGTTCCTACAGACAAAAACAAGACCAAGAGTTTTCTTTGCAGGACTCTCCCCCCCCCCCCCCCCCAGAGCTGCCCAGGAGACTGCCAAGGACTCACAGGACTTGGTGTGCTCCAGAGACAGCATGTAGTTGGCGAGGGGGGGGGTATAGGTGAGACACTGGAGGGTGGAGTTGAGGAAACAAGTGTTGCCGAGGTTGTACAGCCCGACCCCCACGCTCAGAGCCTGCTTCCAGTCCATACAAATCTTCTCAGGTGGGAAAAGAATCCTTTGTGGGGGGGCGATGCCATCATTAACAACTGCAAGAAAACAGCATTTTAAGAGAAACGTACTTGCTGGGTTTTGAAAAGGGTGTTTTAAAAGCAGCATTCTCCAGGGAAATAGCTGTAATGCTGCTGCATTAAAGGCTGCTTCAGACAGCAGGTTAGTCAGCTGCCTTCATTCTGCTGCTGGAACACAAACTATCATCTGATTCTAGTAACTTTTCCCAGCTTTCTTTCTTTTTCTGTCTACAGTCTTTAATCACATTGTTAAGAAATTTCCTGGGTTTTTTTCCTTATTGCAACTCTAAACCACAAAACCCAGTAATAAATATAAGAACTAAGACAGAAAAAATAAGTATCTAGCACAGAAGGCAACCCCATGGGCATCAGATCTCTTTCTGAGTAGTGCGATCATTCAAAGGCTGTGAATAATAGAAGTCATGAACAGCAGTGGAAAAACGTGTTTTTCTCTGTGTAACAGGAAAGAGCTGGATATGTCTGTGTATTATAAAAGATTAAAATTAAGTTTTACAACATGAGTTGCTCCAGTTGTCTCAGGGATTCACTAGACTGGCTGCTCAAGTCTTTATTCACCATCACCCCCCTTTATAGCAGTGCAGCCAAGAACTGTGTTTTCCACTTTTGCATCTAAGAAAAGAGGAGGAGGAGCGGAGACAAACTTACCTATATCTCTTAGGTCAAAAGGTTTCTTTTTTTGAGATGTTCTACAGTAAATAGCACCTCCACGTCCTTTCTCCACAGGGACTTTGTTTGGATCTTCTGCAGGTGGCACCCGGCTGAGATTGGCAGTGCGGGATGTCATTTTCTTAGCACGGGGTTTCTTAGACTTATTAGACCGCCGTGAGGATGATTTTTTAGATTTTGAGGATTTTGGCTTGTTAACTATGGTCATTGTTCATATCTGCAACAGAGGAAAAAAGTTCTTGTTGAGAGAAGAACCCAAAAGCATAGCAGAAAGGAAAGCACACGAGAAATCCTGTCACGCAGTCTCAAAGAAACAGCATGAAAAACTAAATATGTGATAAAAGTTATTAAAAAAATTAAATAAATAATAAAAAAACCAACCCAGCCCACCCAGGGGAAAGCAGATTTTTTCATCAAAACAGCAAGAGTATTCCTTTTAACTTTAGCAGAGCCAGGGACTGATGTCATTCCTTAGACTCTCTCAGGATTTTAATCCATTCCAGTTATGCAGACCTGGGTCCTGGGGGAAGACGTGAGCCCTGGCCCACCCAAGTGCCAGAGATAAGAGAGGAGCATCTGCCTCTGCTTCCTCCTGGGAACCACACACTCCTGGGACATGGGATGGGACAGGGCTCGAAGCCAGCTGGGGCAGGGGGAGGCTGAGAGCACTTGGGACACTCATCTCTCCCCCTCCAACAAGTATTTGTTTGGATTCAACCCTAGCAGTGGCACTTGTGCTGTTTAGCACCTGACATATCTACAGCTCTTACTATCAACAGAAAAGCATCTCTTCCAGTTCTATTTATGTAAAGTTGTACATTTTTACCCCAGCAAAACAGGAGAGGAATGTAAGCTATGAAGAGGAGATGCTCAATGTAAAAAGAAAAAAAAGCAAAGCAAAACCTCAGCCCTCAAGGACAGAAGCAACAGCTAATATTCAGCCCTCTTTAAAATGCTGATTAGGTTTCAAGATGATACCTCTTGAATTATGTGCAGTTGTCGGTGTATAAGCCACGGAATAATTACAACATCAACTACCAACCACTGCACGGGTCTATCTCAAAAAAGCCTGAAGGTTACACAGCCCGAACAGGTGAGTGTTTCGTATTTTGAGTTTACTTTTGACAACTGATCCGTTACCAGATACCAGGCGTCGCAGAAGAGCAAGGACCCAAAGCAACGAGACTAAATCGCATCCGCCACGTTCCCCAAGAGCACGGAAGGCGGAGGGTGCAGGAAGGGGCAGCGCTGTCAGCACCACAGCCCTCCCGTAACCGTGTCCCGACAGGACAAAGGAGAGAACGGGCAGACCCGTCCCGGTGTCCCCGCGGGGATTGGGCGGCAGCGCCCGCCGCGCTTCAGGCCGCCATCTCCCCACCATCTCCCCCCCGGCCCTGCCCGCAGTAACCGCAGCCCGAGAGGGCTCCGCACACAGGCGGTTCCCGCTCGTCTCGGCACAAAGCCCCGGCTGCGGGACCGCAAACCCCCCCACAGCCGGCACCACGCTCTGCCGGAGGGACACGGGCCGGCTCCCAACCGTCCAGCCCGGCAACGCTTCACGGGGACAAAATGACGGCCGAGGGGCAAGGTCCGGCTCCCGCGGCCGGGACGGACCTCCC
>VZTY01032283.1:61752-73749 GCA_013400935.1 Turnix velox
CGCGGGCTCTCTTCGCCGCCGCCTGAGGTGCCACCTCTCCCCACCTGTCTCGGCCTTCTGGGGCCTGGCCGCCTCTCTCCGCTTAACGTTTTATCTCTCCGCCGCTCAAGGAGCGGCCGCGATCGCAGGCCCGGCCCTGGGGCCGCCCACAAGGAGGCGGGCAGGCCCCGGCGGCCGGGGCCAAGGCTGACGGTCGGCATGTGGCGGCGGGACGGGCGCCCACCCAGGGCCGCGGCCCCGCCGCCCGCCATCGAGGTTCCTGAGGAGAGCTCGGAGCCGCGCTTTGACGGTAAGCGGGGCTGCCGGGCCTTCCCTTTCCCTGGTGGGCCGGAGGTGGGAGCTGCCGCCGTCCCCCTTCCGACCTCCCCGCGGCTCCCACCTGGGCCGGACAGGAGCCCGCGGGCCCTCGGCGGCCGCCGGGAGCCTCAGCCCCGACCCGCTTTCCCCGTGGGCTTAGAAATAGCAATTGGCGTTATAGCATTGCTGCCTTCATTAGCTTTATAGCATCATTGCCCTCATTAGCGCTTTAGGGCTGTGCGGCAGGTCGGGTGAATGGCGGCTCACCCCGCCTGTCCCCACAGAGTCGGACGTGCCGGCCGAGCTGCGGGTCGCCAATGGCTCACAGAAGTTCGTCAGATTCACCTCCACCATCCAGAACCAGCTGCTGCTGGTGTCGCTGCTGGAGCATCTCTGCCACATGTACACCCACAGCCCCCTCCATTCCCAGTGTCTCTTCCGAGGTCAGTCAGAGCGGCTCCAGCCGGTCCCTGCGCTCGCCCCCGGTACCGAGCTGGTACCGAATGGCGGGGCTGGTCCTTCTGGGAGCAGGGGAGGGTGGCCGCCTCAGTCCCCTTCCTTGGCACTACCTTGCTGTAGGTGCAAGGAGCAGACGTTTTGTTTCAGCTAAATCATGTGAGTTGCATCGTGAGAGGGATAGCAGAATAAATTATTTGTTAAGTCTAGTGAAAAAAAGCACTGAAGCGGGATTCTAAAGCATTCCTGGGTTTAGGAGAGGAACAAAAGTACTCCCAATAGCCTGAGCATTGGGAAACGGCTTTAGCCTGGGAACGACTGTTGTAAGAAACACAGCGGTTTGTTGGGCAGGATTGATTCAGTGTGACCCCTCTATTGCCTGTGCAGTGCTGAGAAACAGAGCAGTTTTTTGGGAGGACTGTCTCAGTGTGACCCCCGTGTACCTCGTGCAGTGCAGAGAAACCCAGCAGTCTGTGGGGCAGTACTGATTCAGTGTGACTCTTGTGTTCCCTGTGCAGTGGTGAGAAACAGAGCAGTTTGTGCTGAGAAGCAGAGTAGTTTTTGGGCAGGACTGAGTGGGAGTGAGCGCTGTGTTCCCTGTGCAGAGCTGAGAAACAGAGCAGTTTGTGCTGAGAAGCAGAGTAGTTTTTGGGCAGGACTGAGTGGGAGTGACCGCTGTGTTCCCTGTGCAGAGCTGAGAAACAGAGCAGTTTGTGCTGAGAAGCGGAGTAGTTTTTGGGCAGGACTGAGTGGGAGTGAGCGGTGTGTTCCCTGTGCAGTGCTGAGAAACAGCAGTTTTTGTGGGAGGGCTGTCTGGGTGTGACTGATGTGTTCCCTGTGCAGTGCTTCGCCAGGCGTTTACCCGCACGGGGCTGCTGTCGCCCTTTGCATTCTGCGATGAGTTCAGCTCGGTGCGGCTGCAGCACAACAGAGCTATCTCGGAGCTGATGAGAGCAGCCAGCCGGCAGATTCTCAGCGGGGTGAGTGAGTCCGGGCAGCCTCCGTCCCAGGGAGTGAGCATCTCACTACATCCAGAGCAGCTTTGGTTTGGGGGCACCTGTGTCTTTTGATACTACGTGGGGTTGTTTTAATAATTAGACAGAGTGTACTCCTGCTGGTGGTGTGTTCCGGCTCTGCAGCCGCAAGCCACAGCTGGCTGAAGCCAGCAGTGTTTTCTTCTTTGTTAAATAATTAAAAGGCTGAAATATTTATAAATGCAAGCAGGACGTTTTAAGTGTTGCTACACCTTTGTTTTGACAACAGGCACATCCATTTTCAGTTGTTGTGTTGATGATGTCCTGTTCTCTTGGTTACATCACTGGAGGGCATAGCTTGTGTCGTGTGCTCCAGGAAGGTGCTCCAGGCTGAACAGGCCAGTTTGCTGATCTTGCTGCTCCAACTAAGCTGGTTAATTTTGTCGTAATCACATTTTAAAGCCCTCTTTTTATCCTGTTTGGCAGCAGAACTCCAAAGGGCAATAATCTCTTCAGCAGAGAAATGTTAGCAGATTACTGGTGGGATAATACTTTATTTGGTGAATGTTTTTTATGTTATGTTTTGCTGTTTCACAGAAACTTGATAATGGAGGTTCTCATACAGTTGGGTAAGTATTCAAAGCATTTAGAAATATTGGACCAACTCCTTCCCTAAAGCTTCTCACTCTGCTCTGAATTTAATTAGTGCCACGTTTCATGTTTGCTCTCTGAAATGTAGAAAAATGTGCCGTTTCCTTTAAACTCAGAAAATTATTGGGTGAAAATTCCTTTCTCAGTAACTTCTTGTGGTCAGTGCCTCTCTTCAAAGACCACCATTTAATCAGGCATAAGTTTTTAAAGAAACCATCTTGATACTTGTGCTGACAGAGTGTGGCTTTGTACCTTGTGTGTGTGCTGTTGGGGTTTTGGTTTCCATACCCACTATGGCAATGTCAAAATATTACAGTTTCTAGTGTAACTACTGTGTCTGCATCATGCACACCTGTAGCCTGTAGAATGTCTTACTTAGATGTTGTGATTTGGTTTAATGCAGTCTGTTTTTTAATTAGGGAAAAAGAAGTTCTCTTTGAAGCACAGACTTCCCGATACTTGAATGAATTTGAGGAGGTGGCAAGGTTAGGAAAAGGAGGCTATGGCAAAGTGTACAAGGTATTCTTAACCTTCCCTTTTTCAGCTTGTGCCTAGTTTTCTTTTGAAGTGCAGAATTTACTGGTTTAGCTGCTCTATTAGTAACTCAGTATTTTTGTTTCTCTATTAGAAAAATTAATAGAAGTGCAAACCCACAGGTGCGAAGGATATTGGTGTTTCATCTCAAAAGATGCTCAGCTGTGATTTCTGCTTCTCCTTGTGGGAAGCAGGATGTATCGGGTGTTTTACTTGATGTTTTTTGACCCTTCTAAATCAAGGGAAACTCCTTGTATGAGGTATTGCCATCACATGAAGTAAAGCAGCTGCAGGAATTGATCAGCCTGCACTCTGCAATGTTCCACTCATTGCTGCTTGATAAAAAATGTAGCCTTAATATGAATGGAATCTGGCTTTGAGTTGTAGGAAATACCTGCACTGTGTGGGTTCCCTGTGCAGGGTGAGTGTGAACCTCAGCTGGGACCTCACAGACTTCTGAGCTACTGTTGGTCAGGTGCTGGCACCTCCCAGTGCTTTGTCTTCATGGGAAGACAGGTCAGAGCTGTGTGTTCCTCACGCTGGATTTTAGATGTTTGTGGGTCTGGCAGAAGGCAAGAACAGAGTGTCTTCCTCTGAGGGAGCTGGGGCCTGATCCCAGCCGAAAATTGATCCCAGTGCAGCAAGGAATTTTTAGAAAGCAACTGATTCTAAAGGGTTTAATAGTTCATTACTAAATGCAGTAGCAACTGACTTTGTTCTACTCCACTTCTTTTCAGGTCAGAAACAAGCTAGATGGTCAGTTCTATGCTATTAAAAAGATTAACATTAAGAAGGCTACAAGAAGAGATTGCATGAAGGTATTTTTTCCTGTTTAATGTGTGTTGCTCCGTCTGCTCTATCTGGTTCTCATTTAATTTAGTATTGCAGCTGTTTTCCAAGATATCAGAAACGTTGATAAACTTTTTTTCTGTGTTGAGTTTCTAAGATTTGACCATCTCAATATCTAGTAGAGAAAAAGAACACCAGAAGTATTTAAGTCCACTAAAGGAGCATGTTGCTATCTCAAATTTTATCATCATTGCAATTACAAAAATCATAATTTGTTTTAAAGCTTCCAAATTTTCTCCATTGTGGTACCCACTTTGTCTGTTCTTTCTTTGTCAGAAACTGTTACTTTTTGTTATCCTTGGTGTTTATTAAGCACTCAAATGTGGGATGGTTGTACTGATTCCTTGTCATCTCTTTAGGTGCTGCGAGAAGTGAAGGTGCTGGCAGGGCTGCAGCACCCCAATATTGTGGGTTACCACACAGCCTGGATGGAGCAGGTCCAGACCCTGCACCCCAGAGGCAAGTACATCATCCTTGCTCATGTCCTGCTTGTAACCTCCCCACCGCTGTCTGCAGAACACTTTGTTCAAACTTCTTTTCCCCATTTTCTTTAAAACTCTCTGTTGGGAATTTGATACTTTTTCTGCTTGACTTACACTTTCTTCTCTGGCCACTTTTTCTTCAAGTTCTCTATTCCCAGCTCTTCTCACACTTTGACCTTTGGTCCCTTGTAACCCTGATCCCTTTGCCCCTCCCTTCTTGTCCTGATCGGAAATGCTGTTAAACCCTTTTGGTCCTCTCTCATGGGAGGTTTGCTCATGCTCCCTGTGACTTTATTGCTTTCCCAATCAGAGAGCTGCCCCCCAGTCAGCTGTAAAGGGCAAGATGTAATGAGTAGGAAGTTCATGTTGTAAATCAAAACAGACTTTCCGTTGGTAATTCTGAGAACCTTGAAGGGTGCAAATTTTTAGTGCCTGGAGTGTGTCGCAGGTGTTTAATGGTGATATCTGAAGTACACGACTGGCTCTGTAGGCTGCTTTCTTTGGCTTGCAGGGTTGGGGTTTCATATTTGCTTCTGTGTGCTAAAAGAAAAACTGCTTGTTCACATAAATACACAGTTAGAATGCAAATAATTTCTGAAATATGACAGCAGCAGAGCAGTGCAAAACTGGTGCCTTATAGAGCCACCTCTTTCACTGTCTATTACCATATATTATAAAGCCCTCGTCTGACATTCAGTAAAATGCTATATCCTAGGTGTTAATTTTGTGAAGTCCCATGTTTGTCTTTTCACCTAATAGGTAACAGAATAATGGAGCTGCAGCCATTATCTTTGGAGCAAGAGAGTGGCAAGTAAGTGTTCCAAGTCTCAGTGATAGCTTTAAGAGGCATGTATTGCACAAGTGCTTTCTGGCTCCAAATAATAATCAAAGGAAAACCTTAAATTATCCTCATTCTCAATTCCTTTCTGGCTGTGTAAGCTGAGGGGTGTTACTGGCTACTTCGACCTCCTTTGGATCTCTCTGGTCTCTCAGGGCGTGCTGCTGGGGCCTCCTGTTTCCCAGGGAGCAGTCAGGAGCTGAAGCCCTCTCAGAAATATCATGGGACTGCCTGAGAGTGAAGGAATGGGGACACATCACACCTCTGCCCAGTGTGCCCTGTGCTCTTTGTCTGGGTCAGCTCCAGGAGCCCCTCTGCTACAGGGCAGTGAAAGGGCTTGAGCCTGCACTGCCACTTGCCTCACCCTTGGACTTTGAGAGGGGAAGAGGCTGAATTCCCAGTTGTGTCACTGGGAATTGATTGCTTTTCTCTACTTTATTTCCAGTGATGGCTGGCACATTCAGAGTGTGGAAAGTGACAGCTCCATCATCTTTGCTGACCTGACTTCACCCAACAAGCCCTGTGACAGTGCCAGTCTTGGAGATCAGAGTGGAGAATTGGTGCAGAGCATGGATGTAAGGAGTGATTTTACAAACAGTGACAGTAAAGAAAACACGAAGCCAAAAAAATGTGAATTATCCCTAGAATTTCAAGAAGACTCTGTAAGTAGTGCTACCAGTAGGTCTGCTGATGTGACAGACCATTCAGCAAGGGGACATCATTCTGCTCTGGATGAAGACACCAGCACTGGCAGCGAGTCCTGTGCCAAGGAGCACTCCAAGAAAGATTTGACTCTCTGTGAAGACTTTGGGGTAAATGCAGTTATCTGTAAATATTTTAACTGCTCTCTAACTTAAGGATGTTTGTAGAGTTGGATTTGCAGAGGGGAATGGTTTATAATGGAAAACTTAGCAAAAAGGAAATGAGTGAAATAAGTGTGATTAGCACTAAAAATAAAAAATACAGCAGTTTCACTGAAGTGGGTAAGAGCTGTGCAAGGGAGCTGGCATAGGAGCTGGCAGGACACAGTGTGCCAGGTGTCAGTCCTTGTGGAGCCTTTCAGACTGCTTCCCTAAATAGTGTTGCTCCTGCAGAGGAAAACTCATCAGACTTGAAACTGGCCATTCCTCATTCGTGATGGGTGGTTGAGATGTGGTGGATGGAGATAACACACAGTGTGAGGTGGTGCCTGTAGGGAGCAGGAGCTTTGGTGTCACCACTGCTGGTGGAATTCTGAAGGGTTTTTTGTCACCCATCCCACTCTGCAGGCTCCAGCTTTGCTGTGCTTGGGAGTTGCCTCCTAAAGAAATCCATTATTTTAACCCTTGAGTTGCCTGGGTTATCAAGTACATCAGCAGATAGTGGGTATGAAGTTTTATGTTCCTGTTAATTACGAAAGTGTTTATTGTCAGGTGGAGTATTGTTTGATGCTTCATATACAAATGCAGCTGTGTGAGCTCTCCCTGTGGGACTGGATTGTTGACCGAAATAAAAGATGCTACGAGGAGAGGACAGAGGAAGCTTCCAGTAAGAGTCAAAAATTTGGCTTCAAAACTTCCTTCTAAAGCAAATACTTCTTTTGTCTAAGTGGAACTCTGTTTTCCTTGAATTTGTTTTACTGCAGCAGCTTATACTGTGGATCTCCTGCAACTCATTTGTTACTTACTCACTTAATCAAATAGCAGTTGATACTGACTCTGCGTATGACAGATGTTGTGAGAGAGATTTAAGTTTATGGGTTTTAGACAACCATTCCCCAAAAGGCTGAGTGTGCTGGGGCAGAGCTGTGATCTGCAGGGGTCTGTGCCCAGGTAGTGCTGCTTATTTGGAGTAGAGAGTAATGAATTAGTTTGTTGTTTTTCTGGTCAGATAGCTTTCTGGTGGTGCATTTTCAGGAAGGTGTATGATCATTTTCCCTGTACTTTCCTGTCAGGAGAAGTGTGGGAAATGCTGTTTCCAAACTCTGCTCCTTCTGTTAAAACCTTCAACATCACAAATTAACAGAATTCAACAAGACACAGCACTGTAAGGTTAAATAACTCGGTAAAATTAGCTGAAATCATTTAGGTTTTTCTTTGCTTTAAGGTCCTTACCATCTCGTGGATGTCTCCTGGACCATGAACATCTTTCGGGAGCTGCTGGAAGGGGTGTGCTACATCCACAGCATGGGAGTCATGCACCGGGACATCAAAGTGAGTTCATGGAGTGATGAATTGTCACACAGGGACCCTGCTTTTCCTCAGCCAGTCCCACATCTCCTCTCCCAGTTCCTGCACTGTGTCCTTAGCATTACTCCTTCTTGGTACTCCTAAACCCAAAACACGTAGATTCTGCTGTTCCAGTTTCTCCAGTCAGTGCCCTCTGCTGGAGTCTCTCCTCACTTGGTTGTTTCAGCAACTTGTCAGAATAAAGCAGCCTGATACATCTCTGCTCAGCAACCAGAAAAGTGCCTTTTGTTTCCCTTTGTCCCAGAGATGAGCCATGTCCTCCTGCTACCTCGGGTAGCTCTCTGTTCTTTTCTGTGAACAGTATTACCATTTTCTCCTGGAGAGATAAAAAAGTACCTCATCTTCCCACTGAGTCTTTGTTTCCCTGGTTTACATTTTTTCCTGTTCTCCAGATCCTCTATATGTGATCTTTCTGCCCAGATGTTGCTGATGTTCCTCTCAGCTATTACTATTGTTTTAGCTCTCACTGACACAAATGTTGAATCATGAAGTTAGACCTGCAAAATGCTGTATTTTAGAGATGTTGAAACTGCTGAAATGTTGTACTTCTTTATAGAGGTGTGGTTTAGATTTTATACTGTTTGTTTTGTAGCCCAGAAACATCTTTCTGTATGGTCCAGATCATCAGGTGAAAATTGGGGACTTTGGCTTGGCCTGCAAAGACCTTCTCAGGGATGATGCTGAGCAGTGGTTTAAGACAGAAAGGAAAAATGGTAAGAGAAAAAAGTCCAGTGGGGTTTCAGTGATACTAAAGCCATGAAATGCTAAGTTCTGAAGTGAAATGGTAACAATGCACCGTTGACTTAAGCTTCAGTGGCCTTTCCACAGGGCTGTCACACACCTCAGGCGTGGGGACCTGCCTCTATGCCTCACCAGAGCAGCTGCAGGGCTCTCACTATGATTTCAAGGTAGGGAGTGCTTTTTTCCTACCCAATATCATGATAGATAACAAGAATAAAACAAGCCTTTTGTATTTGGTAAATATATGAATTCTCTTCCTGCTTTCAATCGTGTTTATTTTGAAGCAGAATTTCAGCCCTTGCTACCAGTGCAGAAGCTGTTCGTGTTTCTAAGCTCATCCTAAAGAATCTCCATAGATAAGAATTTGTGTTCTTCACTGTTGATAGCATAAAACTTGTGAAACATTTTCATATTGTGAAAAAGAAGAGTAGTGAGTCTCAGTTACCCCAGCAGTTTTTCTTGCTCCTCTCCTCAGTCAGACATGTACAGCCTGGGTGTCGTCCTGCTCGAGCTCTTCCAGCCCTTTGGGACAGAGATGGAAAGAACAGACGTTCTTACACGTTTGAGGAGTGGCCAAATTCCTCCCGCCTTCTGCAAAAAGTGGCCTGTTCAAGCTAAGTACGTTCAACTGCTCTGCAGCCAGAGAGCAACTGACAGACCCACGGCCATGCAGCTGCGGGAGAGTGAACTGTTTCACAGCACAGAGCATGTGAGTTCTCACACTGCCTCCACCTTCTCACCACTAATGTACAAAGGAAATGCCCTTTATTTTCCTGCCTGCCCTCTGTGTGTGTATGTGCAGGGGGCATCTGGTCTGTTTTGAGCTTCAGAACTGTGTGATTGCTCACACTAGCAACGTTTTTGGAAGTAGAGATAATAGTCAATTAAGGATAAAGAAGTAGGTTTATGAGCAGTGGTCACTTGATTGACACATGGCTTGAGGATTTTTATAGTTCAGAAAAGCTTTTGAAGCTCTTTGTCAGCTCTGCAGAATCTAGTTTGCCCTTGTCACTCTCTGTGTGTGGATGTAGTTGTGCTGCAGGGTGTCTGAGGGTTCTTAGCACAGTTGTAAGGCTTTTCTTGTCTCCCCATAACTGATTGTTGCTGCCTCTCGCTCCCAGGTGATTTCCAACCTGCAGCAGAAGGTGAGGCAGCAAGAAGAGGAGATTGAGAAGCTGCGGGAGAGGATTCGGCTGTTGTCTGAGGGACGTGATGGATACGAGAGCCTGGGCTCTCCTGTCTAACCAAGGACTAACTTATAGGGGCACTAAGTTATACAAAACATTTCTCTTTTTACATAAAAAACATTTCAATGGACTTTCATTTTCCAGCCTGTTCTTTAAAGGCATTCATCTTGTGGTCTGAGCTGTGAAGTCAGGAGGCCCAGGAAAGGATTCCTGTTGCTGAGCCCTAGTAAGACAGTGTGACTGGGAACCAGTGTGTGCAGATGCTGTGGGAATAACACACAGTATTATTATCTTAATAACAGATAATTTAGGAGTGGTAGATTAATGGCTCTATGCCATTTAAAAATCTTGAAACATCTTGTTTAGGGAGTATCCCAGGCTGTGCAATGAGCTGCATGTACCTGTGTTTTGGGTCCTTCTCATCCTGAGTGATACACTCAACCTTGAGGGGTAGTGGAGGCTACGTGGCCAGATCTAGTGGGAGGTGTCCCTGCCTATAGCAGGGGGGTTGGAACTTGATGACCTTTAAGGTCCCTTCCAACCCAAACTATTCTATGATTTGTGTCAGTGACTGGGGCACAAGAAACAATGCGCTTTGTCTCCTCATAGGGCTGCTTTAGGCACTTCTGCTCATTACACAACAAAGGCAGTTGACACTCAGAAGGTCACTGTAAGGTTTTTATTAATTCTCCACTCCTTTCCAACTGGAAGGACCTGCAGGCTGGGAGAGGATGGGATGATGGATACCCCCCAGGTGAGGAGCATCCCCTACTTCAGCAGCTTCATGATGGAGCTGAAAGGGGCTAGGTTCTCACAGGACTTCACCCACTTCTGCACATTGGTGGGGGCAGTGTTGGTGCTGCCCAGCTGCTGGAGCACACTCCAGGCCACAACATCGGCCAGGCTGAGTTCATTGCCCACCAGCCAGGGGGACTTGCCCAGTGCCACATTCATGGCCCGCAAGACGGCTGCTCGCTCCTTGCTGCTGCCTTCCCTCAGCTGGAAGAGGGCTGTGTCCACCCAGCTGTCCATCAGGGTGGCAGTAAGGGCACTGGGCTTCTGCCCAAGGAGGGAGAAGAGGAACCGAGCGATGTTCCCCTCCCCTTCGATGGGGCACATTGTTTGCACACTGAACTTCATCTGGGGCTTTGGAACTGAAATTCAGAAAAGAAAAAAAACCCAAAGGTAAATATTTCATGGTAAAGAACTTCATCTGGGGCTTTGGAAGTAAAATTAAGCAAAAAGAAAAAACAAAGGTGAATATTTCATGGTAAAGAAATTAACAGTAATTCAACGATAGGTTTAATTTGTGATGGCAGCAACACTTAAACACTGCCAACCTGATGAGCAGTTTTCAGTTTACTCACTCCAAGTATTGAGACAAAAGTAGGAACCAGGGTAAAGCCATCAATTTGCATTCCTAATTTCGATTCTATGTACTGGCAGAATCTGACAAACACTTGTACAATAAATTATCCCGTGGGTCTGTTTTTAACTTCAGGACTGTGTGATTGAAACATACAGCTCACCCTAGCAATGTTTTTGGAAGCAGAGATAATGGTCACTAAGGAGAAATTAGGTCACAAAAGTGACAGGTGGGTTTAAGTGTGTGTTAACCAAAACTAGAATCTTCCTTCTCTGTCCCCAGTTCTGCTCCTCTCACTGTCTCAGCCACAGGCTCTGCCGCTGGCTTCCACAGCACAAGTTCCACTTTCTCCCTTGCTGTAAGTGCAGACCCAGGAGGGAGCTTTTCTTACCGAAGGAAGTGCTCTTACCGTCCTTCCAAATGAGAGTGAAGCCCAGCTGGTGCTCCTGCCGCAGCTGCTTCTTGCTCTGCTCCCCAAAGCACCTGAGGAGCTTCTCTGGCATGCTGTGCACAGAGGAGTGTGTGTGCACAGCTGAGAAGACCTTGTATCGCTGGCAGAGCAGCTGGTGCAGCACCAGTAGGGACAGTGGGGGCTGGGCAGGGCTGGCGTTGATGACAATATCCTTCAGGGCACCGTAATCCTGTGGGGAAGTGAGAGGGAGCAGTGAGACCCCCAGATCACGGGGCTGAGCCGAGCTGTTGCTGAAATTCTAATGATATTCAAATAACTCAAGTTTAAACACTGTCTCAGTATTTAAACGTATTCCTTCTCCAACTGTAATACAACCCAAGAACACGACCCAAGAACGCTCCAATCTGAAGCCAAAATTTCTAGTTAGTAACAAACAAGAGACCAGCTGTCATCATTTCCAACTCAAACCAGCCTTTATATCCCAGAGAGGCGACACAAGAGCTCACACAATCTGTAACGTTTGCGTCTACAGTCTGGGTGCCCATAATGAAATGGCTGAATGGTTACTATGCACCAGGTTGTCCCCTCCCAGCCCCTCTCCCTGTGCCAGACTCACCTTCCCCAGCATCGCGTCGAGCTGGGCGCCGTTCGCTGTGAGAGGAGAGGAGTCCCCGCTCTGGATGATGTCGGTGACATCGAAGTCGGCGTCTGGAGTCTGGATCATCTTGGAGAGCCCGTCCACGGCTCCCTTCAGCTCGTACAGCCGCCGCAGCACCTCCTCCTGCCGGGCCTCCAGCGCCTCAAGAGCCGCCTCCGGCCCTTCCTGCCGCGGGGGGAAACCGGCCTCACCGGGACGCTCCGATAACCGGAGCCCAGTGAAACACCCCGGGCCCGCGTCTGGCGACAGTCATTCCCCAACCTCCCCCGACTCCTCCTGCCCAGCGTCTGGAGCAGCGACGGCCCCGAACCCCGGCCCCGTCCC
>VZTY01032283.1:73969-84040 GCA_013400935.1 Turnix velox
GGCGGGCCCGCGGTGCAGGCTGGGCAGTCGGTACATACAGGTCGGCAGCGACTCCAGCGCGGGGCCCGGGCTGTGGATCGGCCGCAGCCTGTACATGGGCATGGCAGCTCCCGCACGGACCCGCCGATCCCGGCCCCTGCCGCGCCATTGGCCGGTGCGGCGCGGACTGACTCAGCCACCAGCCAATGGAAAATCGGATCCTCTGGCGCCACCTCTCCGCTTTCCTCCTATTGGCCAGCGGCAGCCATTCAGCGAGCTTTCAGGAGGCACGCGCAGCAGCTCCAGGCTCTGATTGGTCGCCCCATTGGCCAATCGGCTTCGGACTACCCGGCGGCCAATGAGGGCGCGGAGGCGGAGGCTGCGGAGGGGATGCTGATGAGGGCTGATGGAGGTGGCGGCTCTGTGGTGAGAGCGCGGCGGGGCCCGGCGGGACCTTCCCGCACCTTCTTCCCTTTGGGCGGGTGATTCGGGGCAGCGCTGAGCTGGGCCCTGCTGTAGTTGTAGCCTCCTCTCGTTTACCGCCTCCCCTTCCCAGGAGGCCGCGGGATGTCTCGGGCACCGGACTGTTCCCCTTCGACGTTCCCGGTGCCTGTGGCCCCTGTACGGAGGGGATGGGGGCCGGGACGAGCCCTCCCTCCTCTGCCTCCGTGACGGTGACCGTTCTCTCCGCAGTCCGCCGCCGGCCGGAGCTATCAGACCCATCGACCGCGCCTCCGTACACCGGATCTGCTCGGGCCAGGTGGTGCTGAGCCTGGGCACGGCCGTCAAGGAGCTGGTGGAGAACAGCCTGGACGCCGGCGCCACCAACATCGGTAACGCGGCGTTCCTCGGGCCTCTCAACCCGCTCGGGCCTCCCCAGTGCTCGCTGCTGGGGCCGGGGGTGTCCGCGGTGATTCCGCACCTCGGATAAACCCAGCGTTCCGTTCCCCGGCTCCCGGGAGCAGTCACAGCCCCGGGGGTTGTGTGTTGCCGGGCGTGTTCCGGGGCTCCCACTGGGACGTGGGCACCGAGAGGCTGCGGCTCCCGGAGCTGCCGGTTTTTCCCTCGCGGCAGTTCTGTAATGGCTGGGAGGGGCGTGAAGCTTCTCTGTTGCCCTCACTTTGGCTTCTTTGGGGTTTTTGCTTTTTCACATTTGTAAACTTTTATCTGGTGAAGTTACAGCAAGTACCTCTGGGTGCCGACTGGCATGTGTGAACGTGTGGAATCAAAAGGATTTATTGCTCTGTTTTGTAGATATAAAGCTTAAAGATTATGGAGCAGAACTGATAGAGGTCTCAGATAATGGAGCTGGTGTGGAAGAGGAAAACTTCGAAGGCTTGAGTAAGTTGAAAACATAACTTGCATTTAGAAACTTAATTCGTGTTGAATGATGAGTGGTTTGTGGGAGGATGAAGCTTTGTGGAAGTGAGGGCTTCTGAGAGGTGACATAAAACTGAATGTGAAAGTGACCTGACCCTGCGGAGTGACTGTCACATTTCCCCTTTGCTGGTTTTAAAGTGCTCAAGCTGAGGGCCAAAATGTGCTGTGTGCTGAGGAGCAGCTGCCTCTCTTTCCTCCCCTGATTAGGGACCAAAAGTCACTGCCTGGTAACTGTTATCAGCTGCACAAACAGGGAAAGGAGGCATTAAGTATTTAATTTTTATGTATAATTTTGTAAGCCTGATAATACTGAGATTTTTTTTTTTTCTTCTTGGTATGTGGAATCTAGGCTGGTGTCACATATATATTTTAAATATTGTTCTTCAGCTCTGAAACATCACACATCAAAGTTACAAGACTTTTCTGATCTGATGCATGTGGAAACGTTTGGGTTTCGAGGTGAAGCTCTGAGTTCTCTGTGTGCATTAAGGTATTAATATTAAGCTCTTTATTAGTAGAAAGTTTCATTATGTGTAGAAATAACAGAAGCTGACTTTTCAGCTTGTTATTATTGTGATAATGCCTTGGGAGACCCCGGTAAGAGCAGGTGTGAGCAGGAGGTTGCAGCACATCCCAGGTCTGTTTCAACCAGAATTATTCTGTGATTCTGAGCACTCAGTTGATCTCTTTATCTACAAAACTTAGTGTTACTTAAGTGTATAAGTCTTTCCTAGGTGGAGCTGTGCTCTGTAGCAGCCATATGCTCTTAGCTTGTCTGTAGCTCACTGAACCCTTGTTCACACCTCACAGATGAGCGAGACAGTAAAAAGCCCAGGTCTGGGACCCACCTCTGTGCACCAGGGGCTGTTGTGCTTCTGTGTGTCAGTGTGGGGGCACAGTGCCCCACAGAAGGGACAAAGTTTTTAGGAGGAGCACAGAGATGTTTGGTTGTAGCTAGGAAAATGTTGCTCTGCTCTCCAGGTATGTTTTGAGTTGGTTAGTTTCAATAATATTAATAGTATCAGGGTAATTTCTGCAGCTGGTTAAGTCACCAGGAATGGGTAAGAAGGTACATGGTGACTGATTCTGCTGCCTTTCTCCTCCTGGCAGTGATGTGACCATTTTCACCTGCCATAAGTCTGCAAAGGTGGGGACTCGTTTGGTGTTTGATCACAATGGCAGAATTACCCAGAAAACTCCTTTTCCCCGTCAACAAGGAACAACTGTTACCCTCCAACAGCTCTTCTACACCCTGCCTGTGCGGCATAAGGAATTTCAAAGGAATATTAAAAAGGTTAGCTTTTGAAGCACTATATTTCATGTCAGTGTTTTTAAAAATTTTGTTTGTAAAGTTTTAAAAAAACCATTCAACTCGCCCTCTTCTTCTGTTAACTGTAAACACAGTGTTTGTGTTACACATTTATTGTTTTCAAGTGAGACATTTTTTACAAACATGAGCTTTCTTTTTCCTTGAATAGGAATATGCAAGAATGGTGCAGATCCTGCAGGCCTATTGCCTGGTGTCCAGAGGGGTGAGGATTAACTGCACCAACCAGGTTGGCCAGGGGAAAAGAAGCCCCGTGGTGTCCACGGCTGGAAGTGATAGTTTAAAGGACAACATTGGAGCAGTGTTTGGGCAGAAACAGGTATTGCTTTGGTTACTGCAGGGAGAGGTAACATAGATCTGCAGAGAGATGTATTTGTGTCTGGATGTGAGCCTTTGAAAACCCTAAAGACTGGGGTGTTTGTTGGCTTGTAGCGCACCCTACAGGCTGGTAGAGGAGACATAGCACAGTCTTCCCCCATTCCCTTCAAATTTCCAGTTGTGCTTAGAGGTGTTGTGATGGAAGAGAAGTGATCTAGGAGGCAGGGTTACCTGTAGTCTCTCTCTGAAGCCAGTGTATGAGCTATTGCACTGGAAAAGTTGTGAAAAACAACATGAGCACCAAGGTCTGTGTGCCACTAGACCAAGCTATTGAAGCAGGCCTAAAGATGGTGTGATGAGAGGGCTGGAGAAGAAAAAACCAAGGTGATTCTGACTTTTGCAACCTCTTCCTGTCAAATTGTTTCATTCCTCTTCTGGTTAACCTTTAAATGGGAGCAGTGGGCCCCTGCAGGGGCGTGGACTGGGATGGTTTCTGAACCATAGGTATAAAATTAACTCCTGGTGTCAGTGAGCAGAGCTTCTGTCCTTGAGTAGCTTTGGGTATTTTATGTGTTTTGACTTGGTTGGCTAACTGGAAAAGTCCCACATTTTATGGAATCAATTTTAAGACAAATTAATGACAATGAAGCAGAAGGAAAAAAATCAAGACAACTAATCTTTCAGTTGCTTTTCTTTTTTTATTTCCAGTTGCAGAGTATTGTTCCTTTTGTTCAGCTGCCTCCTGATGAAGCAGTTTGTGAGGAATATGGCCTCAGCACCACTGATGTGCCCCAGAACCTCTACAGGTAACTAGAAGAGCACAAACCACTGCTGCTACTGGCACCTGGACTCTAACCTGGAATTTAAAAAAAAGTGTGGTGGTTAATAGTTCTAGAGGTAACTAAGAGCAGCACAGTAGTCATTATTTTGGAAAGCCCATCACTTAAGAAGTGAATTGAGCACTAAGGTGTTGCTGGTCAGATGGGTGGGAAGAGCCTGAGCCTCTTTCTGCTGGTGAGTGCCTTTAGCAGCTTTGATGGATTCTCCTGTCCTTCTTTACAGCTGGATTTCCTCAATGGTGTCGCTGAGAAAGGGCATGAGATGTGAATCAGTCTGTGTAAAAGATCCTTTCTTTCCTCCAAGTGTACTTTGCATCTCTCTTTGATTAGTAAATACCTGCCCACTGACAGGTCACCACTGGCCTTTCTTCTGCTTTGAGGGCAAAAGAATTACAAAAAAGCCTATTTCTTTTGAAATCAGAGTGAGTTTTTCAGTTGTCTACTGCATTTTGAAGCTGAAGATCTGGCCTTTGATGGAGAAGGAACAGGGGAATCACAAATGTGTGTTTACTGATGCTGTGCAAGAGTTTCTTTTGACCCCTTTAGAAAATACTCTTCCTTTAAACCTACTTTTGTTTCCTTTATTTCTATTTTGTTTTCTTTCCATTTTGCCTGACTGTTTTTGTTACAGCATCACAGGCTTCATTTCCCGAGGTGATCACGGTGTGGGGAGGAGTGCCACAGACAGGCAGTTCTTCTTCATCAACCAGCGCCCCTGTGATCCAGCAAAGGTGAGACTGTTGTGTTTGACTTGGGTGCCCTCTGAGTCCCACTGGTTGAGCAGCCAATAATGCAGGTGTTTTCCTGTCTCACCTTTTTGTCCTCATCCTGCCTGTGTGTGTGAACAAAAGCTCAATCAGACAGGATACAATTTAGTGCATTAATTGTTTTGGAAAGGGTTAAGTAGCACATAGTGGTAGGAAATAGAGCATAACAGCATTGACTTTTAGTATTCTTTCACTTTTTCTGCAGGTTGTCAAGATAGTGAATGAAGTTTACCACATGTACAACAAACACCAGTATCCATTTGTTGTCCTTAACGTTTGTGTAGACTCTGGTAAGGTGGGAGTGATTTTCAGTGAGTTGAGCAGAGGCTGTCAGTGATTTAGAGAAGGCTGTAACTTCTCTCTGTGCTACTGTTCTGTGGCAATTTTTGGGTCAGCAGCTGGTGAGGGAGAGGCAGGTCCTAGCTACAGTTTCACCTTTTTGTGCTCGAAAGTGACCTCTTACCTTGAGTCATGAGAAAAAGGCAATTGTGTGGTGACAAGAGTCGGCATCTGCTTTCTATGCTGGAACATGGAGAAAGTTAAAAGTGCAGAGACATCCTCTGCTTTGGATTTAATCCTGGGAAATACAAGAGGAGGGTGAAAGGGCAGAAAACTGATCTCGGGGTGGAAAGCTTATTTTTCATGTATAATGCAATGTTTTTCCTTTCTTTAGAGTGTGTTGACATCAATGTAACTCCAGACAAGAGACAGATTTTACTTCAGGAGGAAAAACTTTTATTAGCAATTTTGAAAACTTCTCTGTTGGCAATGTTTGGCAGCAATGTTAGCAAGCTGAGTGTCAACCAGACACTTCTGGATATTGCAGGTAGGATAAACGATGGGGAAAGTTTTGAGTATGAGACTTGATAGGGAGTTGAAAATGGAAAAATGTGTTTTCAAAAAAGAAAGGGAATAAGTCTCTCTGTGAATTGACTCACCATTCAGGGCAGAGGTTTCACATGTTGCATGGAAAATTGATATCAACAAGTAGTAATGAAGGGCCCTGTATTGTGAGGGGATTATTTGAAAGGGCTGATTTCTGTTCCAGTGTAAGAAGAGATCACAAATTCATTCACACAAGTACCCTTAAATTTCTTAAAGATGTAACTGCTTGTTTGTTGGATGCATTTCAGCCCTGTCTGTTTCTGTCTCAAGTTTAAGTCCCCTTTGAGAAGTTTGCTGTTCTCCTGCCTCTCATTCATTCCCTTCACTGAAGCACATCGTGTAATTCCTGGTTCCACCTAACCAAGAATCACTTTGCTCTGGTTTCATTAGGCAACCTGAAGAGGGCACTTCCTGAAGAGGCAGAAAAGCCTGAGGAAGAAAGGCTGCCTGTCTCTGAGGCTGAAAATCCAGGTGGTGAAGGAAAAAGAACAATGACTGTTGCCAGATTAAGGGAGTCCTTCTCCCTCCATCAAACCACAGAGAGTCACTTTCAAAGTCCTAAGAAGGTGAAACGGCAGCACAGCACCTCCCCCAGACAAACATCTCTGGATTCCACTCTGTGTGCTGTGAACGCTCAAAGGGCTGCCTCTGCTAAGATGTCTGAGGATTGCCATAAGAGGGACTCAAAGGTATCAATTCCAAGCAGGTATTTGAGAAAACCAGAAGACAATGTGGATTCGGGGTTCTGCAGCACTTCTGAATCTGATGCTGGCTGTAGCACACCAGAGGCTGGGGGCTGCAGCAGTACTGCAAGTGTCATGAGTCCTCCAGAAGAGCTCTGTAGCTCTGAAGAGCAACTTCAAAATGAGCATCTTAGAACTGCTGGATGTGGTGAGAAATCACTGGAACGTGATGTTCAGGTCTTGGGTGCTGAGCACATGTTGGATAGAGTGAATGACCAGGCTAATCAAAGGAGCTTATCTCAAGAAGCCAGTAGTTCCTCCTCAAGAGTAAAATGTTTTAAAAGTAGAAGCTTTATAAGGGCAGCAGGTGAATCTCCTGATGTAAAGAACACTTTGAACTCTGTGCTGGGTGCTGATGTGCTGGTGGAAGTGAGAAAGAAAACGGTGCTGCTTGAATTCTCAATGAAGGCTTTAGCAGAGAAAGTAAAAAAGGTGATTCAGCGGCAGCAGAAAAGAACAGAAGCACAGAATTACAGGAGATTTAAAGCAAAAATTAAGCCTGGAGAAAATAAAGTTGCAGAAGATGAATTAAGAAAAGAGATCAGGTATTGTCACATTTTTAATATAGTGATTATTTGTTAATAAAAATAGCTAAGGGAAGATATATGCCCTGTCTTAAGGGGTGGGCAGGAGACTTGCATCTGCCTCTTAGGTTTGGATGTGTCTCTTACTTGACCCAAGCTGTTAAATACCCACTAGACAAGTTATTGTACCTGACTTATTGCACCTGAATTAAGTGCAACCTGAATGAGGGGAAAAAAAACCACTGGAAAGATGGCCACAAACATGGCAGATTTGGCTCAACTGTGAGACTGTGCCAGAGGAGCAGCAGCTTTGATGACAGACCAGAACACTCTGCAAAGAGGCATTTCTCCTCTGTGGGAACCTGAAACTTGCTGGGACACAGCTGAGAAAATAGCCTATATCCAGCTGGTCACTGGGCAGTGGTGATGTGAGTTAAGTTTAGATTAATAAAAAGTGTTAGGAAAGCCCTGTGATTGTGAAATGCAAAGGTGTCAGCAGGCTGTGCTGCCTGTTTCTTATGTTATCATCAGCAGGGGTAATTAGAGTGGGCCAATCCTGACTGAGTCCTGCCTTAAGGAGGGTGTGTTCTGCCTTGTGTCATGGGCAGGAGCCCAGTAACAGCCCGTTTGCTGCCCACTGGAATGCAGTGTGTGCTCTGTAGGGAAGGAAATGGGCTTTGAGGTTTTCCTGTCTAATCTGAGAAGTGTTGGTGTGTGATTTATAACCTGCTTGTGTTTTCTATGCACAGCAAGGAAATGTTTGCCAAAATGGAAATCATTGGCCAATTCAACCTGGGGTTTATAATAGCAAAGCTGAATTCTGATCTCTTCATCATTGACCAACACGCTACTGATGAGAAGTACAACTTTGAGATGCTGCAACAACACACTGTTCTTCAAGGCCAGAAGCTGATAGCGTGAGTATTCTCAGGGTCCTAACAAAATTAAAAAGTTTAATTCGGTGTTCCCCGAGAGAAAATGTTTAAGTAGAGAGCTCTGCATGGCTCTCTCGAGGGGGCTTCTGAAGCCTCTCTTTTGTGGTCTGTGTTTCTCTCTTTCAGGCCTCAAAACCTCAATTTAACAGCTGTAAATGAAACTGTATTGATTGAAAACCTGGAAATATTCAGGAAAAATGGATTTGATTTTGTCATAAATGAAAATGGTGAGTTTGGATCAGTTCAACTTCTGCAAAAAGCCCTTTTTGGGGTTGGGATACCAGAAACTTTGTATAATGTGCATTATAGCATGTGGTTGTTCTTCAGACTTCAGATAATGGTCTCTGTGCTGTTTAATTGACCATTGTGGAAGTTCCCGAGTCCTGTCTGAGACTTGGACTGGACATGTGTTTTCTGGATAGAAGTTTTTTTTCCACTTTTCTTCCAAGTGTTTTGTTCCCTTACTAATCTTTCAGCTCCTGTAACTCAAAGAGTTAAATTAATATCGTTGCCAACAAGCAAGAACTGGACCTTTGGCCCCCAAGACATCGATGAGCTGATCTTCATGCTGAGTGACTGCCCAGGCACCATGTGCAGACCCTCCAGGGTGAGGCAGATGTTTGCCTCCCGAGCCTGCAGAAAGTCTGTGAGTAACACAAAGAACTCTCTCTCCCATTTGCTGCTGCTCTACAGGGGACTCTGGCTGTCTCACAGGGGCACTTCTCCTACTATTGAGTGATGGCAGCTAATATTCTTTTTTTTCCTTGTGCTTCTGTCTAATGGAGCTAACAGTGTATTAATTAGTGTATTGAGGAGAGTACTTTTAGCAGCTGAGTTCTGAAAGTACAATGTAATAATAACTTTTTCATGAGCTAAAATTTAAGTAGTCAGCTCCAGAGGGCTTGGGGTACAGTTAACACTAGGGAATTCTGTTGACATCTGCTAATAATGAATAATTATGGGTGTAAGTTGGAAGAAGTTAGATTCAAGCTAGATCTAAGAAAATTCTTTGCTGTGAGGGTGGTGAGACACTGGTTACCCAGAGAGGTTGTGGGTGCCCCCTCAATCCCTGGAGGTGTTTAAGGCCAGACTGGATGCGGCACTGATGAGTGGGAGGTGTCCATGCCCATGGCAGGGGGTTTGGAACTAGATGATATTGAAGGTCTCTTCCAACCCAAACTATTCTATGATTCTAAGAAGTTCTTCTGGTAGTGTTCCTTCTTGCTCAGGCCAGTGCACACCTTGGCTGCCTTTTGTCTTATCTTGTGGGAATTTCTGCCCCGTAATTATTTCCCCCAGCAGCTGAATTCTGCTCCCTGACAGAGCCAGGAAGAAAACCCTAATTGTGTTTTTGGGTGGCAGGTGATGGTGGGGATGGCGCTGAGCACCCAGGAGATGAGGAAGCTGGTGACACACATGGGGGAGATGGAGCACCCCTGGAACTGCCCCCACGGCCGCCCCACCATGAGGCATGTGGTCAGCTTGGACCTCATAACTTCAGACTGTTAATGTTTGTGATTTTAACTCCTTGTAATATTTTGACTTTTATCATAACTCTTATTTCAAGTAAAAAACACTTTGTCCACCTTTAAACTCTGAAGATGGTACCAGAGGCATCCCCTGGGGAATAACTGTACAAAACTTTTTAATTGCTATTTACTGTGTGTATTATGTGTTTTGGCTATCAAGACTCTTAAAAAATAAATCTTTATATGTAAAGAGTAGATGAACATCACAGTTGATATACTGATTCTTAATTTAAAACAACCGTGCACTTCCTATGCTTATATTACATCCTGCATATGACAATTTTCAAGTGAAAAGTTTTCCTTTCTTTAATACTAATGCTGGACTTCAGTAGATAATTAGATAAGCACTAGTATGCCTTTAGCAATTACCGTACTAGTATTTGCATTTAATTCCTGTCCTGGGTCCATTGCTGGAGCCCTCAACAGAAGAAGGACACTGAGCTGTTGCAGCAGGTCCAGAGGAGGCCACCAAGATGAGAGGGCTGGAGCAACTGCCTTTTGAGGACAGGCTGAAGGAGTTGGGGTTCTTCAGCCTGGAGAAGAGAAGGCTCAGGGGGGACCTCAGAGGAGCTTCTCAGTCCCTGAAGGGGGCTACAGAAAGGCTGGGGTAGGACTTTTGAATAGGATATGTGATGGAAGGACTAGGAGTAATGGATGCAAATTGGAAGAAGGGAAATTGAGGCTGAAGAGAAGAAAGAAACTCTTTGCTGTGAGGGTGGTGAGACACTGGAAGATGTTGCCCAGAGAGGCTGTGGATGCCCCCTCAATCCCTGGAGGTGTTTAAGGCCAGGCTGGATGAGGCACTGAGCAACCTGGTGTGGTGGGAGGTGTCCCTGCCCATGGCA
>VZTY01032283.1:87989-103520 GCA_013400935.1 Turnix velox
GGGGGGGTGGGTTGGAACTGTATGCTCTTTGGGGTCCCTTCCAATCCAAGCTATTCTATGATTCTATGACTTAAAAGATACTTCAGTGTTTCTCCTTTTTAAAAATGAGAAACTCTAGTAATTGCACCTCTTCTGGAGATTTTTTTGGGGTGTCTGACACACCCTTTATTTTCAGCATGGATATGGCACCCACACCTGGCTCCTGAAGAGAATGGCAGCATCTCAGTACCCCCTGAGGAACGAGTACGTGGGGGATTTTGTAGGTGGGCAGCGACACGGGCACGGGAAATTCATCTACGCCAGTGGAGCTCTCTACCACGGTGAATGGGTTTGTGATAAGAAACATGGCAAGGTGAGAAGGGACAAGCAGTAGGATGGAAGTACAGGGGTAGGACTTTTTAATAAGATACGTGATGGAAGGACTTGAAATAATGGTTGTAAATTGGAAGAGGGGAGATTCAGGCTAGATATAAGAAAGAAATTCTTTATGGTGAGGGTAGTGAGAGACTAGAAGAGGTTGTGGATGCCCCCTCAATCTCTGGAGGTGTTTTAAGGCCAGGCTGGATGAAGCATTGATCAGCCTGATCTAGTGGGAGGTGTCCCTGCCCATGGCAAGGGGGGGGGAGTTGGAACTTGATGATCTTTAAGGTCCCTTCCAACCCGAACCATTCTATGATTCCATGATATTTGTATTGAGATTGATGAGATTGACCTGTCTGCAGGGCAAGTTTGTCTTCACAAATGGTCGTGTTTACGAAGGAGAGTTTGCAGATGACTGTGTAGTGGGACATCCCCCCTTCCCAGTGGATGCAGAGGAGCTGAGTGCCATTTGTGCAGGAGGCAGCTTTGGCACTGGTAAGCAGCTTGAGAAAACAGATTTACTCTGTTCATGCTTTGTAAAGGAGTCTGTGATTTTCAGTTGGAAAGCAGTAAAATAAGAAAGGATAATCCAAGTTTTATTTTCCCCTCTGTGCATGTTTGCATTTTTACCTCATTTTAGTTTGTGCTAATTGATTTTATTTGCATGCTGGAAAACTCAGCAGTCAGTGATGGCTCAGAAAGTGCCTCCGTTCTGGGATCAGACATTGAGCTGGATGTATCTTGGCTGCTTGATGTGTTGCCAAGGGAAGAGAGACATGAGGAAGTGAAACAAGTAAGAGCCTGCTGTTTGAGATTTTCAGTTTTGCCCAGCACTGTGCTATGTGTTATTTTTACTTATTTGTGGTTTGTTTGCGTTAAAGTAACTCTTTTTAGTAAAGAACTATTGAGAAGTCTAAAGGGCTGTGAGAACAGGAAATCGAGAGGAAGGAAGAGACAGCATTGCCTCTTTCTGAACTTCCACTAATGCAGTTGGTGTATGTGGAAGGGCAGCCAGCAGCTGCCTTTAGCTGCTCTGAGCTTTTTCTGCTGATTGAGACCAATTTATTTGCATCAGTCACCAAAAAGTATGTATTGTAGCTACATTTGAGTGGTGTTCCCATGAACTTGTAACCAGGGCTGTGCTCAAAGGCATTATATGCCACATGGGACGCACAGGGGCTGGTCCCTGCTCACTCTCAGATGATGCTAAAACATGTCCTGCTGTCTTATAGGTAGAATTTGCTGTGTTGAGGCACATCACGGAACTGAGAAGGATTTACACCTTCTACAGCAGCTTGGGCTGTGATCATTCTCTTGATAACACCTTCCTCATGACTAAGCTGCAGTTCTGGAGGTTCCTGAAGGACTGCCACTTCCACCACTCCAAAATGACTCTGGCAGAAATGGATCGGATACTCAGGGGTCTGTGTTTCTACTGATGGAGTGTGGAATGTGGGAGTTTCAGTAGAGACCTGAAGGGGATTTGGAGTGATGAGCTCTACTGCTGGCTCACCTCTGCCAGTTAGGAGGCCCCCAGTGAGTCCTGCCAGTTAGTGAGGCTTCAGGATGGAGCCATTAACAGATGCTTTGGTGAGAAAATGCAGCATTAAAATGCCACTTAAAAAAAATTGTCCTAAAGAGCTGTCTGTTCAAAAATTGCATTCAGCCTATCTATTAAAAAATTACTGTTACTATCACATGCTATTTTAAGAGGTCTGAGACAGAGAATGAGAAGAAACAAATCTTTCTTCCCCCTACCAGTGCTCTGAACTGTGGTTTGCAGCTGCTAAGTTTTTTTGCCTTCTGTGGAGACAGTAATGCAGTCAGGTCTGTGGGATCAGCAGTGGGATGTGCAGTGTCTCTGGTGTGTGAAGGGTTCAACTCCACCTTCCCTTCCCCTCCCCTCCCCTTCCCGTGTGCTGAGCAAATGCATTCCAGGGAGGGGGAACTCGGTGAGATCTAGTGGGGATGAGCAGCTCTCCCTCGGCTGCTGCTGCTTGGGAGCCATGTTGTGTCCCTCCTCATTCTCCTGGGCTGGTGTCCACTGTGATAGTAGAGATGGTAAGGCTAAGCCAGGCTGACAAGTCTATATGCCTGTCAGCATTTTAATGTGCATGACGGTAGTAGAGACTTTTTTTCTTTTTCTAAATTTTTAGGTGATAAAACACCTCCAGAGGAGATACACTGTCCGCATGAGACTTTGCTGTTCAGAACATTTCTGTCTTACCTTATCCATCTGGCATCCCATATCTATTGTGGAGAACACAAGTAAGTTTCATCTTTGATGATGCTGAAATAAGCATCACTAAGTTTGAATCTTCCCAGACTAGAGTGTTTTTGTTTCCATTGTAGAGAACAAGGTCCTTCTCTGCAGAAGTGCTTCTTAGAGATGATGTCCAGGAACATTACTCCTTCTGCCTGTTGTGTCCAGGGTAAGTAGTGGTATTTCTGTGCTGGGCAGAATTCACCCATCAGTACCACCACACTCCTCACAGTCCTATTGACACTGCTATTTATTTCCCAACTGGATTTTAAAGGGATCTTGTTTTCTGAAGAGCGACTTACGGTGTTTGCCATGAGCTACATCCACATCTGCTGGGAGATCTACAGGGCTTTTTGTAGCCCCAGTACCAGACCTCCATTTGAGCCCACCATGAAGATGAGGCACTTCCTTTGGATGCTGAATGTAAAAATCTTCTTTTTTTCTTTCTTTATGCTTTATTTCCTCGGTTTATGTAAGCACTTAAAAATATTCCCTGTGGCTTTTGCACAGTTGAAAATTTAGGAGGGACATTATTTATACAAACTGCCTAACAGATATTGAAAGGACATTTGTTCCATAGAGTTTATATATGTCCTTGTGGTTTAGCTCCAGATGTTAATGAACACTTGTTCATTACATATGTGACAAGTAAGTACCATTTGAAACCACCTGACATTCTGACAAGGGCTTTACAAGGAGTTAGTCTGGGTTGCTGTGGGAATGCCCTAAATGCTATTTACAGGTAACGTTTGCTCTTACCCAGGATTTTAAACTTCTCAGCAAACAATTAACTCCTTCAAGACTTGTGGAAATACTTTTCAAAGAGGGTCCTTCTCCACAAGACAGCAGTGATACCAACCTGGAACAGGAGGTGTGTATGGAAAAACAGATCATAGTTCATTGCTGCAGGATTAATTAAAGTTATTTTTAAAAAATCCTGCTGTGCTTCTGTGTTGGCTAATTCCCTTGCCCTCCTGGGCAGAGTGGAGCCTGCAGGTCACAAAGGAGAGAAACACCTTCCCAGGAGGTGGCCAGGGACAGTGATTGTGCAGGGATGAACCTTGGCACTTTCAGCTGGTGCTACCTGAGACCTGGCCTTCACCCTCAGGGACCTGGTTCTTACCCAGTGGTGGTCTGTTGTAAAGGACATCACTGAGTTTCTGGTTTTGAACAGTGTTGTTCAAAACAGTATTAGAACAGTATTTTGAACTGAGCACATGGTGTCAGCCTTACCATGTCTGGGGGGTTCTGGAAGCATAGTTTAGGTAGTAGCAGTAGTTTTATGTTATTTGGTAGAGAATCTCTCATAGCTCCAGACACAGCAAAAATGTGCAGTGTTTTATTTCAGTATGACTTGTATAAGACACACTGACATACTGTGCTGTATCATCTGCTTAATGTTTTGAGGTGCTTGAATGGACAAACAAGGCCAACAAGGCTTCCAGACAGCCTCATCTGAGTTCTGTGTTTGCTCAGGTTCTTGTGCTCCCTAGTGAAGGTATTTTGCAAAAGTTAGTTAATCTCTGTTTCTTTTCCTCTAGTTGGTTTTTCTTGAGTTTGTGGAAGCTCTTCTGGGCTGTGCTGTGCTATGTGTCACCAGGGATATGGTTAAGGAGCAAGTAGATGGTGATCATCAGAAAATTGAGAGTCTCTCCCTCTCCAAGGGACCATCAGATGTTTTCCTGTACCCAGAATATTCTCTGTCCCAGGTAGAGTTGATGCAGACCTGTAAAATATTATTCTATGTCCACTCTGAGGGTGAATCCTCCAGTTAGTTAAAATGATCAAGTTTTCCTAGACTAAAAGCAAATTTCAACTAAAAAAGGTGTTGAACATAAAATTCTACTTTTTATTAGTACACTTGCAGCAAAAGTTTAATGGACACAGACAGAAGTGGTGACGTTCCCGAGGCAGATGAGTTTTGTGCTTCTTTGGAATTGTCTTCAAGCAGAATGGCTGTTTCAGAAGACAAAGTAAAGAGAAGTGAGGTATGGGAAAGCCCACACTGAAAGGTGTAGGAGAGGGTGTGCTGAGCAGCAAGGGCATAAACTGTTGTCTTCCCTGCTGTTAGTTTTGTGCTGAGACTCTTGAGGTGCATAGAACAAAAATGGTTTGTCTTCCCCCTATGATTTCAGACAATAAGGATTGTTGTTTTATACTGAAATGAGAATTTGGGAACCTCTATAAAATACACCAAAAGAAAACAGAATTCTGTTTGACATGAGTTGTGAGACTTTTGTTGTCAGTTGTCTGAAGAGAAACATCACAGGCTGTAGGGCAGGCTTGAGATGGCTATTGGGAAGGTGTCTGAATATCTTCTCAGATGTATTCTTGGGTATTGTTCTTTTCACTCAGTGTAACTCCTGGAGTATATTCAGGAGTAGAAATTCATTGTTGTTTCCTCAGGAGCAGGTAAATACTGGTACATGGGGCAAGATGTAAGAAAAGGTGAGAGGAACAGAAGTTGTCCTTCTCTGGCCCTCTCTGACCCCAGCTCTGAGGTGGGAATAATCCTGGGGTCAGAGGTGAAGTGGTACAACTGATTTATTTATTATTTGCATGAAACTCTATTGTAATTGAAATGTGTTAAAATAGACAGGAGTGCAGAATGCCTTTGGTGGCAGAGTTGCTTCAGCAGTAGGGATTTGTGTGGCTCAGAAGGAGATTTGATTTTACTTCTCATTTGAATCCAAGTCCCAGGGTCTTTTAACTGAATTTAAATCTTCTCTCCAGTCCCTGAGGCCAGGTGGAGACAGGGAGCAGTCTCAGCAGGAACTGCCCTCGGGTGAGTACCTTGGTAACCAGAGCATGTGGGGCTGGGGGAGATCAGCTCTTTCTGTAGCTGGAATTAGTTGACCAGGAGCTGCTACCGGGGGAGCTTTACTCTCCTGTAGCTTTATGGACCAGAGCAGGAGGTGGTGCTGAGGCAGCTGTGTGTGTTGCAGTCATTGGGGTTGTGCTGCATCCCCCAGTCTGGCCATTGCTCCGAGGTTTATTTACCTTCAGCTTTCCACAGGCAAGTCTGAGTCTCCAAACTTTTTGTGCTTTATAATTAGAAGCAATCACGTTTTCTTTAAAAATAGCTGAAAGTCTTTTAAAAACTAAATTTTTCCTGTTCTGTCCCGCTCACTTGGGCACAGGAGGAGCAGATTGCACTCTGGTCTGTGCCTTCATTAGAAACTTCACATCTGTGCTAATTTGTGTGTATTTTGACCTTGTCTGAGAGCTCAGGCAACAGCTCTGAGCTCCAGCACATTTAATGCACAGAATTACTCAGTAATTTCAGTTTCCTTTCTTTGCAGTATCAGAAACTGACCTCTCACTTCACACAACTCATGGAAGTATCAAGGAAGTTCCATCGTTGCTTGACCGGGATGCAGAAAAAGACCAAGATTTGTCTCCAGCAAAGGCACTGATGGGTAAGCCAGTCCTGCTGCTGCAGCTTTGATTAACACTCAAAAATTCCTTTAATTGCTTCTGCAGATTTCAGCTTGTCACAAGAGGGCAGTAAGTGAACGTTCATTCTGGAGGAAGTATTTTTAAAGAACACTTCTCTGTGTTTCAGGTGAATCAGAAGAAGCCAAAACTGAACAAGATGAGGAATTTCAGCTATGGAAACATCAGGTGCAGATCTTTTTTACAATGAAGCTCTTCCCTGCCTTCCAGCATGAGAAAGTACTGAAAGAAAAAATAAAAGAGAATCGAATACGGGCTGCGGAATTGGCTGAGCTGAGAAAGATCCAGGATGAGGAGCTGGCAAAGTGAGTCTTCTCCTCCTATGAAATACTGTTCATAGAATCAGAGAATAGTTCAGGTTGGAAGGGACCTTCAAGATCGTTGAGTTCCACCCCCGCTGCCGTAGGCAGGACACCTCCCACTACATCAGGCTGCTCAGTGCCTTGTCCAGCCTGGCCTTAAACATCTCCAGAGAGGGGGCATCCACAAACTCTCTGGGCAGTGCTTCACCACCCTAATTGTAAATAATTTCTTATATCCAACCTGAAACTAACCCTCATCCAATCTTCATCCATTATTTCTAGTCCTCCCACTACATATCTTATTTAAGAGTCCTACACCTGCCGTTCTGTAGCTCCCTTCAGGTATTGATAAGTTACCATGAGGTACCCCCTAAGCCTTTGCTTCTCCAGACTGAACAACCTAACCGTAACCCCTAATCCTAACCCTTAACCCTAAGCCTAACCCTAACCCAAAACCTAACCCTCACCCTAACCCCTAGACCTAACCCTAACCCTAAACTGTAACCCTAACCCCTAACCCTAACTCTAACCCTAAACCTGACCCTAAAATATAATTCTAACCCTAACCCTGACCCTACTCCTAACCCTAATCCTGACCCTAACTCCTAAACCTGACCCTAACCCCTAAACCTAACCCTAACGCTAACACTCATCCTAACCCTAACCCTGACCCTAATCCTAAACCTAACTCTAAACCTCAAACCTAACCCTAACCCCAATCCTAACCTAAACCCTAACCCTATTCCTAACCCTAAACCTAACCTAACCCTAACCCAAACCCAAACCCAAACCCTAACTCCTTGCTCAGTGTGCTAACAGCTCTCCCAAAGCGTGGGACAGCCACTTAGGTTCTGTCCTAGCTTTGGGAAGAGAAAATGGATCAAGTGTGATGTTGCCAGTGGCTGCTCAGTGTGGGACAGCATGTGCAGCAACTGGGAAAACCAACTCATGGGGCTCCTGACCCAGAGTGACATCCTGGGGCTGCTGTGAGCTTTTACCTGCTCCGTGTAAAGACAGCTCACGCAGATTTTTTGCATATTTAAGTCAGACTTGAAGCGGTAACTGGAGAGATTTGCTGCTTCTCTCCCCTGTGGCAGCTTGTACTGCCCCACAGACAGAGCTGTGATCACCTCCCAGCACCTGGCTGTCTCCCCTCTCGCAGCACATTGAATTTGAACTTTCTTCACCCAGAGTTATTGCTGAAAGAGAAGCAGAAGAGGCGAAGAGACAAGAAGCAGCCTCGGCAGAAGAAGGAGGTGACTCGGTGAGTGCAGAGCTGTTGGAGCCCAACAGGCAGGAGGCACCTGCCGCACCACCACCGGTTGCCACTAAGGGGCCTGGGGCCAGAAAGAAACGCAAGAAATAAATCTTTTCAAGCTTCAAGTATTGTGCTTTTGGAGTAAGTCGGGCAGCAGCCCTGCTGGCGGGTTTGAAATACAAGTAGGGGTGTGAGGGAACCACACATCTACTCAGTTACAGGTCTTACCCCTCCAACCAAACTGTCCCGAAGTCAGTGCTTGACTTGGACCTAAACCTCCCCTCAGTGCCCAGAGGGGAGGTGCTGTCTTGTCACCGTGGTTTTTGCTTAAAACACTATTTGCCTGAAACCCTGCAGCTAAGGAAGTGCATAGGAACTGGACAAAGCTCATCCATGAGGAGCTGCAGAACAGAAAGGTCTTTGCTGAGGGAGCTCTGGAGACAAGTTCCCAGCAAATCAGCAGGAAGTGAAGTCAGTGAGCACAGGAAATGACCACAGGAAAACAAGATGCCCTGGAAAGTGTAACAATTTTTAGTTTTATTTTCCAGTAAAATGTTCACACGCACCTATTGGAATGGAATGGTACAGATGAACCCAGGCAGCTTTTTAATTAGTTTGCACATGAACATTTTCAAAATCTAAAAATTTTATGATCAGTTTACAGATTTTTTTTTTTTTAGTATAAATTTTGATTCTTACAAAGCAAGTATTGCTTTACTATTGTCATTATTCCAGTCAATAATATGACTAATAACTTCTCACGTTGAACAAGTCTGCCATTGATGTCTTCAGGAAGTCAGCCCTTCACCCATCAGTCCAAGAAGAAAATATTATTAAACTGTGTAGCACAAAGCTTCTTTACTTCTTCTGTAAGAGAACAAAACCCAGAACTGTCAGTATGGGATTTTACAGGAAACTCTGCAAGAGAAGCCCTGGGGTCATCAATAACACACACTCGGAGAGAAGGAAGCAGATTTCCCGGTCTAAGAACAGATGGGGTTCTGTCCTAGCTTTGGTAAGAGAAAGTGGATCTTGTGTGATGCTCCCAGTGGTTGAGTGCTGAGCTGGCTGCTCGGTAAGTGAGGGTTTGAGTTTGCTGCTGATTTTCATGGGGCTGAGGGGGCTCCTGGCCTGCCTTCCCACAGCACTCTGTCCCCTTTCTGCTGACCTTACAGCACCCAGACATGCAGCTGCTCTCATCCCGAAAGATGTTTAAATACCTTGTGCAGATTGTGCAGCTGCTCCTTTTCTTTCAAGGATTTTGTCTGGCAGTACAAAAGTGAGTGCATTAAACCAGCAAGCCCCAAAATTGCTGCAGGTAAGACCGATCTGTCACCAACAGTCCCTCCCTCCATCCCCTGTGAGATACACCTGGTTACTTCTGCAGGAACTGGACTTCAAGGTAATAAAGAACTAATCCTTACCATTGACTTCAATCAGATTTGCATTTTTCTGATTCAAAATAACATAGAGTTCTCGCTGGTCAGACTTTTTCCCAACTACCCAGTAATCGCTCATTGCCTTCACAATGATCTCCTCGTCTTCATCAGTTCTGAAAGAGGTTTTGGAGGATAAAGAAGGTGCCATCAAGTCCATTGTCAGCAAATTTATCCATAATGCTTGGGACAGAGTAAGGTGACGGTGTGTTGTGGCTAAGCCCAGAACCCCATATCCCTGCCAGGTTTGCCGTGGCTACTCTGCACCTTCAAACAATGACATGTTTTCTTGGATGGAGGCCCTGGCCCTTCTTGAAATGATTTTGATTTTTTTCCCAAAGGACAAGAGAAGTTTTGTTCAAGACGGATCACTTCTAAAGCCCAACAAACTACCAGATGTCACCTAAGCTACACCATTGCTCTGATGAAGTGATGAGCAAGCTGCCCAGGAAGAGAGAGCCATGAAGGCTTCACTGTGAGAAGCCCTACTTGGCAAGAGGAACTGGAGACTGCTGAATAGTTAAGCATTACCTGGAGAAGTCACTGTTGATGTCACCAAGAATCTTCATGAGGTCAGGGTGAACAGATGCCAGTGATACACTGGGTGTTTTCCTCATGTGGATGGTGCTTTTCTCTGCCAGGTTCATGTGATTGAAATAGATAAACTTGAACTGAGGCTCCTTCTCGGCCCTGGGGAGGTGTAAAAAGCATCCCTTGGTGAGCAGATAGCCCTGAGCAGCCAGGGCAGAATCAGACATCCCCTGGTGTCCCTGTGCCAGGCCAGTCAGGGCTGAAGGGCTACTGGGCCTTTATTTTGATGAGTGAGCTTTGGGAGCTGTTAGGATCCATGTAGGAAACCCTCTCCTTCATCCCAAGAGCCTGTGCTGAGGCTCCTGCCCTGGCAGCCTCTCTCCTTCATCCTTTCCTTCTCCTCCCTGAGGTCGGTGTAGACCTGTCACCTTGTACTCACAGGGCTGAGGCTGCTGCTGAGCCCATCCATTATTGAGGCAGGAGCTGGGGCACTGCCCCGCAGCCCCTCGCTCTCAGGTTTTCAGGACACCACAGCATTAAACTTTAAAAGGGTTTAAAGCTGCCAAAGCCAGGCCCAGATGACATTAAAAAAACTCAAGTTTAATGATTTAGTAGATTGGCACCATTTCAAGTCACCATGACTCTGCTGCAGGGACAGCTCATTCCCACCCCCCCAATGCTTTAATTCCTTTGCTGTTCTTGCACCCCCAGCAAATCCATCTACAGAGAACTGCTCTTTCATGGGAAGCCAGCTGTAGTTCTGAGTATATTTTCCAAAGGATTAACATCTTTTTTTTCTGTTGACTGTCCTTCCCCTTAGTTCTGCAAAGCAGAAAACGAGAGTTTTTCCTCACCTACTAGACATGAGGGCCATTCAAGCAGTAGGATTTCTGGAAAAAAACTACTCAACTGTAAAGTTTGCAGCCTAAACAAATCACCCCCACTTTGAACTACTGAACAAAAGCTGCTGGGCAGCGAGGCCTTCATTTCCCTTTGAGTTGGTAACAGAGAGAAGAGCTCCTCCCATTTTCCTCCCCAGAAAGAAAGAATCTGTGCCCAGAAGCTGTGCCCCTTGTAGGTGAGTAACCTGCTGGCAGTGGGAGTGAGGAGGCAGAATCTCAAAAGTGAAATCCAGCTCAATGGCTGTGTTGTGTGTTCTGCAGCAGTTCTGCTCACGGAGGAAGGTTTCAGCAACCACACAACACCTAACACTCATTCCCAAATTCATAACCTGGATGCTGTTACTTCAGGGAGCCCTAAATATGCAACAACAGGTACTCAATAAAAGCTTAAGATGGGGAAAGGCAGATAAAGGCGGTTTAAAGTACACAGTTAATGCAATGCTTTTGTTGTTGGGGCTCACATTACCATTATTTAAGCAGTTCATTAAAGCTCCTTTCTAAGCAAGAGGAGAGGGGCAGGACTGACCCTGAGACTCTCTTGTTGATGTTGTACTGCTCACAGATATCTGAGGCCAGCACAGTCAGCTGTGGCCCCACAATGCTGTCCAGCCGCCGGCAGAACTCCAGCGTGGGGGGGATGGAAGCTGGGAGGAAAGAGATGAGATTCTGATCAGGCACTGTCTGGGACAAATATATCTCAGTTATAACCCTAAAGGTGATTCCCAAAGCTCAGGTGGCTAACTGGAGTCCTCTATAGTGTAAATCAAGTTACTTCTACCATGGATTAAAAATCCAAAGACTGGGAAAGGTGCTCTAGGAGAACTGGCTCCGGGAACAAATTAACAGGAGGATGTTTCACAAGTAAAACAAGCTGCACAAGACAGAATTTTATACAAAGTCTGTCCTGCCAAATAAGAGATGCAACAGACACTTACCATCGATCATAAAGCAGACAGCAGCACTCATGGCCTGCAACAAAAGTTAAAACAGAAACCACTGACACAAAGTCACACAGACAATGCTTCAGTGAGGTCACGCAGTGGGGAGCCAGAGAAATGCAAACAAACTGCCTTAAAGATAACTCTCCACTAGCAACATCTCACTGCCTCCTGCTCAGCACACGATGGCTGTCGTTTCAAAATTCAGGCCATTCAGAATTTTAGGCAAGGATGTGTGTGTGCAGGCAACACTGCGGAACTGCTGCAGAGAAAAATGTCCTACCTTGTAAACAATGAGATGAAGCTCTTCGTAAGTGTCATCGGTGTTAACAAAGATCTTGGGGAATCGGCATTTTGCTTCTGGATCATTAAGATTTAAAGGTCCAGTAAGAAACCTAGAAAGTGATTCCACAGGTTGGATGTGATCAATTATTACATGTCCTTTTTTTCCCCTCTTTGACAGACATTTTTGAAGCTGGCAGTGACTGGAATGTGTGACTTCCCTTGAACACAAGTCCCAGCTGAGCCGGGAGGCACAGAGCACTCCACACACTCTCAGTTCTCAAGTATTACTGGTGTGTGCAGGTACAAACAGTTCCAGGACTGGAAAGCCAGAGTGATGCTAAGGAAAGGAACTGTGTAAATCCAAGAAACAGCAGCAAAGCTCTGTTCACATCCAAGCCGTGACTGCTTTTAATCCCACCTTGTTTTGATGCTGCTGCAGAGCCCTTTGCTCTGCTTCCCTGCAGCCTGTTCAGGGGGGTTTGTGCGGGGCTGGGGTGACTCAGCAGGACCTGAACTCAGGGATAGCCAATTGGGCTAATGCCTCAAGTCCAAAAGAATAGAATAAATCAAGTAAGAATGGTTAACAGATATACAGCCAAAGCCACAGTCACACTGCCATTGCTCAGCTGCTCTGAGACACTGAACACAGGGGAAAAATGAAAAGACCAAAACCATAGAATAAACCTACACCATTGCCAGACTCAGAAGAAAGACAGAAGCAAATCCAAAACTCTTCCTGCAGTGTGTTAGGGGGGAAGAAAATAAATATGCAGTAATGTTAATGAAGACTTCCTCTCTTATTTTTCCAGAGATGACACTTTACACTGCATGAGCTGCTGTGTGTGGGGCATCCTCTCACACTCACACACTCTCACAGGCAGACAGACAGACAGACATGCTGCTCCCTGCAGAGAGACAGGGCCAGTGCTACCTGCCATAGTGTTGGAGGTTTCCTGGCATCTCAGCGCGTATTGGAGAGTCTCTTCCTGCCAGCTGCAGTGAAAAAGAAGACACAAAGAACAAGCAGAGGTATTTTCTGTTACTTTTTGTGCACTGTCTTTAAATCAAATCAAAGTGAACCCTTTGCAGAAACCACCACTTGTGCAGATAGAAAATCTGTGTAACATAAGGGGCAGTAAAACTGAAGCACAAGGGCTGCTGACAGAGCAGGGCATTCTCATTTTGCATTTATTGATTTTACAACTTAGCTCATGGAGCTTTTAGATGTGGGAAGGGATAACTAATGGCACTCCGTGTCACACTTTGCCATAGACTGAAGCAATTCATTGCAGTCCTGAGCAGTCATCAGGACTCCCTGTGCCATCCCACCAGCACCACCCACACTGTAAGCATTAGGCACAGATACTGCTGAGCTTAGTAAGGTGCCCTGAAAGCAACAAAGATGAGACTTAGGAAGGGAGGGGAAGAGGGATGCTGCTCTGGTAACATAGCCCTTTGTGTTATCAGATAAAGAAAGGAAGAAAGAACCCAACCAAACCCAACATTATCCACCCCCAAAAAAAAAAACCCCAACTCCCATACCTCAGGTTCCATGTGCCTTGGAAACAGAGATGTTGTAAGATATTTGTACAAAATCCTCATGTCATCTTGTTCCAGTCCACTCCTAGAAAAGGAGGGAGAAAAAGCTGAGCTCAGGTAAAGCACACACCTAACCTCAGCAGCAGCATCCCAGTGCCTCAGCAGGCTCAGCCCCACAATATTAATTGTTAATAAAATGTTAGTTTATTTGCTAAATACAAAGCACATCTAAAATAGCTATAAGCCAGAAGAGAAACAATATTTAAACAGAGTTCAAGACTGCTGCTCTTCAGTCCATTTTTAAGTAAACTTCTCATGAGCACTTTAATGAACCTTCCCTGTCCTCATTTTCACACAACTTTGGCTGTTTCAGAAGTTTGCTGTGATGGTACTTTCTCAAAGAATGAGAAATCTAAGACAGAGGAACGACTGCAGCACCTACCAAATGAGCTGGTCATTGTAGAGGAATGCAGTGTACTTGACTATGTTCAGGCTTTCTTCCATCCTATTAATAAATGACTGGATTTTCAAGTAAGTCATTTTATCCAGTGGAAAGAAGCTGATTCCACAAAATACATCCAGCAGATCACAAGACTGTAAGTGCAGCGTCTGCAAATACTAACAGAATAATGGCACTTGGCTTTTAGCATTCAGAAAACTTCCAATGTGGAGATTTAAATGACATATCTTTGTTTAATCCCCAGTAACCTACAATAAGGATCAACAAAAACCCTTCTAATTCTGCTCGTAAGACAGCCCTTCATGTGGGGCAGACTCTTTGGCAGGGCCTGCAGTGACAATACAAGGGATAATAATTTTAACAGCAGCATTTAAGACCAGATCGAGGGCTTCTGAGCAGATAAGAAAGCACATCCCATCTTACCAATATTTAATGGGGGAATCGGATCCATAGAGGTATTAGCAGATAAATTCATTACTTCTCAATATGCAAAGGAAAAGAATTTCCATCATTCTCTTTCTTGCCAGACGGTGATGTGTGGGGAGAGATTTAGGCTGCCCCATCAAACGCAGCGCTGTGAGAGATGACTTAGCCAATGGCTCCCTCTACAGACACTTCACGTTACCACAAAACCCAAGAAGCAGTGTGGGGGGACAAGTTGAAAATGCCACCTCTTTGTCACTTCCCAATGCTATGGGACTATCAGTGTGTGCAGGCTCTGGGGTCTCCATCCCGAGGGATTTTCAGGACTCAGTCAAAGCCCTCAGCAATCTAGTTGGAGCTCAGTGTTAACCTCCATTGAGCAGATGACTCTGCAGAGTCCTTCCAGCAGGGACTCAGATGGCCCTGCACAGACTGCTGTCACACTGAGCAATGCCAATGTTAGTGCACAATTCCCAAAGGATGGAAATGATTCCACCAGAAGAAACACCCAGCAGCCATAACCCCATATGCGCTCATTTTAAGATCCTGCACCTTTGTAGGGAACAAGAAGTATCTGTAAAAAAAGCTTCTGGTGTCCAACCCCACCTCTTCTGCTGCCTCTGTATTACAGTTCCCACAGCTGCTCAGGGGTTTTTTTGCATTTTATTTCCAATGCAAAAAGCACACTCTCTGTGCCTGAAAAACAAGGTCTTACCCGGTGGAAGAATTTTTCTAATCTCTCCTTTAGGACTTTTACACCTCCATCTTCCATGGCTTTCAGGAATGTGCCATTGAAAAGCTAATAAAAAAAGACAGTCAGCTGATTCGTTTACAGTAATTTCTCCTAACTTGGCCATAATAAAACCATGAATTTAGCTATGTCTGTACCCCACACAGATGCAAAGGCACCTACCTTGTACATGCTGTAGCACTGCTGCAGAACTGAGCTGTAAACCTTGTCCTGCAGAAGAGAGAGGGGTGTCACTATGGGCACAGAAGCAATGACCAATGTTTTTTAAGAGCCAGTAAGCACACAAATCAGAAAATTCAATCTCTGCGAGGTTAACAGCCTTTTCACTCAGCATCTGGAATTTTCTTTGCACTTACAAAGTACTTTTTCAATAAAGGGAGTCCCTTCCCACCTTACATTTAACACCAAAAGCATCTCATTCATTCATGCATAGGACACCAGGCACAACCAGTGCCCTGCCCTAAGGCCAGTTCTCAGTGGGAAGGGACTGATTTCTGACTAATTTTCAAAGGCTGGGGACAGGTTTGCACTGGGCTGGGAGATCCTGGATGAAGAAAGAGACTATTTTTGTTTGTGCCATGACACCAGTTCTGCTCCAGCTCACAGTGAGGCACTGAGACAGTGCAT
>VZTY01032286.1:0-18806 GCA_013400935.1 Turnix velox
AAAGCCCTGCCTGTAACACCAGCTCACAATAAAATAGTGGGAATGCTTGTTAGGGTTAATAACACTTTCCTGATTGTTTCTGAGAAGACAAATTTCTCTTCCTGAGCAGCTCTGCTGGAGGGATGGTGAAAAGAGAGGATGGAGTTTATGGGTTATGCAGAAAGTAGGAATGGCTTCATCTGACAAACCCACTTCAAACTGCCAGACAGCACAAGGATTGCAGGTTAAAAGAATATAGAAATAGATCATTATTTTTTAAAACATTTTCACATATAGGTAGAGTTATAGGTAAAGATTAGATGGAATGGGGGGGAGAGATCATATAGATAAATATATACAGGTAGTCATAGAGAGAGTGTGGGAGAGAAAGGAAGGGAGGAAGGGAGAGTAAGAAGGAGAGGGAGAAGGATAGAGAGAGAGGGGGGTAGAGGGAGGGAGAGGGAGAAAGGGAAAGAGAGAGGGGGAGTGGGGGGGAAGGGGAAGANGGGAGAGAGAGAGGGAGAGAGAGAGGAAGAGGAGGGAGAGAGAGGCAGAGAGAAAGAGGGAGAGAGAGGGAGAGAGGGGAGAGAGAGAGGGAGAGAGAGAGGAAGAGGAGGGAGAGAGAGGCAGAGAGAAAGAGGGAGAGAGAGGGAGAGAGAGGAGAGGGAGAGGGAGAGAGAGAGGGAGAGAGAGGCAAAGAGAGAGGGAGAGAGAGAGAAAGAGAGGGGAAGAGAGAGAGTGAAAGAGAGAGAGAGAAAGAGAGGGAGAGAGATGGGGAACAAAGTCCTTCTTAACATATCAAATACAAGCTAAAATATGTGTTGGTTCAGCCTGGATGTAGGCAGAGGTGTCTGCCTGAGAAAGGTCCCAGAGTTCAGCACTGGGATGAGGAGATCCATGTCTCAGATCTGAGGAGAGCAGCAACTCCAGCTCACAGCTGGGGAGAAACAGCATCCCAGGGCTACACATGAATGTTAGCAGAAGAATCTTTTTTTCTGTTTCCAGCACAGTTAATTTCAATCTATTCACGTGGTTTCACAAGAGAAGCAAAAATAAACACAGAGAAAGATTTAAAAGCAATGAATGCTCTTACCTGGAGCCTGAGAACCTGTCTGCCCCTGGAGAGCTGAGCTCCTCAGCAGCTGTGGGACCGCACTGCTCCAACCTCTGTATTCATAGAAATTTGGAGGTTTATAAAGAGGTTGGTGTGTTCCCTTCAGGGGTCAGATGGCACACGGTGGTATCAGGGCACATGATCAAATGTTTTGCTAAGCCAGCACCAGACAGGACATTGCCAGGATTTAGGAGGTGTTTATGTTGCTTGTAGTTAGAATCGTGCTCAAACGGGTCAAAGGTGTTAAATGACTCACTGAAATGAAAACCAAATGGCATGATGTCACAGGCTGTCTCAGCCTCTCATGACAGCAGTGCTTAGCTGTCCCTGCCACCCCGTGTCACTCCCACCAGGGGTCCCTAAGGGCCAGCCCTGCCAGGAGGGTCCCATTTTCCCCACTGCAGCCTCCCCCCACAGCCAACTCTGCCACTTCTGTCCCTTGGAGCTCCACAGGGAGTATGTAAAAATCACCTCTAGATCCTCTCCTGAGGGCTCAGCATGGCAATACAGCTGGACAATACAAGCCTTGTCTGTCACCATGTCCTTTATTGCCTCTTCTGGCATCACCCTGACTTGCCCTGCTCTGGAGAAGCCTGTGCAAGGTGCTTCAGCCAAATCTGGTTTGCCCTGGGTGAGGGCTCTGGTAAGGACAGAAAACACCTCCTGTTGCTGTGCTAAAGGATCAGCAAAGGCCACCACATGCAGCTGCAGATTGCATGCCCTGACAGGGCATGGACTGGATCACCCCATGGCTCTGCATTGAGAAACAGATCAAACATGCTCCATCATGTTGGTTCTGGCCCCCGTAGGGTGGGGTGAAGGTGAGTACCAATGGAAAGACCATGACCATTCCTTACACTTGTGAATGTTCTGAACTTCCTGAACTTCCATCTGCAATTACAGAAACTCTGTACCTTTTGCTCTGTCATAGATAAAAAGGGATCCCACATAGCTGGTTATAGCAGCTACCTCCTAGAACAGACACCAGCTGCTGGATGGTTTGAAAGCAGAGATGAGGGTGGTGAGACACTCGTCCAGGTTGCCCAGAGAGGTGGTGGAAGCCCTGTCCCTGGAGACATCCAAGGCCAGGCTTACTGAGGCTCTGAGCAACCTCATCTAGTGCAGGATGTCCCTGTCACTGCAGGGGGTTGGACTAGATGGACTTGGAAAGATCCCTTCCAACTCAACACATTCCATGAGTCTAAGATCATGAGGAATAAGCATTCAGCCTATGAAGACCTGGTGAGATGCCAAGGGAAGCTTTCAAGTGGGGAACAAGGAGGCTCATGACTCACCATTAGCCTAATCTGAGGTGGTGTTTGATTGGGAAACAGCCCCAAAAGGTTTTGCCTGTGTCTGGAAACCAGTAACCAGGTGAGCAGCCCTTTGCCTTCCATCTTTCTAAAGCAAAATGCAGCAGAAATGCCCTGTTACCTGGAACACCCTGTGAATTTTGAGGGGCTCAAGAGTGAGTTCTCCCTTCCCTACACTTGCAATCTGCTGGCTTTTTCCTCCTCACTTTTCTGCAAAGGATGAGGAAGGAAGTTCCCTGCTGCTGGTAAATGTATGGCCCTGCTTTCAGCATTATGCAAGCTGAGGCTTTAGCATTGGTGTATTTTCATTGTGCAAGCTATTTTAGCAGGAAAGGTCACTTTGGCCAGATTTGAAACAGATGAGAAACATTTGCCAGCAGGAGGAATGCCAGTTCCTGAGTGCTAGAACTGGGTCACTTCTTGAGAAAATTAGGCTGCAGAAAGGAAAAATAAATATAGTTGGGATTTGCAAGCACCAGGCTGTGGGAGGTCTGTCAGCAGCTCCTCCTGGCCCCCCCCGCCCAAAGCACCACTCCCCATGGCCCTCAAGGCTCCCCAGCTGACCCAACATGTCAGACACATCCTGGCAAACCACAGGGAACACAGGGCTCAGCCCTTGCCCTGAGCTCAGGGCACGCACATCTTACCATCTGCTACAAATGGGATTAAGTTATTAAAAAAAAACCAGCTGTATAAGATGATGATGAGCTGATGGAAGAAGGGGGAAACACAAACATACTTGCTCTGGCCACCAGGAAATCCTGCATGCAACTGGGAGTATGTCCTGGACCTCCCTGGGCTTGGCCACTCACTGCTGTGCCCTGTCACCTGCAGCATCAGCAGCAGGAGAACCTGCACCAGCAACAGGCAAATCCCTGCAGGAGGGAATTCCCTACTACACCTGTACTTGGAAACACCATGGACTTGTCCCATTTGCTCACAGAGAGGGCTTTTTTAGGATCTGTTGACAGATGAGTGAATCCTGAAGTGATCTCCTCCAGGAGCCTGGTCAAGTCCTGCTGCCTCATAGCTACTTGTGACAGGGACAAGAACAATGAGAAAGCTGGAGTGCAGGGAAGGCAAACCTGTACAAGTGTCTCTGGCTGAACTAGAGGAGCCAAAGAGCAGGAACATGCAGAAATTAAAGAGCATTTCTGTAAAAGTCCCCTTTTGTTTGAGGAAATAAAGGAGGAGCAGCACACACTGCAAATGGGAAAGTGGTTGATCAAAGAAGACCAAATCCTTTTTGGTTGAAATCTGTTAGATAGATTCATCCCAGTCATGCTAAATCAGTTGTGTCTGGCCATCCATTGCCTTCCTATATAAAAATAAAGGGATCTGACAGATCAGAATAGAAGCTTCCAGCTTTGCAGTTCTGCTCCATGTGTTTAGAAGTAGCTTCTTATTTGACAAGACTAAAAGGCTCTTTTTTAGGATGAGTAAAAGGCTGCACAAACCCACCTGGAGTATTGCATCCAGTTCTGGAGCCCTCAACACAGGAAGGACATTTTGTGGTTGGAGCGGGTCCAGGGAGGGCCACGTAGATGATCAAAGGGTTGGAGCAACTGCCCTATGAGGACAGGCTGAAGGAGTTGGGGTTGTTCAGCCTGGAGAAGAGAAGGCTCAGGGGGGACCTTATAGTAACTTCTCAGTACCTGAGGGGGTCCTACAGAAAGGCAGGGGAAGGAATTTTTAACATAATATCGGATGGGAGGACTAGAAACAATGGATGTAAATTGGAGGGGGGTAGATTTAGACTTGACATAAGAAAGAAATTCTTTACAGTGAGGGTGGTGAAGCACTGGAACAGGTTGCCCAGGGAGGTTGTGGATGCCCCCTCTCAGGAGGTGTTCAAGACCAGGCTGGATGAGGCACTGAGCAGCCTGATGTAGTGGGAGGTGTCCCTGTCTATGGCAGGAGGGTTGGAACTCAATGATCTTTAAGGTCACTTCCAACCCAAAATATTCTACGATTCTATGATTTGGTATCACAGAATCACAGAATATCAGGGATTGGAAGGGACCTCAAGGGATCATGTAGTCCAACCCCACATTCCACTGCATCCAAAGGATGTGGTTGAAGTAGCCAGGGAGTGGCATGAAAAATCAGTAGTTTGGAAAAACCTCTCAATTGCCTAGTGTTTCAGGGAAGCTTTTGTACAACAGACATTAAGCAAGTCCTTTCTGAGGAACAGGAGATCATGGTCCTCCAGCTCAGCCTCAGGAGATGTCACCACTGAGAGACATGCAAGGAGGAGGAGGAGAAGCATGGGCCAGTGACAACAGATGGAGCAGTGCAAGAAAAATCCCTTCTTTGTGTTAATAAATTAAACACTTAGTGCTTCTGTGGGACTGCGGGAAATGATGGAAGGGATCCAGATGCTTTAGTAATGTCCACTGTCAGTATTTATTCTGGGAGTAAGCAGAGACTGTGGTTTTCTTTGGTGATGAATACTGCTAGGGATCTATCCTGGCTGAGATGGTGTCTCAAAGAAGGGAGAGGAGCTCTTTGAATGGGACCATGGAGCTGACACCCCAGAAATCTTTGCTTTCTGTAATCAATCCTGCTCCCAGGAATGTGCCTCCTGCCAAAAGCTGAGTGTCACACAGTCCCCCTGCCTTTCAGCTCATCTGGCCATAGGTTCTCCACCACACTGGAGGGTCCCCTCCCCTTACTTCCCCCAACCAGTGAAATGGTGCCCATGAAACAAATGTCCCCTGCCCTGGGCATGAGATCTGACCAAAGTATCCAAATCCTGATGGCCTCTAGCTTCTCCTTGCAGTCAGTCTCTGTCTTTTGCTTCCCAAACACTTGCTTCCACAGGCTGCCTGCTGCCTTCACCCATGTGTGGAACTTTCTGGGACTGTCTCCCCACCTTGGTGCAGCTGGGCTTGGGGATTAGCTTAGCCTGGGAGAATAATTTTTGCTCCTTGTTGTGGCCCAGTGACTAGGTTCTACCCCGGTGCACTCATTGCACATCAAATTTTTATAGAAAAGGGATACAAGGCAGATTGAGGAATTTGGCAAGGTGTGTCTGGGAATCAGCCTGTGGAAAAGACAGGCTGCAGGGAGCAGGGATGCTGGGGATCACGGAGGTGGAAGGAGATCAGGAGCACAGCCTGGCTCACTAGAGCCCCAGTTCTGCCACCAATTGCATCAAGGTTTTAGAGGAAAAAATGCAGATTCAGAACTGGCAGAGCAACAGCTGCTACAATGTGCTCCAAATATATGCAGGCAGAAATGCAAAGGAAGCTGAAAATTATCTCCAGGGCAGGCAGGCTCTGACCAAGCTCTTGGCAGGAGCTGGGGGACAATAGCTGCCAGTGTGTGGTGTGGACACTGCTCCATCACTCTTTGCCCCCAGCACATCTGACTGCTCATGGTGCTGGGACCACTGAGTGCAGTGTGGTCCTGTGGCTACAGCAGGGAATGGAGCTTTATAGGGAAGACCTGTGCATCCCCTCTGTTGCAGAATGGGCACAGGCTAAAGGGTTAACAGCTGCTACTAAGTTCTCGAACAAGAGTTCGCCTTGAAGCTCGCCTGTGTCTTCGATGGTTTTAGGAAAGTGTCTTCGATGGTGTGGGAAAGTGTCGAGGGAGTAACAGACAACAAGGACTTGTGTACAGCTCAGTGTTGGCAGAAGAACTGTAAGGGGAGGGTCTGACATTAATGCAAGAATGCAACTTGTAACCAACCAGTATGTTAGTAGTATGCATAATTAGCCATCACTGTATATAAGCTTGTCTCATGCTCTCAATAAACAGATTCTGGCAGATCGTATTGATCCTGGAGGTCAGCCCCTTTTTACACCAACCGTCCTACTTCATTACCCCTCAAACCCAGGAAGGTGCCATTTCCCCTGTTTCTCATCTCCTCATCCTGTTGGACCTGCTGGCCTTGTGCTGGGTAGCAGGGCAGGACATGTGCAGGGCAAAGAAGAGAGCAGCTGTCTCTGCTGCCACCAGCACCCACAGGATCTGATGCTCCATCTCCACTTCCAGGCCATCCTAAAATAATGGAAACCTCATGGCTGTTGCTTCACTGCATCATGTTTTAAAACGGGACTTTCTTCAACAAGTCTCTGAGGCTTTGGGACAAGCAAAGTAAGTTTCCCTTTCCTCTTCCTTTATACTCCATCCAGTGTCTTGTATGGGGGAGCCTGCAGAGATGTTGGCAGGGGTCCTTCTGGCACCATCATCATGCAGTGGGAACAGTAACTGTGAAACAAGGGTATTCTGCACAACTGAATGCCCCAGCCTGGGCTGCCAGGGAAACTGCCAGCTCCTACTCCATTTCTGCCTCCTGCCTTGTGTCCAGCAGAATGCAGCCCTGCAGCACTCCTCTGCAGGACCAGCTGGGACTGGGCACACATCCCCTCCTCACTCTCTGCTGGGACATCCTGTGAGCATGTCGATTGGCAGGCTCGGGATGGGAGAAGAGGTCCTTCCCCCGTTCGCAGTGGCAACCTGATCCCCCCTCCGCTGCTGAACACGGGATCTGTCCTGGCAGGTCCAGAGAGATGAGCACAGGGTCAGTGCATGAGCAGGGCAGCTGGCAAACACAGGAGACAGGGCAAGGTCCAGATCGTTATCACAATCTGGTCCTTGAGGCCCAAGCTGCAATGCACAGGGGACAGCAAACACCATTTCCCCAGGGGACAGGGGCAGTTGGACTGCTATAGAGGGGAGAGTGGTGCTGGCTGCTTCACCCAGGAGGTGGCCAGGGACCATCATTGCAAACAGCAGCTTAAGCCTTTTTGTCTGTCTTAAACATCTTATAAAAAAAATAAAAGACACACAAAAAATACTGATTGGATTTGTCCTTTTCAAATGCAAATCATTTGGTACCTCCCCCTCAGGAGAGGAAGAATTAACCCAGAATTATCAGGAACAGACAGCCTCTAGGGGAGTTGGAACTAGATGATCTTTAAGGTCCCTTCCAGCCCTAAGTATTCTATGATTCTATGATACCTGCTGATAGGTCTTACCAGCAAGTCAATGCTGAGTTCTGACAGTTCTAAATACTGTTAAATATGTTCAGACCTACTTTAATCTTCCTACAGGAAGAAAAAGATGACAAGACAGAAGTCTGAAAGGGCCACAGTAAGAATTTCTGAGTATCCATAACGTGGCACTTAAGGGATGGGCCAGACGTGGGTTCAAGCTGCAGTGGTGTAAAAACACACTAAAACCCCACACAAACAGGTCTAAGAATCCTGAGAATCTTAGCCTTTGAGCAGAGTGATTTCAAGAACACAAAACTCAGGAGCACTAGAAAAGAGCAAAGCTGGAAAAGCTCTTAAATTCACACAGAAATGCTGATGGGCATAAACCTGAGCTCTGAAGAGCAGCTACACTGAGGTTCAAGAACACACAAACATAGAGCAAAATACAATCATGACACAAAGCAGACAAATTCTCCCACCCCCCCAACTGTCTTTAACGGATCAGATGAGCTGCTGAGATTTCCTACTGATCAGGCAGTTGCGGCTTACCATAATGTCCTGGGATCGTTCTCTGAGCCAGGTAACGTGGCAGAGAAAAGTAATCACCAGTTTTAAAAGGGAAGAAAAGCAAAGCAGCAACGTACAAGCCTCCTGGCACGAATTCCTCTTTCTAGAGAGCCAGTTCCAAGCGGTCGCAGGCGAGCAGCTGCCCCACAGCCCCGCGTGTGTGGGATGCACGTGAAGAAATAGGGGCTGGGAAGACACACTCCCTGCCCACAGAAGCCTCTGCCTCCCCTCCCAGCACACAGTGAGCAAGCGCACACCGAGGGTGGAGCGATCAGCTGGTGCTTGAGGGGTTTTTCTGTGGAAGGATGCAATTTGATCAAAACCCCCCTTTAATTTGCTGTGAAGAGATGTGCTGGTTCCTGTTAACTGGCCAGAGAGTCTCCTGCTGGGTGCAGGTAAGGACTCCAGGCTACCAGCTCTGGGCTGGAGGCTCTGCCCTGAGCAGATGGGAGATCCTGGAAATTCCTGTTGTCTCTGGGGGGGACTGCACATCTTACCAGCTCCTGGTATGATGTAATGACTGCTGCAGCTCTGCACGTCCTGAAAGAACATTTGACACCTTAGCTATGAGCACTGCAGTCACAGCTGACAGCTGGGCTGCTTCATTTAGAGGAAAAAGAATTAAAAAAAAAAAAATCAGCCGAAGTTTGTGAAAGAAAAACACTTTACTCAATGGGAAATTTTGGTCTTTGTTTCCCTCAGGGCTTCCAAACTGCCTGAGGCTGCTGCTCATCAAGGAATAGCTCCACTCCATTGATACTTTCCATGACATAGGTCCCATCAGAGGCTATTGATGACAGCAGCGGGAAAAAAAAAAATCACCCCAAGCAGTTCCAAGCAGGAGTGACACACTGGTGGGATGGAGCTGATTTCACAGCCTGAGGAAGGATGCTGTTGGGTCAGCTGGAAAGACACAGTGGCCACAGAGGAACTGCTGGCAGATCTCCAGGGAAGCACAGGTGTGGTATCTCTTGGTAACTGGCCTGTGAAATGAGGAGGAGGTTAGATAGCATCTTTCAACTTGGTTTGGATGCTCTGACATAGATTTGCTTTGCAGCAGGGAACTTGGTTAGGGAAAAAGTTAAGAGCAACCTCTTTTGGCTTCACGGAATTCCCTGGAAGTGCCCAGGAGCACGCACACAGCAGACGGCAGCAACAAGAGCAGCAGAGGCAGAAATCCATGGGAGAAGGAGAAGTTGCTCCACAGTCCTGATCCCTAAGAAGTGTTTGTGTGTGGGACACCATCCCATATTCCCCTCAGCAGCTGCTGAGGGTAGTGGGAAAGTAAGGATGGGACACATGGAGCCTCTTAGGGAGCCTACCCCAACTCACTCAGCTCAGCTGTGTTTGCAATGGCAGAGTCCTGGTAGGAAAACTGGCCCAGTTGCCCTGCTACGGGAGAGATTGGTTCTGGCCAGAGGTGCCAGGTAATTAATCAACAATCTTCATTAAGCAGTGTGTTCACCTACAGAAGCTAAGTGGATTGCCAGAGCCCTGGATGGGCTGTTCCCAAGAAATCTCACAGGAGCTGGGTTGGAGAACTCCCAGAGTGGCATCTGCACCAACCACAGCCTTTTCCCCCTGGGGTGAAAAATCTAAGGAAATAACACTATCTTTGGCATGAATCAGTGTTGCTGATTCACCCTAGATAAAGAGGTGTTGAATTGCCAGGGGCAAAAGCCTAATGACGGGGTGAACATGCAGTTAGAGGCACTGCTTCCTCCAAAGAAAACACTCCATATTGGGGCAGAAGGCACTCCATATTGGGCCCCAGGTTCCCCTCCTAGGCAGAGCCCATCCTATTTAAGGGATGATTTGGCCTGTTGACACCAAAATGCTGGCCAACAGCTACTGCCTGAGAGCTCATGCTTGAGAAACAGGGAACTCCTGAAGGCACAGATGTTGGTGGTTGTGCGGGATTAAGCCCAGAGATCATCACCCTATTTCCTACACAGTTTCCTGCCCTGACTTTCAGGGGGGCTGAGGCTTGCCCTGCATTATAGAGCGCTGACTTGGCTCATTTGAGTAATGCTACAAGGATCTACAACAGGAAAAAAAAAAGTTTCAACAAGTTTTAAGAAATACATGAGTAAATCATCAGCTCATTAATCAACTGGCACAAGATGGATTTCATCTGGCAAAGGTTGACTTATCTTTCAGTTCCATGCTCCCAAATTCCTCAGAAGCTGACTGAACAGTGAGTTTACACTCCACTTCTAATCCAACTGATTCTAAAGCTCGAGAAGGTGTCTTCTTCTGAAACACCTCCCAGCCTTGCACCAGCTGCCTCTGCAGAAGGGTCCTGGGAACATGCTACTCCCTCTCATGGCCCTCAAGACATGTAGCCCCTTGGCTTGGTTGCCTCTGCCCCAGCCATTATACAACAGGGCTCATTAGAAACCAAACTATAAAACACAGTCTGAAGAAAAGCCATGAATTTTCAGAAGGATGGGTAAGGAAGGTCTCCCCTAACGTTCAACCATTGTAAATGGTCTTTGCTGCTCCAGGAGAACACCCTGGAGGAAGTGATGGGCGGAGGCTGAGGTTCAGACCTGGTGGTCCCTGTGGGGAAGGAGAGGGGCACTGAGAATACTGAAATGGAGAGATGTGTACTTGAAGGGAGAGGTGAACAGCTGGAGAAGGGGGCACAGGTGCCCAGCAAAGAAGGGAGGAAGCTCCAGAGTAAGCAAATAGCCACAGCCCACCAGGGGAACTGCCTGGGCTCATTGCCAGCCTGTACCACCCATCCCACAGCAACACCCTGGATTGCACTCCAAGAACATCAAGCATAAAACACCTTTTCCCATACTTTTAAGTCTCCTCCCTGTGAAAGTCTGGCACAGAAAATATCCAAGGTCAGAAATTCTTCCCAATGGGGAAATCACAGAATCCAAGTCAGCCATGGTCTTTTCTCCTGCTGGGAAGGGAGAGGCAAGTCACTCTGCTCCCCATCCCAAATCCCTGAGTTTGTGTTTTTTCTTGACATATGAAAAGCCAAAGAATCCAGTCAAATTATCTGAAATACTGTGGGGCTCATAAGTCCAGAAAGAATGGAGTACTTCTTAAGTGCAAGAAGGCTTGTCATTTCAGGTTATGCAGCATAGTTCTTAGATCTGCCATGAAAGAACTTGAAACAAAAGGTTCCTGCAAGAAAGGGAAAAGAGCAGGTGCCAAAACCAGCAAAGGGACTTTTGAGGTTTCCAAACAAAAATTAACACTCAATGATGGCACACACAGGCACTACAGAAGGGCAAGATAATCAAGTGACAAAAAATGATGCTTCATTCATTGGGGTGGGCCAGGAATGATAGTTGTTTTCTCCTGCCTCCCTCCTACAACCCTCCTCTTCCTCAGACAGGAAGAAAAAAACCCCAGGACAGCCCCTGCTGTTTCAACAGAAACACTGGGAACATCATTTCACTGATATTCCTGGGAAAAAGAAGTTTATGTTGTTTGAGCCAAAAGAGTCACAAAACGACCACTGCTGGCAGAAGCATCTCAAGTTTCACCATCGTGGAAGTGTCTTACTGGGAAATGGAAGGACACACCTCAGCACCTTGGCCATATTGCCCACTGGTCAGTGCCAGCAGTTCCAGCCCAGACACAATTTTCCTTTCAATTATACGAGATTCTGGAATTTAAAACTCCACCAACCCTCAAAAAAAATAGTCCTTCAAACTGTTGTGATGCCTCTGACAGGGAATGGAACTGACTTTCAGAGTGTTGTTCTTCCTTAGCATCTGCTTTCCAATTCCCCAATCACAAAGGTTGCCTTAGCTGGAAGCACTGGGCTGCTGGTGGGTGCAGGAGAAGGCAGCAGCATCTCCCAGAGACAAACATCTCTGCCTTTCAATTCCCAGGGCTAATTCTTCAAACCTTTAAATAAACTGAAAGAAATTAAGGTAAAGTGTTGGTTGTTTTAGCACACAGAACCATCTTTTAGCCTTAAAGTCAAGAATCCACTTCACTACAGATGTAGATGCCCAATGGATGCAGTGGCTGCAAAAGATGATCTGGGCTACAGTGAGATCCAAGACAAGGAATAGATGCATCAGTACTCAATTAATTAAATTCTTAAATTAATTAGTAAGATTTTAAAAATCCCATGTTTAGCCCAATGTACATTGCCCTAAGCCATGTTGTGTAAGAGGAAAGTGAACAAATGAGCAAAGACCCTGCCTGTGGTGAAAGCCTCACCACTGAGGTACTGAAAACCAAAGTCCTAATGAATTACCCATGTAAAAACCATCCCCTACTTCTCTGGAATAAAAGTATTTCTGTTGTTGGTCACTACAAAAGAATGTATTTCCTGATAGACAGACGACCTGCATTGCAACATATCAAAATAACACAGATTTGAAAGAACATATGGCAAAGTCTCATTATTTACTAAGAATATATAAAAACTGAAAACAAACTGAGCAACTTGACTACATGAAAGTTATGAAAGTTTGTATTTTATACACGGGGTATGTACACTGCTTTTTGGAAATGTGGGGTTTATCCATGCAAATTTAATACAAAAAAAATCTTATTTACAAAAAAAAAAAAAATAAAAAGAACAATAGAAACATTTTTTCAAAAAGGAACACACGAAGTGGAAGCTCCAGCAATAATGGAAGTCCTGAAAAAAAAAAAAGTTAAAACAGCATCGTACAAAGAGACATCTTCAGGAAATGAGCTTTACAAGGACATGAAATGTAAAAGGAATTCAAATACACTACCAAAGACGCTGCAAGTATATACACAAATAAAACATCTAGTGGAGGGGGCCACTCTGTGCCTCAGCTCTCCCACCATGCACTGCCCCAGCCAGCCCAGGGTCACCAGTGACAACCAAGGACAAGCAAATGCCAGGGAGTGGAAAAGTGACTGTGTTTCCTTTGTTCTACATCTTACAGAAGAGCAAAAAGCAAGGAAATCCACCCAACACTCTTCTGCAGTGGCTAATGCCCAACACAGAGAGCCCCCAATGCCAGGGAAGGGACAGGCAGAGGGGACAATGGCACTAGCTCACTCTAATTTCTAAATGAAACAAACCATAAAAGACACTCTCATCATTATTCTTCATTTCACAACCCACCTTTATAAAACTATTGTAAAAAAAAAAAAAGATTTGTTACCTATGCCTTGTTTCATGTAATTTTGAAAGTGAGGAAAACCTCATTAGTGATGAGAATTCATTTTGTGTGACGCGTGTTAAATGCTTCAGGATAAGGAAAACAAAGCAGCTTTTTATTAGAAAAGAAACAGGGAGTTGGAGCTGCTCCCACACAGGGACAAGTTTAAACTACAACTCACCTCATCTTTAACAGTTAACATCAGCAGAAGTGTTCTTTGCAGGGAGAGAATAATTTTTTACTTTCATATTTATTTTACCCAAAAGGTCACTGTCATTAAATTCGCTATTGAAAGAAATACAGATGGGCTTTCCCTCTGCAAATGACTCCAGAGACCCCAGTGTGCTGCTAAGGAACAAGGGACAAGCCAAGCTGAGTGTGACACCCATAAGTGGGGGCACAATCTTCACTCAAGGAACATTCTGGTGCCAGCACAAGTGATTTCTAAGAATTGTGCATCAAAGAGATGTCTCTCCTCCTGAGGCAGCCACACACAAGCCAGCCTGGTGACGACAGAACCCTGAGGTGGCACCAGCCAGGGCTGGGACTGGCCACAGGGACATAATCAGACAAACACACAGCCACGAGGAAAACACATCTCATTTGTACAGCCTCTGCAGGCTTAAGGATTCACCTCCCTCAACACAAAGCAGCTACAAAACATCAACTTCTTCCTGCACTAAAACTTAATTTTCAACGAAGTGATTCAATGCAAAATCAGCTCCAAGCACCTTCTACTTGGACACGCACACTTTACCTTTTTCCTGGTCTTCATGGCTTTTTCTACCATTTTAATACTACATATGGCACATCAGAAAATCTGTAAGAAATACATAAATCAACACAATACTGTACAGCTTCCTCTGACTTAATATCTTTAAGTCAAGAATTTGACACTAAAGCTTTGCTGGTGTCCAACCAATTTAAGCCATGTTTGCTCTGGGCTCCACAGGCCTTTAACTGAAACGGTAAATTATTTACTGAAGTTAAGAGCAAAACTTGCACTGACTTCAGCCCAACTGGCATTTATCCAGGAATTCTTTTAATCCCAGTCTTAGTTATTGTTCCATACATATTTCTCCCGAATTTAGGGCAGTCCTTACACACTGTGGGAACTTCCTTATAATTCACAATATTTTAATTACTTCAAGATCTGAAAACAGCTGGGTCATTATTTCTAAAACAAAGGCTCTTTCCTGTGCCTCATACTGCAGCCAGTGACACAAAACCCAGGTGACCCAGACAAGGCCAGAAGCCTGGTGCCAATTTCCTTGGCTGTTCACAGCGCACACAAATTACTGCAATGAGTTTGTAGAGCACGCTAAAGAGGACCTTAGTTAACTCTTAAATTTATTAGGAAAAGCCAGTACAGTTTCCTAAAGCTTTTAATGTTGACTTCCCTTCAATTGAAAAGCAAAAACTGAGTGACTGCAGTGAGAACTGGGTAGGTCACTGTCTGTCACCATCCTACTTCTTAAACACCTTCAACGGTGAGAGCAGGGATTCTGAAATAACAGGGAAGACAGCAACAACTTCCTTTAAAATTAGAACCTCAAATTCTTTTGCATCTCTTTTGCAGTTGCCCCTAAAAATAAATCTTGACAGTCAAATTTAGCAAGGCGTGAGATTACTGGTGTTTGGAAAAGCAGCTGAAGAAAAATATGAAGATTCACCCAGCACAGTGGACCTTTTCTCAGATCACACCTTTGCAATGCTAAAATAAAAAGGAAGGCCGTGATTCATGAGGAAGGGCATAATTTCTATTCAATGGCAAAGCAAGACTGTTTTTAGCAAGTTCTCAGAAAAAAAATCTAGATTAGGTTAAAAAATGTTATTTTAGTAGTTTTCAGCTTCAGAGAGAGTTGAAATGAATACATTAATTTTATATCCAGTTTTCAAGTTACCTACAAAATAAACTAAGCTTAAAGACCCACACTGAACAACTGGCAGACAAGATGGAGGGGTTTCATAGTCTTTACAATGTGATGTAAGTTTTCTCCTATCAGACCTAAATTTGTAAAGTTCATTTAAACATTTAAATGTGACAATGACACAGCAGTGAGGATCAGCTCAGATCAGCCAGCACACCTTCACCCTCACCAGCTCTATGGTCAGTGCAGCAAAATGGAGTTACTGAATTCTAGTGCTTACTCATTTTAGTCTTAGCATGACTTTTCAGATACAAAATAGCATAAAATAATACAAAGAGAATGAAATTATTAATACGATTATGCAAACAATTAAAAAACCCATTAGTTGTATTTTAAATCTCATATTTCCAAGGTCAACACAATCCCATTTCTTTAAATGAGGATTTCTGTAACCAAAAATTTACATTTAGGACTTTCCAATGAAGTTTTACTTCATTTGTACACTACCAGCCTCTCCATGAGCTGCATTTTAAGAAAATGCTATGCAAATAATTGTGGATTTTAACTATTACACACCTATGGGCATGCTTGAATTGATTTTAAAATAATGCATCTTTAAAAAAAAAAAGAAATCTTGCCATTGCAAGAACATTCCTTGTCTTCTCAGCTCTATATTTTAAGGACTATAGTGAATGAAGAAGGGAGTAAGTGATATTCCTCCCTCATTCTTTTATGACTTACATTGCATGGGTTCTTGATCAATTGGAAAGTAGAGAATCAAATCCCTTTAAATACTTGGCAGACGTACCCGTTAAGTGAAATTACCTCAGTCTGAAATGGGAGATGTGTGGCAGTTCCTACTGGCTTTATTTGAGCTACCTATTCATGAAGAACAGACTCACACAAGCACAGCACGGCCAAAAATGATTAAGTTCTTCTCTTCTTGTTTGGAGAAGAGCCCACCTGTAAATGGTTTCAGAATACTCTCAACACACCCAGAAGTCATGCAGGAGGAAGCCAATGTAAACATGACTGCCTCAAAGAGCCGCCACAGTGGAGATTTTTCCTTCTCACATTTGGACAGAGGAGTCCAATGTCCCAGCACAGCTAAAAGGCTACAAACTGGGCCATGTGTGACACACAACAAAGATACACACTGATTTTTCTCAACTAAATCATGGATATACCTGTTGTACAAATGTGTTGTGAGATCAGGAATGATCCTGAACCTGAGATTCTGGCAGTTTATCAAAGTGTCCTGAATGTCTCTGCATGCATCACTAGTCCTCCTCATGGATAGATGTCTATCTGTCCCCTCACAGATGAATGTCTGTTTGTCCAAGACACAAAAAAGTACACAGCTTTTTTGTCCAACAATACATTAAACCAAAAGCAATGAGGTTATTATCAAATTAAATACCATAAATAAAAAGTATTTACAGTTGTTTCTAATTATTAGAGAACAAAATAACCAATTAGACTGTGCAACAAACTTAAAACACCCAACATCAAAAAACTGAAGGATCACTTCAGTATTCACGTACTGATTTTACAAAAAAACCTATTAAAATATTTTAAAATTTACGTTTTATCTATTTTAAACAAAGAAGTTGCAAAAAATGTTTAAGACTATTGAGAGTTATCAATTCCACAGGCACTTCACATGTAAACAATCTACAGTACAACTGAAAAAAAAAAGTATTTGGCACCAACCTAGAAGACTGGAAAAAACTCAATAAAAAGTGTCCTTTTCCCATTGCAGGTTGTTTGTGTCATCACTGTACACTCAGAGTAAACAGTGTCAGAAGTGTAAGTTTCAATCAGGAGTGCAAAAAAAGAAAACAAATATGAAGCTTTTTGAGAGTGACAGTGGGTTAAAGTGATCAGTCACTCACATTATACCACAGCTACATTTTTGTCTCAAACCAAAATGATTGCCATGAAAGATTAAAGGGGAGAGAGTGCTTTGTACTTCTAAAAAAAAAAATTTCAAGCAATGCTTTCAGTGGAGGAGGAGGAATCCAGCATTGAGCTGTAACACTGTAAGCTGGTCAATGGCAGTTTTAAACTTCACTGGAAGGAGAACCTGAGGCTAACACAATATCTTTGTGCAAACAATCACAAAAGCAAGAGAGAATAATTATGTTCTTTTAACTGTCAGCCAACTTCCAAGGTTTTCATGTCCAACTCCAAAGTAAGGCTCTCCCCAGCATGCAGACAAACATGAAGTTCTGATGGCTTGGATGTTCCCATGGAGGACGCTGAGCTGCTCCAGAGCAACACAGTGGACAGATGGAAGGAAGAGTGTGTTATCTGCCTACCAACAAGTCCCATCACATGGAGGAAAGCTGAGATACTTTCAATGCTGGCAATTCAAGAAGAGCTTGGACTGTGAGGCCAACCTTCACCAGGCCCCTTTCCTCCAGAATGTGATGAGGCAAGCAAAGTCTCTCCTGCAAAATAAAGCAGTATCAAGCTTTGTTCATATTTTTCCCCCCCCCCCATGATCTCTCTGAAGTCACACACACATTACTAAGAGATGCTTGTATATATATCTTTGACATTCAGTTTTGTATGTGGCTCTCTACAGAAACAGAACCACAGAGCTGGAAGGGACTGTTAAAGGCCATCTAGTCCAACCCCCTGCAGTGACAGGGACATCCTGCACTAGGTCAGGTTGCTCAGAGCCTCAGCAAACCCCAGGCATTGATGGGGCCTCCACCACCTCTCTGGGCATTGTGGTCATGGAACAAAACGGTCAGAAATTATTTATACTCAAGATATATTAGAAGTGTTAAAACTTGTGTCAGCAGCAGGAAATACATAAAACATTTCAGAAAGCCAAAGACTCTGTTACTTTACATAACCAGACTGACTGACATGGCAGGCTCAAGGCATACCCCCCCCTTCCCTGATTTTGTAGGCTTATTCCCAATTTCCCTCTAGGGAAAACTTGGAAGCACTGACAGATTGGGTCTCATCAATGAGACCCAAAGAAGGCACCTTCACTTTTCATGACTGAGCAGACATGGATCATTTCCCCAGGTGCTGGCTGGTCTGACATAGATGACACTTTGGCATCTCTACCTCTTGAAAGGCCTGTAGCTTCATGTTAGAGCAGTAACCCTGGCTTCTAAATTCACAAACTCTTGCGTCGAGGGAGCCTGTCTACAGTAACATGCAGGAAATTATGTGATCTTTAGGGGTTTTTCCCTCCCCTCATAAAGTCAACTAATAGGAGGAATTTGGGCAATAGAAGCATGAACAATGGGCAGCAACTCTATGTCAAAGACAGCTGATGGGTTTGGCTCCATGTTTCTGTAATTGCAAGATTTTTCCTAGGCCAGCACTGACATTCATGCCTAAGCGAATTGCTAAACTCAAGACTTTCAAACATTACATCACCATCCTCTTGCATCAATTCTTTGTTTAGATAATTTGTTTTACAAGGTCAGGAGTATTTTTACTAGAAACCCACAAAGTAGTTTCCTGAAGTTAATGCCACAGGCCACAAACGGGGATTCTGTTCCAGATCTGCAAGTTCCCTTGTAACAATCACTATTGCCCCTTGAATTAAGGCTCCCAAAGAACCCCAACTTCAGTATTTTTTGTGGTTATTTGTAAGAAGTCAATAAAGCAATTACTGTACCTGTGGAACGCCCAGTTTTTTACAAGCATCAAGAAAGTTTTCAACGTTTCTTCGGCACTTTGCCATACTGAGCTTAGGCTGTAAAGACAGGATGTTACATCTCAGCCACACATTTTTGTGAAGGACACTACATTTCAGTTGTTAAAATGCAAAGCAAATTCTACAAAAGGAGCTTTTCAACTCACACTTCTGCGCCTTGTTTTCTGGATAATGAATTAAAAAAAAAAAAAAAAAAAAAAAAATTAAC
>VZTY01032286.1:18837-49508 GCA_013400935.1 Turnix velox
TTAAAAAAAAAAAAAAAAAAAAAGATAATTCAGCCAATTATTGGTCAACATGATTTATGATGTTTTGGCAGTGAACTCCAAAAGTTGTTTTCATGTAAGCAGCACCCTAAGTGAGATAAATGACCTACCACTGCTGGCGACGGGACATGGATGCTGGCGACGGAGCGAGGCCGGATGTGGTTGGCCAAATGGCACAGAACTACTCCATCCATCAATGCTGCTCCGATGTCATCTGGCAAGATTACTTTTAACCTTGATTCAAGATTCTATTAAAAAAAGTTCAGAGGTTTTTAACAATTTTCAATTTAAACTTGGTGATATTTTAAAGCGTTCCTTTTAGAAGGGACATTTTAATACTGAAGCGGAGAAATGGAGTCAATCACATTTTACTGATACCCTTTTAAACAATTAACCTTAAAAAAATAAACAGGGGAAGGAAACACAATGCTACCTGCACTCAGAAAAGGCTTCAGCCAACAACTGCCATGACAGAGAGCTCTCAAAAGCAGGTGAACTTTCTACACGCAATACAAAAATTTAGGGAATAACTGAATAACTCAGGAGCTGTTATTGTGCAGAGTTGGTGGGTTGAAACGATGCACAATTTTACCAGAAGGAGGGTAAAAGCAAAAAAAAGGGGGAACACAGCCACTTTAAGCAAACAGCCCAGCAATCAGGTTTTGTCACTCAGGAAGCAGAACTCAGTAGCTCCCTACAAAAACCAAAGAGCTCAGAGTCCTAAAAGAGTAATTCTCATTTTCAGTTTCACTGAAATGGTGAATTTCAGTGAAATGGTGAATTTTTTCATCTAAAAACCCATTTGGTTCCTGGTTGGTCTTTTGAGTGCAGCAAAAATAATACCAGCGTGAACTGCTGTATGAATTTCTTTAGAAAGAAAGAGCACTAGAGAGATGTCTTAGTGCAACTGCAGTGAGTGGCAGGCTTTTATTTTAAAGCTTTGAACTGTAGAAGAGAGCAAACTGAAGGTACCACATCCCTGCAGTAAATAGCAGTACGCACATTGCGAAGCTGTCGGATTTGTTCCCTTTCTTCTCTTAAATGCTCCATTTTTCTCCTCATTGTAAATCCAGGATCCACTGCTCCGTAGTCCTGGCGAGATGCTCGGCTGAAAGCTATTAACCATCAGTGAAGTTAGTTTTCAGCATTTAGATTTTTTTTAAAAAAATAAATAAATAAAAATTCAATATTGGAAGACCAAAATAAAAAGATAGAACTCTCCAATAAAACTTGCAATGAAAACCAGAAGATACACACATATGTTAGCTGTGCATACATAGACAGAGTGAGTGTTCATTAAAGAACTAATTTAAAAAAACTAAATCTAAAAGTTCTGAGCTGTTCTTTAAAATTAGGTCTGTTAAGTAGTTACATTACTAGTCTTTGCATTCAGCAAGCTGCTGGCAGTGCTGCTATTTTATAGCACACTGGCAAATAAAACCTGTTACAACATCACTGTATTCTAAAGTATTTTATCCCATGCTTTTGTGCAGAAAATACACCAGTACTTACACCTTCAGAACTTTCTATATTGTTTCGAATAGTTTTGATTTTTGAAAAAAAGTAACTATAAAACCCCCCAGAATATTTAGCAATACACCTGAAACTGCTGTCCTGGTTTTACACATTGTGAGGGATGTTTGCACTTGGGATTTGTGAGGGGAAAATGCACTTGTATGTCACTGGGATTCTGTGGAAGCACTTAAAATAAAAGACTTTGGCTTGTAATCAAGAAACAAAACACCATTCCCTTTCCTGGCACTGAGACAGATGCTCCAACACAAGCCAGCATTGGCTCTGAAGAAGCCCATGGTTATGCTGGGAAAGAATGGGATGCAAAGTCCTACTAATTGGGCCTGTTGCCTCCTGCCCAACCTGTGTATTCCCCCAGCCAGGGGCATGGATATCTCCAAGACCCTCAAATAGTCCTAACCAGGCACATCCTCACTGCATACAGATCTTACATGCCTGAAGGAACCATTGGCCAGACATGCCCTGCTCCTGGTGGCTCACATGCCTGCACTGAGGAGATCAAGTTCTACCACAGACTGAGATTAAACTGAGGAGGTAAGATCCCTCTTTAATAGTAAATTGGCACCAAGACTGTTCCCTTAAAACCAGAGAAGACATGCAGTATTCACAGTCAGGACAGATTACAAAAAACAGCTTCTCTCAAAACCATCCTGCCTTAGCATCAACACAACTGCAAGCTGCTTCCCTGTTCCTCAACAGTGACCAAATACACAGAAAACTTACAGCTTTTACTAATAAAAAAAATAAAGAAAACAATACTGTCCAACTTGGGGAATTTTCAATGATTCCTTTGCCAAAGCAGCTGTGTTTGAATGCTGAGAGGACTGCTGTGCTGCACTGCCTTGTCATACTCCATTCCAACTCAAGCATCTGCTCTCCTTACCAGCTTATTCCAGCCTGGGACACAAACATCTACTGTAGCACGCCACATCACACAAAAGCACTTACCTGATCTTTGTTTGAGACCAAATGGTCCATGAGCATTACTCTCCACCCTTTCATAGTCCTGTTAAAAGACATAATGACAATTTCCTTCCATTTCTTAAAAGAATTCACTTTTGTTCTCATCAACAGTGTTTAAATTATTCTTGCCCAAAAACTGAGAATTCTACTGAACTGTAACACACACTTTGGAAGTGGACAATATAAAATGAGATACAAAATAAACTTTAAATAAACTTTTATGGAGTGAAAGCAACCTCACTTCACATAGATAAAATTATTTCACTCAGGAAGAAAAGCAGCACCAGATTAACTAAAGTCTCAGCAATTTCAAACTAATACAATCTCCTCTGCAAACAGAGCTCTAAGTCAGCTGCAAGCAAACACAAATATTCCCCTAAGGCTCAGCATCAAAATATCTCTTAAGAAATATTTACTTTTGGTACCAAAGATGAGGCATTTCTCATTTCATTATCTGAAGGAAAGCTACACACAGCCTGCTCAGTGAGTGACAGCACCAGGATTTATTCCCTGGGGAGGTCTCCCATGAGCAAGGCAGGGAATGGAGCCAGGGGACAGCACCATGGGGTCACAGCTGGCACCAAGAGGCCAAAACCCTACTTCTTATTTCCCCAGAGTATAGAAAATACTAAACAACAAGTTCTACTTGAAATTCCCTGGGTGGCTAATGCATGGGAAACCTACAAAAAAAGGCTAGTTTTATTTTTAGTTTATGAACTATATTCATTAGGAAAGTAACAGAGCAAAGCTGCTCTTTCTCCCTCTCAGTCAAAAAGCAGCAGTCCAGCAGAGCTCAGAGAATTCCAAAGGTGGAAAAAGTTGTGGTACCAATGTCTACTTTCTACCCATTCTTGAATTTTTATAATAAACTATTTCTAAACACAGTTTCAAAGGGAACAACCAGCTTTGTATCTGCCTGCTGAGCCTGTGACAAGAAATGCACGCAAAGAAATGGTAGCTGAATGAAAAACAAAACCACAAACTTGTACCTCAGACGACACAGGAGACTGTGGGGACACATTAGTATTATCACTGTCTTGCTAAAAAAAAAATAAAAAGAAATCAAAGAGAAGAAATTATAAAAATGGAAATTATGATTTAACAAGAAACATGAAACTAGGAAATATAAAACACATGAGACAGGCAACATCTGTTGAGTGCGTGACAAGCCAGCAACAACTAAATTCAGACACATGTAAGTCAAGGAAGCACTGCCCAGTGTTTCTGGGGTTTATTACTATTCCATTACACTGCCCAGTGTTTCTTGTGATAATTATACTGTTCCGTTACTTCAGCTTGACAGGGGAATTTACAGCTTTTACTTTTCTCCAGTACACAATACTAATGACTTTTTTTTTTTTTCCAAGTTGGGGAGTATAATCATAGAATGTATTGGTTTGGAAGAGCCCTTCCAAGACCATTGAGTCTAACCCCCAGCAGTGACAGGGACATCCTGCACTAGATGAGATTGCTCAGAGCCTTAGCAAGCCTGGCCTTGGATGTCTCCAGGCATTGATGGGGCCTCCACCACCCCTCTGGGCAACCTGGGCCAGTGTCTCACCTCCCTCATGGGGAAGAATTTCCTCCTCATGTCTCATCTGATCCTGGCCATAGTTTAAAACTACTGCCCCTCATCCTACTGCTACATGCTTAGGCTTGGAGGCCCCACCATGTCTACAATAATCCTTACTTCCATCTGGCTGTTGAATGCAAATTTTGTGTGCACTCTCACTGCTGTCCCCCTGTTCTGCGGCTCGTAAGTGTCCAAAGACAAGCAAAGCGTTCTCTTAAATATTTTGCACAATTGCTACTTCTCACCTCATCATTTTCATTTCCACTTGAACTCTTCCTGGAAGACTTGTACTGCAAAACACACACAATCATGACTTTAAAATGGAATATGGTTTTCATTCCAACTAAAAAGCACAATATCACTCTGATGTTACTTATTACCAATGACGCTGCTAAGAAAAAATAACACATTACAGAATCAAAAGAGCAAAACAGAAATTAAGCAGAAAAGGAACACATAGCTCCCAAGGGAGCAAAAATCTTCATTACTTGGTGAAGGATAAGAGTATTACTATGATGTGGGCTGCATACTGAGACACAGATGAGAATTTAGTAACAAATTCTTTGCTGTGAGGGTTTGAGGCTCTGGCCCAGGCTGCCAAGAGAAGCTGAGGCTGCTCCATCCCTGGAGGGGTTCTAGGTCTGGTTGGATGGGGCTTGGAACAACCTGGGTGGGAGGGAGGTGTCCCTGCAAAGGGCAGGTGGTGGCACTGGATGGGCTTTAAATTCCCTTCTAGCCCAAACCATTCCATGACAAAAAAAAAGTGATCTAAGTGGAAACATTTGAAAATTGGTACAAGCAGCATTTGTTAGAAAAACTTACGCAACCTGTGAAAGTTACTGCTCCAATGAATTTAGTTTGGTAACACAGATTGCTTGTACTTTGAGAGGCTGACTTGGCATCATAAAATACTAAATTAACAACAACAACAACCAAAAAAAAAAAAAAAAATCAATGTTCCCTTTCCAGCTTCAAAGCTGATCACATCCTTTCATCTATTTAAGAGTATCACTACGTTCTTGAATGTTAATGTTAATAAGCTCTGTTAGAGAGAGTGATATTTATTTGCTATGCTTGCTTTCTTCCAAATCAGAACTTTTCCATAGTGGATATGCTAACAAGAACTGCAGCTGGGATACAGTCAGGACCCAGACCGAGACCTACTCCAGGTGAAAGAGAAAAAAAACAGGTAAACTGTCTTCCATGGTGAGATTTCTTATATCTACTTGATGCAACAAAAGACTTCAGGTTTCAATGAGACTTCAGTGTAATGTCACAAGGAGTTCTGATACTTGCAGGCATTTTCCTAGTCTTCTGCTGCACAGCACAAATGCACAATAAAAACCACAGAATAATAGAACACATTGGGTTGAAAGGCCCTTCCAAAGCCTGCTCTAGATTAGGCTGTTCAGAGCCTCATCAGCCATGGCCTTGAATGTCTGCACTGATGGGGCCTCCTCTGGGCAAGCTGTGCCAGCATCTCACCACCCTCATGGGGAAGAACTTCTTCCTTATGTCTCAACCAACCATGCCCTACTTGAGTTTAAAGTCACTGCGCCTCATCCTGTCACTTCATGCTCAGACAGCCCCCCCACAACTTTTCTGCAGCCCTTCAGGTTCTGGGAGGCTGCTAAAAGGTCTTCCTGGAGCCTTCTCTTTTCTCAAGACCGAAATCTGCATCAGCTTTCAAGAACAACCTTTAAAATTCCCAGGAATCCTTAATTCAAGTCCTCTGCATCAATAGCCTGAGTGTTTAGTAAGTCAAATGAGTGGATTCTGGTTTGCTTAGAAGTTTCTCCCCTTCCCCCGAACAACTACAGAGAAAAATTACTTTAGGGATGAAGGCCCTGGAAAGATATGATTAGGGTTCCAGTTAGGATACAGTTTCACAAATTGCTCAGGAAAAACCACAAACTTAAGAGTTTGTAAAATCATAGGAATGTGTGGCATGCTGTGTTTTGACTAGAATTTCAGCTCTTTGAAATTCCCCAGCGTTACATAAGAAGTCTGATGGCAAAAGATGCAAGAAACCACTTCATATGAGACAAGTTCAATCTTAACTCAACCTAAAACTGGTTAGAACTCTCTCCCCTACCCCAACAGGCTCTAGCTCTGTTTTGCAATAAGCAGACACTGACACCACCTAGTGACCAACTGTGCACAATACAGCTGTAAAAGACAAAACTCTAAAATTTAAATATTTGGTCGATTTTTAACTCCTGATTTTCCTGCACTTGCACATCACTCTAATTACATACACGTATATAATCCAACTCAAAATAGGCAAATTAAAAAAATTACAGGTTCCATGAAAAATTAGAAGCTTGACAGCCTTCAAAATTTCCTTTTAGTTAATGTTGCTCATTAAAAATATCCTGTCTCTACAATCCCTCCCATTACCTTGAAATATTCTTTTCGGATTTGTTTACTTCTTCTTCTCTCTTCATTCTGCCAAATGATTGGCTGTGTCTCTGGCCAGCGCTGCTCATCCACAGAATCTTTCTGGTTTTCCAGTGACTGTAGAGTTCAGAAATATTTTCAGGGAAAAGATAAATAAGTCTTGTGCACTAACACAAATTAGCATGAACTACAATTACAAATTGCCTCTTATCACATAGCTTTATGACATCAAAGTGCTCCCAGTCATAGTAGTGATTCTGGTAGAAATCACGTAAAATACACTGGGTTGGAAGGGACCTTCCAAGGCCATATAGTCCAAGCCCCTGCAGTGACGGGGACATCCTGCACTACATCAGGTTGCCCAGAGCTCAGCAAGCCTGACCTTGGATGGCTCCTGGGATGGGGCCTTAACCACTTCCCTGGGCAACGTGGGCCAGTGTCTCAGCACCCTCATGGGGAATAACTTCTTCTTTATGTCTCATCTAACCCTGCTCTTCCCTAAATTAAAACCACTACCCCTTGTCCCATTACTACACACCCTGGGCCAACTTCAAGTCCTAAAACAAGAAAAAGAAACTACAAAGTTATTCTTAAAGGAAAATGCACCCTCTTCTGCTCTGAACCCAATTTTTGTGGGTTTATTAGGAAAGCAGCTGAGGTTGCTGTTAGGGATGTGCTGAGCCAGCAGAAGGTCTCACAGCACAGGATGAGTACCCCCACCACAACCTCCATAAGGCTCTGACACTTCTGTACATCAACCAGCTGTGAGAGAAGTCTCTCTTTCCAAGTACTGCATTATGCAGTGCATTCTGGAGAAACAGATGAAGTTTATCTATTCCTAAAAAAAACCCAGTGACCATGTATGAAGATGGCTATTTCATGCAAACTGGAAACAGACAATCTGAAGAGGCCATTTCATAATAAGGCTAAAACTACACTGCCAACTCTTTCTTCATATTGGAGTATTGAGTAATTTAAAGGAACTGCAAGTATCTGATGGATTAAAAAATGTAAAACAATTCAAAAAATACAGCTTCACAGCTATTTTATCATCTCATGAAAGCTTCTCAGTGAGGTTTGAAAAATGGAAGGTATAAACAATTCAAACCACTTAAGACTTCTAAAAAAATATTATATGTAAAGAAATACTCGAAGTAAAATGTGCATCTCATTAGTTTCAAGATCTGAAATCTAGATCCATCTGCTTTTAAAAGGCCTTTACCACATCCAAGTCAAGTTATCTTGAAGTGTTCTATCTTCAAAGGTTTTATATTTTCTACAATTAAGCACACAAAACACCGATGTGCACAAACAAGTATTTGAATGTGTGAGAGTCTTCTGCCAGGGATGCAAAACCAAAGAGCAAATCACAATAAAGCCCTCACTCAAATATGAAGTCACCACATTTCCATTCCAGTACTTACCTGCCAGCCATATGGGGACATCGGGGAACTCACTTCATCTGCTGAGACACTAGGAATTAAGATGAGAGGACGTTTACTGCTTTTGTACACTTTAAAATCAAGTTACTTTAAAATCCTTTAGAAGGCAGCTTTTCTGCAGCACTACTGCATCTTTTTGCTACCTATTTAAGGATGTCATAGAATCATAAGAATTGAAAGGGCTTTTCCAAGGCCATCTAGTGTCACCCCCTGCTGTAAGCTGGGACACCCTGCACTAGGTGAGGTTGCTCAGAGCCTCAGCAAGCCTGGCCTTGGGTGTCTCCAGGTACTGATGGGGCTTCCACCACCTCTCTGGGCAACCTGGGCCAGTGTCTCACCTCCCTCATGGGGAAGGACTTCCTCCTCACATTTCATCTGATCCTGGCCTGCTGTAGTTTAAAACCACTGCCTCTCATCCTATCGCTACATGCTCAGACTGAGAGGCCCCAACTCTCTCAGCCTGTCCTCACAGGAGAGGTGTTCCAGCCCCTTCATCAAACTTGTGGCCCTCCTGTGGATTCTCTCCAACAGCTCCATGTCCTTCTTGTGCTGATGGCACCAGAGCTGGACACAGTACTGCTGGTCTCACAAGAGTAGAATAAATGGGCAGGAACACCTTTTCATCTGCTGGTCACAACTCTGCTGGTGTAGCCCAGGATTCAGTTGGCTTCCTAGTTGTGAGTGCACACTACTGGCTCAAGTCCATCTTTTCATCCACCAGTACTCCCAATTCCTTTTCCAGAGTTGCTCCCTACCACATCACCTCCCAGTCTATTGCTCGGGATGATTGGCCCAGCCCAACATCAGCACTCTGCATTTGCCCTTGTTGAATATCATGAAGTTTATACAGGCCCACCTCTCCAGGTCCCTCTGGAAAACATCCCATCCCTCTGGGCTTGTCAACCACACCAAACAGCTTGGTGTCATCAGCAAACTTGCTGAGGGTGCACTCAATGCCACTGTCACAATCTGGTTAAAAAGCACAAGCATTTGATAAAAGTCTCCAACCAGCTGTCACTCTTTCACATGCTGACCACAGGTATCTCACACTGCTGCACTTCATTTAGATCAAGCTCTTTTTGATCTTCAAGAGTTTAATTTCTGTTTCCCACAGCAGCCAGTGAAGCATTTGGTTCAAAGCTTACAAAAAAAAAAAAATCTATGCTTGAACCCCTGAGACTCACAGGCTTCACTTTACTGCTATTTCCGCAAGGCAAAGTGGAAGCTTACACTAATAAGGATGGGGAAAAACATTTTCAGATTTCTCTTTGAAATAAATTTCTTTCCTCATTCCAGCAACCACTCCACCACCCCATCCACATTGAAAGCAGTGTGGGACACCCTGAGGCATGAGGGCACTATATCCTAAGGATGCATAAATCCTAGAGGAAAAACATTTTGTATTCCCTTCCCCCTTCCTTTTTGTTTCCATAAAGCTACTTCTAAAAAGTTGTTAGGCACAGGAACTTTGTCTGTATCACATCCAATAGCTCCATAAATGAGCTAGATGAGAACTCCAGAAACTGTTGTAATAAGTGGGGCTTGCAACAGGATTGTTGACCAAATCAGACCCACAAATTACCTTCCTGGTTAACATCAACTTCCTAAAAGCCCAAAAGAACAATTATGTTATCTGAAAGAATCTCAAGAACAAGTTCTGTGTAGCTTCTATTTCATCTTGAGCTAGGAACAGAAGGTAGCCCTAGCAACACAAAATAAATATGAAAATTAATTCTAAAAAAATATCAAAAATGTAATGCATTGAAGTATATCAATACCATTTTTCGGATTCCGTTGGCTGCTTGGGTCTGTTCCTTGTGCTTACTGAGACAGAATGATTAAGAAGCCTAGAAAGAAAAATAAGTGATACAGATTCATTCATCAGCTCTATAGCTATCACTCTTTCTCAGAATATAAAATCATAGGACCTTAAAGATCATCAAGTTCCAACCCCCCTGCCATAGGCAGGGACACCTCCCACTAGCTCAGGCTGCTCAGTGCCTTGTCCAGCCTGGCCTTAAACACCTCCAGAGAGGGGCATCCACAACCTCTCTGGGCAACCTCTTCCAGTGTCTCACCACCCTCACCATAAATTTACACCTTCCAATTTACATCCATTATTTCTACTCCTCCCATCACATATCTTATTAAAAAGTCCTACCCCTGCCTTTCACATCCTGCAAGTGGAAAGTCTTGAACTTTAAGGTGAAATTTTCCATGCAATTAGAATAAGGCTGTGGCTCATACATAGGAAATCCAAGCACAATCCTGCTTCCATTTAAACCAGCAGCATTGTTACCAGCTCTCGAAATATTTCAGGTTCTGAATTTCAAGGAAGCAAAACATGATGGTTCAAATCAAAATTAAATCTCCTCTTACTTTCCTCCCTAAACACATACTATCTCATGCTTCTGAGGTCCCAAAGTCCACTAAAACTAGGAGAGAGAGAGTCAGCTCAGTGCAGGTGAGCAGCGAGGTGCAGTTGAGCACAAGAAGTCCATCAGCAGGACAAAGCAAGTAAGGATTGCTGCAGGAGCAAAGGAAACACAGGGGAAAAGGAAAGTCAAAAAGTCTAAACTTAGAGATTCAGAACGTTTCTCACTGGAACAAACAGCACCAGATATAAGCACAGGGATGACAAAAATATCAGCTGTTATGGATGTTTAAAGTGTTAAAAGTAACTAAACAACCAGTAACACTTAAGTGTTTTCAAGTGTTGATGAACAGTAAATAGAAAAATAATTCTGAATTCTTGAATGTTGTTATAATACACTTTGACACTGCCTTTGTGTGCAGAACTGTGATCAAAGTATATTAGGCTGAATTATACAGAGAACTAAAATGTATTAAGAAACAGTAAGAATTAGAACAGCAGCTATTCAATAGAAGGCTCCAACAGTGCTCCAAACTTTATACTTCATTATCATTACCTAGGGCAGTACAGCCATTACCTTTAAGTGACTGATGATTTTCAATCAGACTTCCCCTATTATTGCTATAACTTTGAGCTCGGTAATCACATTTGTGGCTTAAACCTCTCACTGTGTGACCCTCGGTTTAATGGGATTAGGGCAAGTTAAGCCCATAAATCAACACAGCCCAGAGCATCCCCTGCCTGCACCATCTGCTCCCCACGATTTGTCTTCAGGAACTTAATTTTGAGGGTGGATCCTACCATTAAAATACACTATAGGTGAAGCTTTATGAGAAATTCTTAGAACACAGGTTATCAAACCATAACCTAAACATGCCATTTCATCTGTTTGGGTTTTGTTTCCAGAGAGAATTTCCCTTTAAGTCTGCCTTGTGTCTTCTGCTAAAAGCAGTGAGAAACCCTGAGAGCTTTTGGAACAAGAGGAAACCACCACAATAAAAGGAGCATTGAAATAAGAAATAGGAGTCATCTAAAACGTGTGCTGCAAAACTTGCACCAAAACTCATTCTATCAGTGTAAATTCCTTGATTATATGTAAATCCTCACACGAAAAAAACCCTATTCAAGCTAAATTAAACATCCACACACATCGAGTTTCAGCTACATGATTTCTGCAACTGATGTTCATCACACAGTATATTGTTATACTTCCTAAAGCAAAACCAAACAATTTGGAAATTTGCTGTTTAAAACCTGAAGAACATTTGAAGGGGGAGTGATCACAAGTGCAGCCAGAGAAATTGTAATTTCCTGTAAAGAATTTTGGAATTTCTTAGTTCAAGAGAGGAGTAAAGAAAATTAATCTGAATTTACTAAATTCTACACTAAGGAATTTGGGGAAAAACAACATGTTCAGCTGGAAGGGGGGAGGAGAGGGAGTGGAACAAAACCGAACAATCACTACAGTGGTTTTTACAACTGTCTTTGAGGAAACACAATGCACTATTGAGAAGTAACACATTGCTAGTGGTGCAGAAATTCCAGCAACTGTTTTCATCCATAACTTATCCAATCCAAACCTTTCATTAAATTAGATCAAGTATCAGCCCAATTCAACCTATTTTTGGTAGCAAAATATCTCAGGCTAACTTTAGTTCCATTTTTGTTTAAGAAATGGCCAGACCCATTTCTTTTGTCTGCATTTGAACTCTGGGAATCTGAAGCTCTACAAGCATTTTATACCTTGATGCACGTCCTGCTGCCCTTGTCCTCTGGAAGAGCTTTTCACTGAATGAAGTTCTATAGCTCAATGGCCTCCGTCTGTGTTCGTGTGTCACGTACACCAAAGCCAAAGATGGGAGGAGGAAGCAGGACAGGTTGATGGGAGAGCAGAGGGAAACCACGAGCATAGCAAGCAAAAAGAAAAGAGACTGCATAATATTTGAAAAAAAAAAAAAAAAAAAAGCACACCACACTGAACGGAGATATAATTAGTAAGGAATTATTTTGTGATGTTCACTTTTCTGAGGATTCAATTTACTGAGACTGAACATTGCTCCCACAAATAAACACTGAAATATCTTCACTAAATGACTAAATCTTATTCTTATTGCAATAAATAAGTTATCAACACACTACAGATTCAAAACAGGGGCCAAAGCTTTTAATCAGAGGTGATTTTGCCCTCATGTAAAGATACATAAGGAAGCTTTAAAATATAAATGCTGAATGAAGAAGCTGTGCCTACTGAACCATACTGCTCTGAGAAAAACAAAAGTTCACTAGATCAAACCAGGAAATCAAGAGATTTCCATATTTCCCCCTTCCTCTTCCCGAGAGGTAAAGCACTGCAGCTCAAGACAGCAATCTCAGAAAAAAAAGAAAACAGGACAGGTATCTTGAAAGGTATCACTTCAACAGTTGGCCAACACTTCTCTAAAATGAAAAAGTACCAAGGGTTTTTGGATAAAAGGTAGGTTAAAGAGTAAATCAATTGTGACACAAGTTAGCCCAATGTCTTTGGTAATACCTGTGTTTTTGTTCGTGCTGCAGTAACTGAGCCGCTATTTTTCTCAAGTCAGTCACTTCTTTGAGATCATTGTCATCTTCAGCCAGCAGCTGTTCTTTCTGAACTCTGAAAGGTTAAACATTAGTCACTTTACTGACCTGGTGTCAGTACAGCAGGACACCAAAATGGCTCCCATGCTGGACAATAATCAAAAAGTTACAAGCTTACTTTCTGCCCAAATAAGAGCACTGTGCTCCCAGAGATTTCTCTCCTCCGTACACAAAGAGCTTAAAACAACATCACTCTCAGTTCCCACTGCCAGTAAAATCATCTCAAAAAAAAATGAAGATTTACCTTTTTTCATCTCCCCAGTCCTCATTCTGTTCTGTTTTCTGGGATTTCTCAGGGTGCTTTCCCCGTTCCTTATGCCAAACAGAAAATAAAATTAAGACGTGAATTAAAAAAATTTAAAAAGCAAGTATGAACTGTTACACTTTTGTCAGTCTCCAGTACCTTGATGTACGACAACAGCAGTCCCAGCTGTACCTCTCCCTGCTCAGGAACAGATCCATCTTCTGTATTGGGATCAATGAAGTCATACACCTCCTGGTCTAGTAAGGAGTAATGAAGAATAGAAAACATTAAACAATTCTCTTAACTAAATGTTATTTCTGAGAGTACTTATGGAATGTGTCTGGTAAACGCAAACCAATAAAATCATGTCATCTCTTTTTTTTTCCCCCCCTTTCTTTAGGGCCTTTTTTACTTTATGATTATTACACTGTTTTGTTAAATGATGAAAATACAACAGTAACATGTAATCACATCAATTTTCATCTATTAGAATATCTAAGCAAAAGCATTTCTGTTGCCTGAAGTGACAGGTGCACAAGAAACATTACCTTTCTGTGGATCAAGTTTATTTCCCATGACATTATTGTCATTCCTCAGCATCTGTTCCCTTGTTGACTCTGACACTTGAGAGTGAAGGCTGATGGTATCATCATCAGATGGCTGCAAAGACATTTAACACAGAACTCACACATTAATTCCATGATTTTCCAACATGCTGAGAAGTCACAAGTTACACTGCACCTGAGCCTATCACAAGGGATGGCTCCCAGGACAGGGAAAAGTCTAGTTTTTGAAAGTCTAATTGTTGAAACTCAAACATTAAGAATTTTAAATGCTATTTTGATTATTTTTCACGATACAAAATACAGAGGAAAAAAAATCTAAAATACAGAAATTGCACAAATGCCTCAATGAAAAACACTCACTTCCGTTGTGGATAATCTCTTATCCCCATTATCACTTCCAATGCCGGAATCTGGACCATGATTTTTATTGGGATAAAAGTCCTCCATGCTACATTAAGAGAAGAAGATACAAAAGCCCACAATGAAAAAAAAAAAGTTCCACTTTTAGAAAAGAAAATAAACACATATTTAAAAATATTCTCTGCACTCATCTACAGCGTACATTCTTTGATTTCAAGCACTCTAATTTAACATATCCAAGTATTTCACAGTCCTCCACCCAACAGACCTACATTATTGGGACATTTATGGGAACTTCTCTATTTGTTTGCCATCACTATTTGGGAAATAAATAGAAAAGTTTTCCAATAAATAAATTTAAAAGATGTTGCTGTTCTGATTTCCACATCTTTTCATGAATGAAAATTTTTCATAGCACGCCAGATGAGTCTCTTAAGCTTCCAGAAACACAACCTCAGAAAGTAGTCGCTATGACTCTTAAATAATGAAGAATTAAAGCACTGAAATTACAGTTATTATTTTACAATAAACAGATTACTTCATGGTAAATGGTCTAAGTAAAATACAAAGCCCCACTACTCACCTGTCTGTGAGTGGCTGGGAGGGGATTCGTTTACCTAACGATGGAAGATCCAAAGAATCTGGTTTTTTATCTATTCTGAGGCATGCCTGAATGCTGAGGAATTTAAATATATGTACTTTACCCTTTAAACATATCTGTTGGGAAACAAACAACCAACAACAAAATACTAATTACATGTATTTGTTGGGGTGCATTTTCAAGAGACATTCAATTTGTACCAATTTCCCCCTCAGAGAAATACAGATTAAAAAAAACCCGAAAATCCCATCTCTGTAGCTTTAAAAAGCTGCTTCTTTAAGATCCAGCCACAAATTTCTGAAGTGAAATGCTTTAATACTAACCTGTGCAGGTGGCATCTGCATTGGATTGTTGTCCAAAAGAATAACTTGTAAGTGACGTAACTTTCTGTAACAAATTGGAATTTCTGTAATTTTGTTACAGGAAAAATCCAGCTTTACCAAGGGAAGGTCTCCTAATTCTGCATTGGAAGAAACAAAGAAATAAGCATCAGCTTTCTTATCACTTTACCTAATTTACCTGCATCAAAGAGATGAGGACAAGACACTTACCATCTGGCAACATATGGAGATTGTTTCTTCTTATGTTTAATTCTCTAAGTGACTGCAATTTTCCTATCTGTTGTGGAAGAACCTGAAGCTCATTGCAGCTAATATCCTGAGAAGTGAAGAATTAACCAATTAACTGAACATATTAAAAAAAATTAAATGTGAAAATGTTATCAAAGCTACTATAAAACATACTACAAAAAAGAGAATCCTATCATTCCTGTACCATAACAGAATTTGCTCTTTCTTCAATATTTAGCAATTTATGTTTCAGAAACACAATTCAAAAAGTTAAACTAGTGAGGGATGGCTTTGAGATTAAGACCATAGCATGTGAATCAGGGTTTTCCCAGGGTAGTTCCCATTATCACCTAAGAACCTTTCGTGTCACTGCTGGTTAACAATTTGCTTTCTGTTCTGTGGATAAGCATTTTTATTCCTTTAAAGAAAAACAAAACCCAAAAACTAGAGCAAACCCACACAGGTAAGTATCTGAGAGAGCAGTAACGGGCTTACCAACTTTTTTGGCTACAAGCACTAGAGGGTGACAAAGCGGCACCAAGTGACTGCAAATTACATCGATTTCTGACACTAATTTACAGGCTAATAAAAGGCTTATAGGTCAAGTTTCCTTTATAAAATGGACTGCAATTGTACTTACCAACTCCATTAGATCTCTCAACTTTCCAATCTCTTCTGGAATGGAGACAAGCTTATTATTGCTGACAACCAGCACTTTAAGTGGAAGATCAAACAGGTATTTTGGCAATGTTGATAAAAGATTTCGACTTGAAAGAAAGAAAAGGCTAGATTATAAACTGTTCAAGGCTGATGGGGAGACTAAGATGCACACTGCACACTTCTTCTCTACTCCAGATCGTCTCCAGGGATCTATTACAATTTCATCTAAATCTAAGCTACAATCTCCATCACCAATTCTGTACTGGGTAAAGCCTCCCTTAGATGGGAAGACTGAAGACTAAAATGGACAGAGAAATCTGTTATTGGCAGTTTGTTTTTCCTCTGCTCACTGACAACACCAGAAAAACCAACCTGATCTGACAATGCACCAAATACATACAATGTTCTGGGCAAACCAGAGCTTTACATAAGGCCATTGCTCTTCCCAGCACTCCTGAGCCACCACAAACAGCCCTGACCAACCATTTATTACTTTGCTGAGCAATAGTCTGGAATGCAAGGTTTAATTAAAATTGATTTCTTTTGTGTGCATCACTTTCCAACCACATGCATGCATGTCTGCTTGGTGCACAAGAAATAAAATTTAAGCATTGACAAGCATGTTCACACTGTATTAAGAAAAAAACAGAAGCTCCACTGAAATCCCAAGGATAAGGCAAACAAAAACCAAAATAGTTTTATCTGCCCAGCAAAACATTAAAGCACAAGAGCACTCAATGACCTGATGAAGCAGAATCACATTTCTCCTGTGAGGTATGGCCCAATATAAGTAATATTACTCACCTAATATTAAGGTAGGTGAGCATTTGCAGACTTTTAATAGATTCAGGAATGGATTTGATGCAGTTGTGATACAAGTTTAATGTTTCCAGTGGTGCAAACAGCCAGACATCAGGAGGAATTTCAGTAAATCTGTTCTTTGAAAGATCTAGAAAGAAAAAAAAAAAAAAGAAATTCTTTAGTTAAAAATTCCTCTGCTCTAAGAGGAGATAAAAGTAGCCACTGTTATTCTTGTCATGCTTCTAAAAATTAAGGTGGTGAAAAGCATAAAATAATTCAGCTCTACCAGATGCTACTGCATATAACTAATACACACAAAAGACCACAGGTGAAAAATTTCTAGTGAAAATACTACAAGATTATTGTTTGCTCTGCAATTTTAACAAAAAATAGAAATACTACTGTATTTCAAAGCTACATAACCCACAGCATAACTAAAATTCAATGAAATATGAATTACAGCTTTCCCTCAGTCTTTATCCTGCACAGCTATTAAGGGCTTTCCCTCCCTGAATGAGGCACGAGTGCAAATGGAGATATAAACCAAACAACCAATGCTCCTCCTGCCTGACAGCCACATTAGAGTCTCATTTCATTGAATAAAGTACCTGCAATGCTCCAGCCAAGTTTGCAAAATATCTCACGTATTTATTTCACTGAAGAACAAAAACTCTCATTTAGAAAAATGTCTTTATTGTAAGTACAATAACAGAGACATTCACGGGTGCTACATTTAGATCTTCCCTAAAAGCAAAGTGAAGTTACAAAAAGCCAGCACCAAATGCCTATCATACTTATGAAAATAAGCCTGCTTAGCCCAGCCTAGAGCAGAAAAAGGAGATGCCTTTGACAATGGAAACATAATATTTGGAAGCAGAGCTATTCTGGCAATACATCACTGCGTTATGCAAATCATACTGAAGATGACAAACCTGCACATACCATCTCTGGATGGCAGAAAATCCCAAGATGTGACCCAAGAATCCTGGAAATTACCAGTTAACTATCAAAAACCAGCTCGGAAGAGTACTTACTTGATGAGGCCAGCCTGCTTTTTTAAAAGTAACTCTGGTTCCCAACCCCAGACATTTCAAAAGGATGTGGTTTCTCAGAAATGCTGAACAAACCCTTTAACAACAAAGCAACACAGAGCTCTTGCTACTTCAGACCTTAGTTCTCAGTTTTTCAGACTTTCATGAAATAACATGAAATAACTGGGCAGCCTGATCTAGTGGGAGGTGTCTCTGCCTATGGCAGGGGAGTTGGAACTAGATGATCTTTAAGGTCCCTTCCAACCCAAACTATTCTATGATTCTATGAACATGTTTCTGCTTAGCTCTTATTACATCATTAATGGAACAAACAAATAATTTATTCTCCACTATATTGAAAAAACAGACCAGAAGTGGCTCAAAGTTACTGTCAGGTTCCAAGACAATATCTCCACAGTCTAAGTACAGTATTATTTAATATCACCACCAACCACGTTCACTCGGGAAATTCATGGATAACACAGCACTAGAGGGAGGAACAACAAACCTGACATTAGAAGTTCTTCCTCATGAGAGTGGTGAGATACTGGCCCAGGTTGCCCAGAGAGGTGGTGGATGCTCCATCCCTGGAGACATTCAAGGCCAGGCTTGCTGAGGCTCTGAGCAACCTGACCTAGTGCAGGATGTCCCTGTCACTGCTGGGGGTTGGACTCGATGGCCTTGGAAGGGCCCTTCCAAACCAACATATTCTTTGACTATCCCAGGCCCTTGCCCTTAAGGATTTACAGCCTAAATGGACACAAGGCAGAGATAAAAGAATACAACCAGTCACTAGTAACATCCTCACTACACAACTTCTTTTGTGCATATAAAATTGCTTGACAGTGGATAAACCAAGCAGAAACATTTTTGAAGTAAGCAATGCTGCCAGAAGAGAAATATTGGAAGAAGAGAAAAGTGAAGTAAAGAGTGAAGCAGAAACAGCTCTGAAGAGAGGTAAAAACTCACAGCCCATAAGCACAGAGCTCCAGCCCATCCTGAGCCTAGGGCCACTGCTGCAGCTCCAGCATCTGCTCTTAATTTCTGGTGATGCCTACTGACTCTGTCCTCCTTGTGATGAAGCTCACAGCAGCATCTAGGAATACCTGTACCCACTTCTATTGGCTTAACTACAGAGTATCACCCATTAATGTTTGTGATGATCAGAAATGAATCCTTCCAGAAACTTTTTAGAACTAGGCTGGTCTTCAATAAACCACCTTTTTGTCCACTCCAGACTGGTCCCATCTATTAGACAGGGGTAATGTGACAAACTGAAGTAAACAGTTCTTTGCACACACATACAGCCAAGGATTTGCTCACTCTACAGTCAAATCCACTGGCCAGCAGCCATCAGCAGGCCTGAGATAAGGGGTTCCTTCAAGCCCTCCAAGTATAACACCCTTTTTTCTGATAAATCATATGGCAACACTTGTCATAATCACCTCTGTCAGACCAAAAATTACTTCAGTCTTGTAACAGAGAGTGAGATTTCCTCCTCTCTCCTCAAGTGCTGTACTTTCTTGAGACATGCTCAGATCTGGCAGAAAAATTCTGCTCATCCCAGATGAGCTAGAAAAGGGATGAAAATCAGACTGTCAGTCACCCAGGGAATAGCACAGAATATAGAGTGCTCATTACATTGCCACATAAAACTTCTACCACAGTAGATATAGTGAGTATCTCTGTCCCTTCAGGTAGTGGGAGGCTGCTATGAGACCTCCCCACAGCCTTCTCTCCTCCAGGCTGTCCTGTAAAATATACTCAAGAGAAAACAGGACTTGAGAGACGTGCTGTGCTCTCAACACAACCTGGACTTTCCTTTCCTGAAAGAGGAGTTGCCTAAAACCACACTCAGAGAAGTGCTGGGGCTGGCTGTGAGCTCTGCACTTACCAGGAGGCAACCCCTGCCCTCAGTTCTTTGCAGACAGGAATTCCTCTCCCCCTTGGCATGCGTGGGTGCTCCCAGCCCTTCTTTGCCAGCAGCCACAGCTTCCCTGGCTGCTTGTAGGTCACTATGTCAGAAAAGGCCACAAAACTGGCAATTTCATTATTAGTTTTCAAAAATTGGATTAAGGTATTCTTCCTAATGCAATCCTTCTATGCAGGTGAACTAAAAACCAGTCATTTTAACTTCAACTGACTGAACTAATACTTTTTCTAACATGCCTGTAACACCAAATATCCTTAGGAAGCTTCCCCACTCCTGGCCTTCCATGGGGTGACCTGGGATAACACACAGAGTCTTTGGCCAGGACACCACACTAGGGACATACCACAACCACTTGCCTATCATGTATGACTGATGTATTTCTGTTTATAAACACTATCACTTGCCCAAAAAGACATAGAATGAGTTTCTCTTTTTTTCATATCTGACAAGAGTCAGTCCTGAAGCATCCAATGTTTTTTGACATGTTTCCTTTCTAGAATGCAAGCTACACATCATGTAGAACTGTTCCTTCCTTAAGCTGAAATACTTGAAATACTAATTGGGTGTTGTTATTCAGTGTCCTGCCATCACTTTAACTGACACTAGCACCAAAACTGACTCTATTCAGTCAGGAAAGAGTACGTATTATAAAGGCAAAAGAAGAGTATCATAAATTATCATCCAGTATTAAGCTGAAGGTCTTGTTGGTTTTAATCTGTAATCACATGAATGACCATATGCCTCAGAAGGATCAGAAATACGAGATAAAAAACATGAAACGCCATGTAATTGATGCTGGGCAATGATGTCCCCTCCCATCTCCTGGGAAAGAACAACCAGGAGATCTGCATTACTGGCCATGACAGCAGGGCTCATCACACTTGGAATACACTACTCTTACTGCTTAACTGGATAAGAAGGGGGCAGGTGGTGGGAAAGCAGAAATTTCCCAGTTAATATTTACAAGACAATCAGTCACCTACATATAATTGCTTGGGGATTCCCTCAGAATTAAACACTGGGAAGTTTGCTGTGACAAAGTCATGAAGAACTAAACCCAATGGCACCATTACGTTTATCCTGGGTAAGTAAATTCTTTCTTGAGCTGACAGTCTGCTACCTTTCATACTCACTACACTCACATTTTATGAGGTGCTCACAAAAAAGGAGAGAAATTGCAAATGGCACAGGTTGAGCTTGGCCCAGCACTGCATTATAGCCAACCTTTAAAAAATATAACAACACAAGACACACAACTGCCCACCTAAGCAGCCAGAGATTACACTGATACAATATATTCAATTACTTAACTGCCAGGGGGCTAATGCTGCTCACACAGAGAGAAGCAAAATTACACCTTAATAAAACGATTGGAATATTCAATATACCCCATGATATCTCATGACTTATACTTTATTTGTTCCAGGAGTTCATTTGACAACAGCAGCAGATCTGTGTGAACAGTCAGAAGACAAATCCAGGGAAATAAAAAGAAAAATCTCAGGTTTTTTTGGCCCAAGAGCTGCAATGGCAGTTCATGGTTAAAAAAGATATGACAAGCATAAAGGCAGAACTAAACAGACAGATATCATCATGCCTTCAGCTCAGTAATAATTTCTGTCATGTAATTTAAGATGTTCAAAACATGCTGCAGCACTGCAAGCCATTACCTAAGTTAGATTTAAAATACAAACACTTTATAAAAAAAACACAGGGTATTTTTGATAGGACAACAACAATTGTGATTTAACCTACAAATATAATGTGAACCCTTCCTGAGAACTGCAACAGTTTCACTTCAATTCTTGAACTAACTTTCTGTTCCTGATTTTACTGACATCAGGGCAGAACGTTCTGGATTTACTGTGATACAACAGTGTTACTGCATAAGGATTTGTAATATGGAAAAGCAAGAATTACTTTTTTAGAGCTTGATTTTTTAAGTGTTAGTTTCAAGGAATGGCAGAGAGAAGCTGATTTAAATCAGAAATTGAAACACAGCACAGATTGCTGTCCCAGCCCCTCAGCCTAAAACTTCAGCCTAATCTGTGGGTGTATTTGGTGAAACAGAGAGAGAGAACTGACACAAAAAAAGCCCCTAAATAAATGACCACGGCCTCTGAGACAACTGCTGATGCTCTGGGCCACACTGATACTCTGCAAATGCTACAAATCTTGGTGAAAGGCATATTCTTAAAGACATGAAAAATTTGCAGTCCACAGGATTCAGTGTCAATCAGTGCTAGATTAAACCAGAATTGCTATGAAGAGGTACTTCAGACCCACAGCAACTGCTTAAGCACATTTTACAAAGCAAGAATATAGCTACTTTTTTCAGACACTGCCCTTGAATGTTTACACATCATCCTTCATGCTGAAAAGTCAATGCTGATGAAAGTGATGGGGCTCTACTACAATCTAAAAGGTAAATATAAGAACTGCAGTCAACTTTCACTCAAATAGCTGTGATTCAAAATAAGCCAAAAATTAAAACTTTGAATGAAATGAGACGCAAACACAAATTACAAATCCTTGATGTATCTTCTTCGAGACACAGGAAAAGCCTTTTTAATAACAGACTGGCCATATGCAATGCTTCATTCTTAATGTTTTGGTTACTGAATACTTACACACAGAAGTGACCTCTTACATTGCCAAATACAGCTTCATGCTACTACAAAGAGCAGCTGTTATTTCAGGAAAACTATGCTCATTTTAATCTCATGTATCTATGAAATAACTAACAAACCTGTACCTACCCCTAATCTGCACTGCAGGTAGGAATGTAACACGTTTCAGGGAAAAAAACAAAAAAGAAAAAAAGACTAGTAACCCACAAATCATCAAAAGGCTTGGTACAGGATAAAGAAACTGGATTTTAACATTAGCTCATCACAAACTATAACCTGCAAAAGCCAAACCATCCCAGAAGAATGAATACATCCACATTTAACCCTCTGCACCAACACAGCCACAACAAAACGAGTATTTGATAGAGTGGGAGCTGAGGATTCTCAGAAATGGATCAGGTACCACAAAGGGCAGCACATATTTCCATCTATAAGCCAGCTTCTCATAACTCCTGGGAAAAGAAAACCCACGAAGTGAAACAACAGACCGCATATTATTAATTTGCCCTAGTAACATTTTTGGAAAGTTGCTGCTACTTGCAAACAAAAGATGGAGACTCCTCATTGATATTTTATTCAAGGCCACTACTCCAAATGATGCCTTTTCAGCAGCTACTCCAGCAGCGAATGAATGCCGAAGCACGTCGGGATGAGCCGAAATAGATAGAAACCCGGTGGAAAAAGCAGTTTTGAGGGACACGGGGACCACAGCGTTCCCAGGAGCCCCAAACCCCCCCAGCTGCCAGCACAGCGGGGGTCCCCTGCGCTCCCCCTCCTCAGCCCTCTCAGCCGCCATCACAGGGACCCCCCCACCCGCTGGGCACCCCGGGCCCCCANGCTGCCGCGGCCGCACCCCCACAACTGTCACCTCGCCGGGGACGCCCCCCCCATCCCGCATCCCCGAGACCCCTCGGCACAAAGCCCCGGAGAGTCCTCCCTCCTGCCCCCCACACACACCGGCTTGCGTGGTGTCGCTGAGGTCGCAGGCGCTGCCGGGGAAGTCGCGCAGCTTCCTCCCGCTGAGACAGAGGATGCCCGAGCTGCCCGCCTCCTCCAGGGCCCGCTCCAGGCTGCGCACCGTGTGCGGCTGCGGCAGGGTGGCCGCGCCCCAGTGCGGCCCGGCCGAGAAGGAGAGGGGGAGGTGAGCGGGGATGCCCAGCCCCGCTGTGCCCTTGTTCCCGCTGACGCTGCCATTGCTGCTGCCATTGCTGCTGCCATTGCCGCTGCCGTCGCCGCTGACCCCGAGGCCGCCGCCCAGCTGCCCGGCAGCCATCTTCCCGCGGCTCCCACAGCCCCACAATAACAACAGCCGGGGACGACCCGCCACCAGCGCGCAGGCGCCAAACAGCCGGAGCCGGCGCTGGCCTGTGGGCAGGGGGAGGAGGCGGGGCTGCAGCGCGACCTTCCCTCCGCCACACACGGGGAGAGAACGGAGGGTGAGCGCTGCGCTCCCACCCTGGGGTGGACGTGAGGGGAGGAGTGCGAAGTGTTCACCTTCTGTCTTGGGCAGCAGCTCTGCGCCTTTTCCTGACCCCTTTCCTGCGCCAGGTGCGGCAGGGGCAGGGAGTCCGGCGATGTGCGGGGAGCTGCAGGCGGCCAGAGGGGGTGTGGGGGCTGCCTCGCAAACGGGTGTCCCGATGCGGCGCGGCCGAGAAGGACATGGCGAGGTGACCGGGGATGCCCAGCCCTGCTGTGCCGCCCCCCACCCGCCCGGCCGCCACCTTCTGTTCCCTGCCTGCACCCCCCGCTGTTGCGGGCACCTCTTCATCTCTTCTGAAAACCGCCCCAGCAGCATTAAACACCGCTCCGGCAGCAGGTGTGTGATGGGAGGGCCACAAATAATGGATGTGAATTATAAGGGGGTAGATTCAGGCTGGACATAAGAAAGAAATTCTTTACAGTTAGGGTGGTGGGACACTGGAAGAGGTTCCCCAGAGAGGCTGTGGATGCCCCCTCTCTGGAGGTGTTCAAGGCCAGGCTGGACAAGGCACTGAGCAGCCTGATGTAGTGGGAGGTGTCCCTGCCCGTGGCAGGGGGTTGGAACTCGATGATCTGCAATGTCCCTTCCAACCCAAACTATTCTATGATTCTTGACGTCTCTCCCTATTCTTGAGCACCTCTAAGCAACTCTGGGCATCTCCTTCGACTCTCCGGGCAACTCCCCAGCAGCCCTGCAAACCCTGAGGTGCTGTTGGAGAACTGAAGACTAAGAGAGGAGGATGTGCCTCAGCCCTGAAAACCAGCGTCCTTATTTCCCTGCCCATGGGAGAATCACGGGCTCTGCAACCCCTGCAGCCCAACGCGGTTCTGCGGGGAGGAGGGTGAGGCTAGAAAATAGATAGACCTGATTTGGGAAGAAACAAGCAGAAAGAGTGGCCAAGTGTAACAACTTTATTATGTCAACGTGGCTGAGAAGCCTCCCGGTCCCTTGGGCTAATAGCCCCTGGAACCTTCTCACTCCTGAAGCCATCCTCTCCGGCATGGGAACAGCACCTAGTACTAGAGAGGGAGGAATAGGAAAGTGGGTGAGTGCACAGACAGGGAGAAGGCAGAGAAATCCTGCTGGTGCAGTTCTGGCCACCTGCCATGGCATCTGCTGGCCATGAACCCCGAGGTTTCTGTGAGTCCCCTGATGGCCAAACCCAAGACAAAGTCCTGTGTTCAGCTGGTCAGGCTGGGGCCAAGACCTTGTATGTCCTGGATGTCCCCCCTGGGGACAAGGACTCTACATGGGAAGGGAGTGCTCTGTGGTGTGCAAAGGAGGGAGCCAGCCATCAGAGAGATTCACCTCCCTCAGCCAAAGCTTTTGCATCCCCACTTCTGGGAAATCAGTTCTGGGTGCTCCTTGGGTGTCAGAGAGGTCCACCCCAAGGGCATCATCCAAACCCTGCTTCTGTCGCAGGAGAGCTGTCAGAGAATACCTCCCTTTCCCCCAGCTCAGTGGAGGTTAGGACCCCGCAGCTGGGGAAAACCCCACTGCTTGTTGGAGACAGTTACCAGGAAATCTGCCTCTCCTTCTCCTGACCATTGCTGCCTTTTGTCCTCAACCATGCGGGTGTAGATGGCTTTCCGTGCCCGGTGCTGCTGCAGCCTGTTGAGAACCTGGGCAGCTCTTGGGGAAAGGCTGCAACGAGAGGGAAACATCATTCCCAGACCTCTGCAGAGCACCCTTCTGCCTCCAGCCCCTGCCCTGTCTCCCAGGTACCCACCCAATCCAACCCTGCGGGGGGAGTCTTGGCTGTGGGGGTAACCCGTATCATGCCCACCATAGCACACATCAGAGGGTGTCCTCTGCCACCCCAGGCTGTAGGGACGGGGAAGCAAGAAATCCCTGCTTGCTCATGGCTGCTGGACCACCCCCGGCAGTGGCAGCACCAGTGCACACTTACACAGGCTCCTCTCCCTCCAGCTGCACTGGAACTGCCACCTCCAGTGGTGGGAAAGCTTTCCTTCGCCTCTCACTGAGCAGCTGGGTCCTGGGCTGCGCTGGATGGTGGGGAATGTAAAGACTTCGTGGCTGCCAAGGAAGAGATGCTCTCAGCAAACCAGAGGGCAGAGAGAGGTGCTTTTACCCAGAGCTCTTTTCTCTGGAAAAGAGCCTGCAGCAGGACTGGGGCTGCAGGAGACTCAGCTGCCAGCTGTGACATCAGGGACGTGGTGCTGCTTTTGCCCCTGGCATCCTGCTGCCCCTCTGTCCTGTGTGTGCAGGGCACTGGCACTCCCTGCCCATACCTGCCCACTGATGCTGCTGTTAGTGCTGTCCCTCGGTGGGAGCCGGGGCAGCCCAGGCTCATCCGCTTCAGACCAGGCAGCCCAAGCTGCTGCCTCAGCCCGCGATCGCTCCAGCTTCTCTCCCCAGCGGCCCCTGATGCGCTCCCACTCTTCAGCCAGATCCCTGATCTCCTGGAGAGGATGGAAAAGCAGCAGGAGGCAGGATTAGGCTCAGCTCCCACAGGGGCTTCCTTTGGCTTGGAGCAACCTCAGCTCCCTTTGCCCCTGACACATCAGAGGCCCAGGAACCATGCCAGGCTCCTCAGCCCGTGGCAGATGCAGCCGAGTGATCAGAGACCTCCACTGCCAAGGACCTAGAAAGAACTTGTGCGTTTTCCATAGACCCTGGCCAGAGGAAAGTCCTCCCTGATAGTCCAGGGGGCAGTAACAGGCAGGAATGGTGTGCAGCATCTTTCTTTTCATCAAGAGCTGAAGGAGGTGGCAGAGAGGTGATGATGAGAGTAGGCCAAGGGATCCTTTTGGCTTGTCTCTCTCTGGATGCTGGCATTTGCTGAGTCCCCAGCAGCACAGCAGTTGGAGCATGGCAGAGCTCATACCTGCAGCACTTTTCTGAAGCCATAGCACTTTGGTAGGTCTTCTGGTGGCAGCTCTTGCCCACCCTCCTCCTGCATCTCAGGGGAGCTGTCAGCACACGGTGGGGGTGCACTGGAAAGAGAGGAGCTGGCCTGAGCACAGGGTGGGTTTGTCTGCCATTGTCCCCTTCGATCAAAGGCTGATTTGATCTCGAGGATGCCATTAAACCAGCTAATGAGGCCACACCTGACAGAACTCTTCTTCCTTCCTGGATCCTGCTGCCTCAAGCCTGGAATCTGGCCTGGCCACACAGAGTGGGAGAACCTCACCTGCCTCCGCAGCTGCTTCATTGTCCCTGAGAAGGAAGATGCTCTTCAGAGCAGCCCCGAGAGAAGAGCATTTCAAGAGGACAGTGGTCACCCAGCCTGGAGAAGGGCACCCCAGGAGAGCAGAGACCCATTCCCACACCTTTTCTTATCTTCTCTCTCTGCTGAGTCTTCTTGTGCCACTTGCTGAGACCCGTGACCACCGCTGCGCCGATCACCACAAACTGAAAGCTGGAAACCAAAGGTTAACAGGGGCTTGAAGAAGGGGGCCCCCCCCCAGCCTCAGCAGCTGCCCAGCTCCAGTCCTCCTGCCTAGCATGCCAAGCGTGGCATCCCTTTCCCTTTGTGGCCATGCCCAGCTTTTTTTTGCCACCTCAGCAGTACTTAAGCAGAAACCAGTCACTTCAGGACCTGACTCCCTGCCCGGTGTGGAGGGCTGCAGAGGAACTGCACTCACCTTGGGAAGGTGGCATCAGGAGCAGACGGCATGCTCTGAGCAGTGCTGGCTTCCCGGGAGAGGGCTGCACATGGCATCCACAGCCTCTGCAAAGTGACACAGAGCTGTTAGAAGCTACCCAAGGGGGTTTCCTCTTGGCTCCCAAAGGGAGAAGGCCGTTGTCCTGCTAAGAGAGCCCCTTCTCAAAATCCCTCTCTCAAACCCTTCCAGGAACATCAGCCCCTGCTCAGTCTGCTCTGGAGGAGCTGCACAGCCAGCACCGAGATGGCAGCACAGAACTCTGTGGAGAGCAAGGACCCAGAAGGAACTTTGTTTGCCCACGTGGAGCTCCATGGGGTGAGCACAGGGAAAGGTGCTTCCCTGCCATGCCATACCCAGGCTGGCCAAGGGCCAGTAAGTGGGTCACTCACCCTTCCAGAGGCTTCGCAAAGACACCAGAGCATCCTCAGCAGGAGAGACTCACTGTGTGCAGCAGGGCTGTCCTGGGGGCCTGGGTCTCCAGACGTGTGACAAACTCATAATAGAAGCGCATGCAGAGGATGTTGTGTTGGCAGGAGAGGACCCCGACCTCCTTGAAGGTGAATGGGAAGCACTGCCCAGTCCTCAGTTGCAAGGAGTACAAGAGGATGGTCTCTCGTACACAGCCCTCCACCTTGCTTGCCGGGATGGAAGCAGCATGTGACACCCAATTGTACCTCACTGGCCTGACTGTGACATTGCCTATGAGCAGGAAGAATACTGTCAATGCCACTGCTGGCCCAACTGCCACCTAAGATTCCCAATCAAATGTCCTCACTTTGACCTTTGGAGGCAACTCTCCACTTCTCCCAGCCCTGCCCAAGGAGCAGAAAGCAGGCTGCTGCCCTCAGACCTGAATGGCGGAGGACGGGGTGGTTGCTGTCTTCTCACCAGGGATAGCTTCAGTGTGGAACACCAGGTCCTCTAGATTTTCTTTAGGAATATCCAGCTGGAAGACTGGTCTTCGAGCCACAGGACTCTCTTTTTGTCCCCGGACTGGCTCTCGGACCATGGCAAAGGTTCCAAGTCCTGGGAGATGGACACCCTGCCCATGGAAAAGACCAAAGGCTGAATGAAGATTGGGTACTTCAGAGATGGGAAAAGTGACAGCTCTGGAGAAGGCCCATGTCCTCCGCTTGTTTTCTTCCCCTCTTTAAAATATCTGCCATCATCCCCTGGCCAGAGAGAATGACAGACATTTCCAGCACAGGGAATAGCCCTGGTACTGATTCCCAGGGATTCTCCTTGGCATTGTCACAGCATGACCTACTGGTCTCTTCACTCTGACCACAGCAAAGGGTCAAGCCATCAAGTCTGCCCAATGCTTTCTCAGGCAAGATGGATTCTCTCCTGGGTGACCAAGGAACTGCTCTCGGCAGATGGGGTTGTCTCTGTGTCCTGCCAGGGAGGGATTGCTCCCCGGGGACCAGGGTCTCCAGGGAAACAGGGGACCAAGACTGCAGCTCACCTTGTCCAGCTGCAGCTGTGTCAGGATGTAGACAGACACAGCATGCCAGATTGTAAAAATGTCTGGAAAGCAAAGGAAAGAGGGGTCAGGCTCAGGGCCAGACAGCTCCCAGTCTTGGGGCTCAGGCCAGCTCCAGCATCAACCCCTGGCAGTCCTGGCAGCCACACCGTCCCTCCACCCTCCATAGAGGGCTCTGGCAGCAGCCCCCAGCCCTGTCCAGCCACCTCTGCCAGCCAAGCGGCTACAGCACTGGGCAGCCTGGTGTGACCTCTTGAGAAGAAGCCCCCCAAACTCTTACCCTTGGTGGAGAGACGCCTGAGTGTGGGGAACAAGGAGCTCAGCTCCCGGTCGACAGCCACCACGCAGCTGCCCTCCATGGCACTTCCCTCTTGCCCTCGGCTCGGAGGAAGGGATGCTCTTGCTCTTGTTCTTGCTCTTGTCAAGCTCATCTCCAAAAACTCCTCTCCAACACAACCCTTCTCTGCCTGCCAGCAGAAGTCCCTGCTCCAGGGTGTGGAGCAGCTCCCAATGGCAGCAGTTGAAGCACAGGAGCAGTGTCCCGCAGTAGCAGGGCCTTGCCAGCAAGCACCAGCACAGCACTGGCACTAGCCAGATACCCCTGTGCTGTGGGGTGTGCTCTGTGCCACCAGACTACATCACCAGAAGTTGTGATGTAGTCATCACGGTGATGTCAGCAGGGACTGGCCCAGCTCAGGAGAGAGGAGACAGTGTTTACTTCCTCTCCTGGGAAACAGTTCCGTGCTTTTCCCCAGTTCCTTTTCCCAGAATCCCACCTGCCCCCTGCAACATGTCTCTACAACTGTGAGCTGCTCCAGGCAGCAACATTTGGGCTCTGGCTGCAGTTGGGTGGTTCCTAAAGCTCAGATCAAAGGCCCGTGGAATGCCATAGCTCTTCCTGTCATCCCAAACACACTCCTGGGGCAGGAGCAGCATGGGCTTCACTGCACTTGGCTTGGGCTGGATGGAGCTTGTTTACTCCAAAGCAGCCCAGACAATGCTGTGGTCTGGATCCAGGACCAAACCCATCTTGAGAAGATACACAGTTTTAGCTGTGGCCAAACTCTGTTTGCTCAACATCAAGGACTTCTCCCTTTCCCAGCCTGACACAGCAGCAACTGTGCTGGGAACAGGCAGGAAGCGTGGAGGTGACGGAGCTGGGACCCATGGCATCAATTCAGACAAATAAGATTTTGGAAGGAAAAGGGAAAGGGAGTGAACTTGTCACTCACATTTTTTTCAAGGCCACTACTCCATATGATATCTTTTCAGCACCTACTCCAGCAGCAAATCAATCCCAAAGCACATCAGGGATAAGCCAAAATAGACAGAACCCCCACAGAAAATGCAGCTTTGCGGGACGCAGGGACCACGGCATTGCCAGGTGCCTGAAGCACCCCTAGCTGCCACCCTAGCAAGGATCTCCAGTGCTCCCCTCCAACTCCTTCACCCCCTTTACCCCACAGCCCTCCCAGCCACCATCACAGGGATTCCCCCACTGGGCTCCTCTGGGCCCCCAGAGCAGGCTGCTACCCTGCCACCCACCCTTGGCCACCACAGCCCCCAGCCCTCCTGCCACCTCACAAGACCCCCCTTCACTGCATCCCCCACCTAAATCTTTGTGAAGTTCCTTGTGGTCAGACCTTGGGGCATGACCAGCAGAGCATATAATGCCCCTTCTACACCTCTGTACACAGCACCCAGCCTGACACAAAGGCTCAATGCCCTGAAACTGAACTTTAGGACACTGAACTTTAGAAGA
>VZTY01032294.1:0-10030 GCA_013400935.1 Turnix velox
TCCACCCAGCCTGTATCTGAAGTATTGAATATTACTCAAAGCTTGAAAGCTAATCAAGTTTTCTTCTTTCTCTCTCTTTCTCTGAGTGTAGCCAGAGCAGCAGACAGAAGACCTTTTAAGAATGACTGAATCATGGTTCACCTCCTTGTCTAGCCAGCCCTTGGAGCTCTTCAGGAGCATCAGTACTCAGCCATTCCCTGACCTCCACTGTGGGGCTTTAAGGGTGTTTACTGTAAGTGCTTTTTTTGTTTTCCAGGATCACTTAGTGAATCGTTTTGCTTTTTTTACTCTGAGTTTTTGAAGTGAATGCCCCTGACTTCTTGTGGAAGGGGTCAAAAATACATCCTGTTTTCACTGGGCCTCACTTTCATTCTCCATTTAGAGATAACAGCAGATGTGTTATGTCTGTAATGCTTGTTTTGTTATTTGCTGGAGGTGGGAAGGCAGCAGCTCTGCTTAGGGCTCTGCTTCCACATCAGAAGCACTGCTGTGATAATTCTCCTGAAGCTTTAAAGATAAGCACTGAGCTGTGCTTGTTTCCTAGTATTTAAACCCTGCTGTTTGCTTCGAGTGGTTGTGTAACTACTGTGTAGAATTGATATTCCCTTTTATTTCTTCTATTCCTTTCCTATTTGCTTAACAGCCTAGAGTATAACTGGATTTTTTTGTTTTAATAATTTTTTTTTAACGTTTCACCCTCATCTTTTTTTTTTCTTCATATTCAGGCTATTGCAAACCAACCATGGGCACAGAAATTGATGCTGGACACTCCTGGATTTGTGGAATACGTTGTGGACAGATCAGTGGAGCCTGACAAAGCTTCCAAAGATGCCAAATATGAACTGGTTAAGGCCCTTGTGAACTCAAAAACCATTGCAGAGATCTTTGGGAATCAGTATTACTTGAGGCTCAGGGCTTACTTGAGGGAAGGCCCTTACTATGTGAAGGCAGTGGCTACTACAGCTGTGGAAGGAGCAGAATAATGTCTTGCAAACCACGTTCCTGAGATAGGTGTTAAGGTACAAGGTGTGAAAGCTCCACTCTTGGAGTCTCTTGAGATTGATCCTCTAAAGGAAGGTGAAGCACTTGGACTCTGTGTGGAATAAGGGTGATGAGAACAAATCAAAACCTGTAGGGCACAGCTTAATTTCCCCTAAAATGTCATGGCAGAAGTTCTCTCTGTGTGCTGTCCTGAGACAAGTGAGTGAGGTGAGTGCTCTGTCAGCTGCTGACTCTTTTTATTTTTGCAGAAACTAATCAGTGTTTAGTTAAAATGTTCTTTGGGTTTGTAGTTTCTCTGATATTTTTCTCAGTAGGTCACATTTTGATTGAAAGAAAAACACAAAGGCCAAAACACCTTGAGGTTTGTAACCTCAGGTGCTGCCATAGTTGGTCTGAATTTATTTTTTATATCTGCCAAACTTGGCTCTTGCCTTTCAGCCAGTCACAAATCTGTCAGGAAACCTTGTTGTTGTTAAGAATAATTAACCTTCTGTCCACAGGAGGGAGTATGAACTGGATTCTCCTCTCTTCTCAACTTGCTGGATGTGAGTCTTGCTCGAAGAAATAATCAAAATATTGTTTACATTTTATGCTGAATATAGAGGAAAAAAAAGCTTTTAGCCCTTTTTAAAAAGGAAGAAATGCACAGTCTGGTGTGTGAAACCCAACTGGGATCTCTAGTTTCCCTTGTTGGCTGTGATGTTGTATTTCAGCTTCATTGACTTGCTCAAAAGGAGCATGAGCTGTAGCACTACAGGTCTTCTTCAGAACCAAATCTTAAGTTGTTTACACTTTTTTTTCTTATCAGAGTATTTTTTTTTAATTTTAAGTATTATTTTAAAAAGCTTTAGTTGCCTGAATTAGATTAAAAGAGGGAAGAATGCAGGTGTTTTATTTTTAAGGGCATGAGCTGAATTAAGAGTAGGGAAATGTACCTCCCACAATGATCATCTTCTTTTGGAGATGGTCTGTATTTCAGCAGATGAGATGCAAGACTGGCTGGATACTTGTGCCCTGTCCTTTTCCTTAAACAGAGACTTTATACAAAAGATTTACACTATTTTTGTTGTGGATATAAGTAAAAAACCTAAAGAATTGCTGGGGAAAGCATAATAAAATGTAGGATTGCTACTCCTGGGTTTATTTTAGTGCTGTGTCAAGTCAGGAATAGCTTCATGGAGAGCACTTACCCTGTCTCCTCACTCTGCTGAGGGGAAAGGGATGATGTGGTCATGCTGTAGCTCTTGGAGCCTTGAGCTGCAGTGGAGGTGATGGAATTTGCTGCCAAAAATTGCTGTCCAGGAGTCAGATTGGGCTCAGAGGAGCCAGAAATTTAGGGGAAATCCCTTGATGTTTGATAAGCTGTGGGAATGCAGGTGATCTGTGCTGCTTATAGTCTCATGTGTACAAAAATTGTTGTCCCAACATTATTCTGCTGAGGCTTCTGTCCTAGATGTGCACAATAAACATCTGAAAAGCAGTACATGGTGTCACCTTTGTGGCTGGAGAGAACTTCAGGACTCCCACATCCAGAAGAAACATGAAAACACTAAAAAAGAAAATAAAAAAGGATGTAGAAATCCTGAATTTGTAGCCATGTCAGGCAGCTTGAGCTTTGTTGTGTTAGGTGGCTTTGTGTGCTGGTATCTCTGTGTGAGCCATACACTGAAATCTCAGTAAAAGAAAAAAAAAAAATCCCAAACCTTTTCTGCAATTCATGAATCTTTTCCATGTGTGTTTTCAGCTGTTGCTTTTTGAAGGTCTCTCTTTGTGCTGAGTCTTTTAGCATCTGCTTTGCATATCCTGGTTGCCAAACACAATATTTTAGAACACCCAGAGATGCCAAACAAGTGGGGATTTTTTTTTGTATATGCACATATGCTTTATTTTGATGAGTTTTTTGAGCTTAACATTTTGATTAATTGATCACAAGCTTCTTCAGTATTCTCAAGGCAGAGCATTGAGTGGTAGAATGAGGGGTAATGGTTTGAAAATAGAGTAGGGAAAGGTTAGATGAGACATTAGGAAGAAGTTTTTCCCCATGAGGGTGGTGAGACACTGGAATAGGTTGCTCAGAGAGGTGGTGGAGGCCCCATAAAACCTGGAGACAACCAAGGCCAGGCTTGCTGAGGCTCTGATTGACCTGATCCAGTGCAGGATGTCCCTGCTCAGCACAGGGAGTTGGACTAGTTAACCTTTGGAGGACCCAACCCTATGATTCTAGTTAGTTCCCATCCCCTATATTGCTGTTTAATTTCCTTGTTGCTGCTGCATCTGATGAGCAATGGAAAAATTTCAGTGTGTTGTCCCTTTTTTTAGCCCCCTTGAAGCAGGAGATAATTGAAGGTGAGACAGAAGTGGGACAGCAGGGACTGCTCTAATACTGAACATTAACAGGATGAAGCAGCTGGTAAGAGAAAACCAAGACTTTCTCTACAACACTTAATCAACAAAATGAAGAACCTCGTTTTTAATTCTATCCAAGTTAAGCTGCTTAAACTTATCAATATAAGTCAAAAGCTTGCAGGACACCAACCCATAGTAAGTTTCCAGCAAGGAACATTCTTTCCCTGTGCTTGTTTCCTCCCAGTCCTTCAACAACTCATCCTCTTGCAGGTTGGAGGAGGTGAAGATGAAGCGGTAGCAGCAGCGGTTGTAGCTGATGTGTTTTCCCCCTGAGAAGCGAGAGCTGTGGGTGGGGGTGACCCCAGCTTTCTTAGCACACATCCCAACAAAGACATCAGGGGGCACCTCCTTGCTGGCCACCTCCTTGCTGGCCACATAGACCTTGCGAGCCACATCCTGGGACATGACAAAAGCACTGCCCTGGCAGTAATCTGGGTAGAAATCCTCTGCAAAATGATGGATGGGGACAAACCCGGGGCTTCTGGGGTCTCTGTCGGGTGTTGCTTGATGAACAACCCTCCCCATGTAGATGTCCTCTAGCTGTGTTAAGCTGAGCAAGTACCCAGCCAGGCTGGGAATGCCCACAAAAAGGTCTTCATCTGCTTTAAGGGTGTACCTGGCGTGGGGACAGAAAGCCACAGCCCACTCCACGCTCATCACCACCTTCTGTGTCTGTGTTTGGGGAGAATCCATGAAGCTGCCTTCAATGATGTCCCTGTGCTTTTGAGACTCTTCGTTGATCTCTAGCTGGATGGTGGCTGAGGCTGGCTTTCCTAAAACAAACAGGGTGAGGATGGTGTAACCACTGATGTCTGTCACATTGCCCCACGTCTGCCTGATGGCATCACGTCTGCTCCTGTTTGCTGGGCTGCTGCACACCAGAACCAGCAGAAACACCTCTTGGTGGGAGCATGTTGCTGAGCTGCTGATGGTGGAGGAGAGGTTGGCTCTCAGAAGATTCAAATCCAGCTTCTCTGCCCTCTCCCTGATTTCCAGGGTCTTTGCATCGGTGTAAGAGAGGGGAAAAGAGCGCAGGAAATATTCCTCCAGGAAATCTGCCCCAAAAAGCAGCACGTGGAAGAGCAAGATGTTGAAGAGGATGAAGCACCACTGGTGAGTCCGCAGCCTGCAGGGTGTCAGCTGGAGGGGGGGGTAAAAATATGCACACTGAATACTCATCTTACTGGAGAAAGTTTTTTATCTTCAGTTTATAGTATTTTATAGAAAATAATCACAACTTTTAGACTGTGGTCTTCATGCCATGAGTGAAAGGCTCTTTCTAGAAACTTCAGCAACGCTGGAATAGGTTGCCCAGAGAGGTTGTGGATGCCCCCTCAGTCCCTGGAGGTGTTTAAGGCCAGGCTGGATGAGGCACTGAGCAGCCTGATCTAGTAGGGGATGTCCCTGCCTATGGCAGAGGGGTTAGAACTTGATGATCTTTAAGGTCCCTTCCACCCCAATCTACTCTGTGATTCTGTTCCTTGTGGTTCACTGACATCCCAAGCTGAGAAAGTTCTTACCTTAGGCTTAGAAGGCTCCTTTCCATATGTGGAAATATCAAGGAATAAATCACCCTTAATATTTTGTCTGTTTTTAGGCTGATTTTGAAAGACTGAGATGCTGATGAGGACACATAATGTTAGAAGGTGTCCTCAAAGGAGGATATATCCTTTGTTGCTTGCTGTGTGGTGGGATCAGAAGTCAAAGAGAGAGCTGGAAACTTCTCCAGCCTCAGCAAAGCACTCACCTGCATGGTGGTGGGAGTTCTTCTCCCTGCAGTGGGGTCTGTGCTGGTGGAGGAGGCAGTTCCTTCCCAGCAGAGTCTGTATCTGGGTCTGGAGGATCCAGTTACTGCCCAGTACCCAGAAGTGGTGGCTTCCACCTCACCTGCCTGCAGGGAGGAAAGATGATCCTAGGGGCTGATCATATTGCAGCTGCATCAAACACAAAGCAAACAAAACTCCTCCTTTCCCTTTATTTATTTCTGACACTGAGAAATAGAGATGGAACCACTAGACTTCTGCTAAAAGGGTTCCCTGGGTGCTGTTGTGAAGCTTTTGTGGATCTGCAGGTGTTCTTTTTTTTTTGAGAACTGAGCCATGTTGGTGATGTTTTCCCCATCCGGGGCTGCTGAGCCCTTGCACTGAGCACTTTACCCCCAACATGGAGCTTTTGGTGCCTGAACTTATGGGTTTGCCTTGTGTGGGGTCCCCGTGGATGTGGAAGATGCTGGTCCAGGATCCTCAGTGTGTTGATGTTGGCCTGGCCACGCTGGGGCTGGAGAGCTGCAGGGGACTGGAAATGCTGGAGCAGGGAGTGCCAAAGACACCACAAACAGGATGGAGGTGTCAGCAGGGGGGACAGTTGGGTTTGGCCTCGTGTCTGCAAGCCACAGGGCCTGTGAAGCATTGAAGGGGGGGGGAGAAGGAGGTTGCAGGTCCCCAGTGGGGCAGTTGGAGGGGGTGGATGATGGCAATGATGCTGTTTGACAGGCAAATTGTGGCAGGAGGTGTCAGCCTTCACCAGCACAAGCATGGGACTTTCAGTCTCCATGTAAGAGCAGAAAGGTCATGCTTTTTTTTCTTAAATTTTGAACCAATTTGTTATAGGTGAGGTTGGATTTTTGCTCCTGTATCCTAGGGTGAAGGAGGAGGTAGCATTGTTGTGGTTCTCCATAGCCATGTGAGTTGCTCTGACCATTGTGATCATAGAATCATAGAATGGTTTGGGTTGGAAGGAACCTTAATGATCATTTTAGTTCCAACCCCCCTGCCATGGGCAGGAACACCTTAATCAAAGTGATATGTCAGCTCAACGAACCTTCTTTGGGGACCCTGCATCACCTAAATGTCTTAAGGAGATGGAGAAAAGCTTTGATTTCTGGCTGAGGTGACCAAGGACCTCAATTCTTTTAGTCCTCTCCTCTGGTTCTGCAGCAGTGGAGGAAGATTCCTCCCCATGAGTGCTTGGAAATCTGCATTGATGCAGGGAGCAGATAGAATTACAGAAGAAAACAGGTCTCCAAAATGTGTTTACAGCTTGTTTGTGCATCCTGCCCCTCTTAAAGACGAACCAAACACACACACCTTGGCTTTGGAATCTCCAAATTGGGGGAAAAACACCTCTCAAAGAGCTTGTGTGGCATCTGGAGCAGCTTCACCATCCTTGCAGAAGTTGTGTGTTGAAGCTTGGCGAGCTGTCAGCATGGGAAATGTCACTTAGATGCATTCTCTGAAATAAAAAGCAAAGATGGAGAGTTATACTTGGAGAATAAAATAATAAAAAAAAAAATATAGTACTCCAGCCTCGGACACCTAATCTGGGGAGAAAAGAAAAATAAATCTTCCTTTGAAGATTCTCCATCTCCAGCTCAACCATTTAATAAGCAAATAAATACTCGCATTTGAAACTGCTTCCATTAAAAATATTGGCTTTCCCAATTGTGCTTTTTCAGAATAATAATAATCAAAGCCACATGTGTATCATCCCTCTTGCAATTAGGCACAGCGTGGTGCTGGCTCTGCTCCTCCACTCCTTTCTCCAGCAGAGCTTGGTGGTGGCAGCAGGAGCTTCAAACAGTCCCTGATGTCACCAGATACAAGATTAACACTCTGCAACCACGGCTGGGACATGGACATGCAGGTTTCTTCTCAGAAAGAGCCCCACAGGGGAAAATCTGGGAAGGAATGGACACAGAGTGGCTGCTGAAGGGTAAAGTGATGGATCTGGAGTGACAATGACCCCTTGGCTGGGAACAGTTTGCCTGGAGCTAATAATGCCTTTCAGACCTGAGCTCCAGGCACAAGGAACACACAGCCACATGTGTGGCCTTTTCTTGCTTTTCAGGTGGATAAAGTCATAGAATGGTTTGGGGTGGAAGAAACCTTAAAGANTGAGAAGCTACTATGAGGTTCCTCCTGAGCCTTCTCCAGGCTGAGCAACCACAACTCCTTCAGCCTGTGCTCATAAGACAGTTGCTCCAGCCCTCTCATCATCTTCATGGTCTCCTCTGGACCTGCTCCAAGAGCTCAATGTCCTTCTTATGTTGAGGGCTCCAAAACTGGACACAGAAACTCCAGTTGGGGTCTCACCAGAGCCCAGTAGAGGGGCAAAATCTCTTTTGACCTGCTGGTCACACTTCTCTTGCTGCAGCCCAGGGTTGGGTTGTCCTTCTGTGCTGCAAGCACACACTGCTGCCTTGTGTTGAGCTTCTCATCCACTGACACCCCTAAATCTTTCTTTTCAGGGCTGCACTCAAACCACTCCCCACCCAGCCTGTGTTTGTGCTCAGGGAAAACTTCACTCCCAAGGACATCCAAGAACTTCCATGAGAAGGCTGAATTCAGGATTCTGGAAGTTTTCCTCTGGCCAGTGCTGTTTTTACAGCTTTACCCAAGCTCTGAAAAAAATATGGTGGGTAGAAACCACCATGAAAGCTGATTTTCCTGGGCTATAATTAGCTTTCTCCAAGGTGTTTTCATGTTTTCCTTCAATTTTGCACCCAAGCTAAGCTTGTAACATGAATGAGTCTGTACCAATAATGCTGTGGACACCCTACTGTGTGAAAAAGGGTTAGACTGAAGGATGTTTGGGTTTGATTTTTCAGAGAGTTCAGAGGTCTTGAGCTCCAGTGGTGCTCCAAAGGTGGAGGCAGAGATGTGTGGAGGATGGTGGGAGATGCTGGATGACCTTGGAGCTTTGAGGCAGGTACAATGTGCTGCAAAAGGGAACAGCCCTACCCACAGCTCCTTAAAGCATCTTTCAAAGTCTCCTGGCTCCTTCCCAGGAGGGAACAGTTGGAAGGAGGGGGGGAAGCAGAGCCTGGCTTGTTTCTGCTTCAGGAAAATGTGAAGGCTTTGGATGACACAGTGTTCTCAGGCAAGGTGGATGGATTTTATTGAGGAAAACCCATGAAAACTGGGTTTTTATGTTGTTGCTCCATACCATGCAGGGTGGACACTCCTCTCTGTCCCTCTAATGATTCTCCCTGTGCCCAGGATCTTCCCAAAAGCTGTCTGCATTCCCTCAGGCTGGATTTCAGACCTTCACTCCACTGCTCCACAGTCATGCCAGATCCTTTAGGTGATTTTCCTCTCATAAAGGATTTCCTAATATCTTTATGGGGTGGCTTGTCTTATTTTAAAGGTCAGAGGACACCCACCAGCCACAGGGTTCTGTCAAGTCCCCAGCAGGGATGCTCCTGGCAGCACAAAGCACCTTCCCTTGTGTTTCATACCCTGCCCAAAGGGTCCCCTCTGTTTCCAACCTGCCTTTTGCCACTTTTTCTCCTTTTTCACCCGTAGAACAAGGGGCTGGGAAGGGACTCGCCTGGTTTTTTAATAACAGCATCAGTTGCAATAAATAAAGAGGAGAGAATTGTTTTGCTCTTAGTCACCTAATAGCCATGTTTTTTTCTCTAGAAGAAATGATTCAGCTCTCGCAGGCGATTCTTCACCTTCAGCTCCCCGGGAGGCTTTGGGAGATGATGGAAGAGGAGGGTTTGGGAGAGTCAGGCAGTCTGCATTTCGCTTGGGGTTTGGCATTTAACATCCCTCCGGGCGTTAAACACGAATAAAAAACCCTAAAAACAACCCCACAGGAGACAAACAGATTATCCTCTCTGGGAATGCTAATGAGGATGTCTTTTCTTCCCATTTAATGGCTCTGGGTTAAAAAACGTGCTTTTGTTTCTTCCTTCCTAAACTTCCTTTTGCTTATTTTTTTAATTTTCAGGCATCAGTCTGGGAGTTCCAGAGCTCAATCTTTTTGTATGGGTATGTTTGATTGTTCCTTCTCCACTTTAATGACAGCTTTGACAACTGACTGCTGCTGTATTTCTTGTTGAAGACAGCTCAAAACCCTCTGTGAGGGCTGTCTTCTGCCCCACAAACTCTGAGTTGAAGGGAAACTGAACAGAAGCTTGTAGAAAACACCTTGTTTTGAGGACATCCCTTGGGCCAGGCTGGTTCTCCAGGGTTCTTTTTCCTTGCCAAGATGTCAGCTTTGTGGAAAAGCTGCCTGGTTTGCAGTTGACTGGATAAAGTGGGAAGAAGCAGGCTGGGAGATGCATCAGAAGCATCTTCATTAGGAGGAGGGCATGTGGCTGACTAAGGCAGTGTGTGGGGAAACCAGGGGAAAGAAGAACTATCAAGGAGAGGAGATGTAGTGATCTCAGCATCCTCAAAGGTCTTCCTGCAGGTCAGACCACTGGTGAGGATGGGAAGAAGTACCAGGGAAAGGAGATGCAGTGATCTCAGCATCCTCAAAGGTCTTCCTGCAGGTCACACAACTAGTGAGGATGGGAAGAAGTACCAGGGAAAGGAGATGCAGTGATCTCAGCATCCTCAAAGGTCTTCCTACAGGTCAGACCACTGGTGAAGGTGGGAAGAAGTACCAAGGGAGGGAGATGTAGTGGTTTCAGCATCCTCAAAGGTCTTCCTGCAGGTCAGACAACTGGTGAGGATGGGAAGAAGCACCAAGGAGAGGAGATATAGTGACCTCAGCATCCTCAAATGTCTTCCTGCAGGTCAGAGAGCTGGTGAGGATGGGAAGAAGTACCAAGGGAGGGAGATGTAGTGGTTTCAGCATCCTCAGAGGTCTTTCTGCAGGAGGAAAGGAGATA
>VZTY01032296.1:8905-19629 GCA_013400935.1 Turnix velox
GTTCAGCCTGGAGAAGAGAAGGCTCAGAGGGGACCTCAGAGTAACTTATCAGTACCTGAGGGGGTCCTACAGAAAGGCAGGGGAAGGAATTTTTAACATAATATCGGATGGGAGGACTAGAAACAATGGATATAAATTAGAGGGGGATAGATTTAGACTAGACATAAGAAAGAAATTCTTTACAGTGAGGGTGGTGAAACACTGGAACAGGTTGCCCAGAGACGCTGTGGATGCCCCCTCCCTGGAGGTGTTCAAGACTAGGCTGGACAAGGCACTGGGCAACCTGGTCTAGTGGGAGGTGTCCCTGCCTATGGCAGGGGGGTTGGAACTCGATGATCTTTAAGGTCCCTTCCAACCCAAACTATTCTATGATTCTATGATTCTATGATGTGCTAACACCAGATATAAGGAATTCCAGCAAAGCAACACTACTACATCAGCCAAAGGCTGGAACAGGCCAGAACTACTGGGACTGTCCTGCTCTGTTGAAGGACTCTTTTGGATGTTATTTCATCCTGGATTTTTGCCTGACAGGATTTTTTCCTGTCTCCTTCCAAATCCAGGTTACATGGGAAATTTGCCCCTTTTTATCAGTGTCCTACATCATTAACTATCAAATTCTGTCATGTGTCTTAAGATTATGGGAAAATGTGAGAAATAGAGAAAAGTATGTGTATTTGAGTTTCATAAACAAGTCTATGTTCTTTTGTATTAAGGAAAAATTAAGAAGGGGTGGTATTCTTCCCGCAATGTAAATCCGGGATAAATCAAAACCATGTCTATTTTCTTATGTATGAGATTCATTCTGGAGGCATCAAGTTACTTCTTTGTCTTTCTAAAAAGCATCAGCTCTACCCACATGCTGAGCCAACATTGTGACAAGCAACACTATAATTTTAAGGCCTAAAGCAGAGGCACATGGACAGTTTTGTAACTATGACTATTTATTAACAATATTGAGAGCTGAAACATGCCATTTTTAAAGTACTTTAACGTACACGGGGGAAAGAAAAGTCTAATCATAGCAATTCATCTTTTAACTTATACTTTTCTTGCTTTGTGTATTCCCTTACTTTCACTGTATGAACAATAATAGCTCACTTCATAATTTGACATCTCTGTGTGCTCTCCAACACTCTGTCCCCTCTTTAACTTGTATAATTTCTTTTTTCTTTCTCAATAGACCCCCAAGGTACTCTATAAAAGCAGCAGCACTATAAAAGCAGCAGTACTATAAAAGCAGTAGGTCATCCTCCAGATAAGCTGTCAGCAAGCAGAACAGAGGGAGAAACCCCTGCTCTGCCTCACCTGTAGTGCTGGAAGGCTCCAGAGGAGCACTTTGCCTTCACACAGCTCTAGGAAGCAGCACTAGGACTGGCCATTGGGCGCAGATTGGTACCTCTGCTTGTGATGAGCAACTCAGTGATACTTTCACACCATGCAGGCAGGTCTTCTGGTCATGCAGGATTCAAACCATGAATAAACACACGGCAGCACCAGATGCATCACCCTTGGATTAGAGGACAAATTCTTTCTTTCCCTTGGGAGAGTAGGTAAGGAGGGAGAACCATGTGCTGATAAAAAGATTCAGGGATTTCTCTGGGCTATTGTGAAATATCTGGAATTTTTGAAAAGCCTCTTTGGTATTTCTCTATCCTGCTTCTTGCCCACAGAGATTATAGAATCATAGCCTCATAGAGTTGGAAGCATCCTTCAAAGGTCATCTAGTCCCATCTCCTAGCAGCAAGCAGGAATATCCTGCACTACATCAGGTTACTCATACCCTCTTCAAGCCTGGCCTCCACCACCTCTCCAGGCAACCCGTTCCAGTGTCCCACTACCCTCATGGCGAAAAACTTCTTTCTAACATGCAATCTAAACCTGCCTTGCTCTAGATTAAAAACACTGGCCCTTCTTCCATCACTACATACCCTAATAAACAGTCCTTCCCCACCTTTCCTCTGAGTCCCCCTCTGGTACTCATAGGTCATTATGAGCTCTTCCAACAGCTTTGTCTTTTGTAGGCTGAACAGCCTCAGCTCTTTCAGCCTGCCCTCATAACAGAGGTGCTCCAGCCCCCTGTTCATTTCCATGGGTCTCCTTTGAACCTTCTCCAATAGCTTCATTTCTTTCTTGTGCTGAGTGGTCCAGAGTCAGACACAGTACTCCAGCTGGGGTCTCATGAGAGTAGAGTAAAGGGGCAGAATCACCTCTCTCAATCTACTTACTTTGACTCTTCTGATGCAGCCCAGGATACAGTTGGGCTTCTGGGCTCTGAGTGCACACTGTTACCTCTTGTCCAGTTTTTCATCCACCAGTATAACCGCAAGTCCTCTTCCACAAGGCTGGTCTCTATAACATCACCTCCCAGTCTGTGTTGGTAATGAAGACTGTCCTCGCCCAAGTGGAGCAGATTGCACTCATCCTTGTTGACCTTCATCAGGTTTGCATAGGCCCACCTCTCCAACCTGTCCAGATCCTCCTGGATGACATCCTGTCCCTATTACATGTTGACTGCAACACTCATTTTGGAGTCATCTGCAAAACTGCTGAGAGTGCACTCAACTCCACTGCCTACATCATATCTGAAGATATGCTTTCATGCAATTGTGTTTACTGACAGTGCCCCATTCCCTGCCTGGGCAAGCTCAAGAGAAGAAAAATTTAAAAAGAGTGAGAAGGCTCTAGCAGGTACTAGCTCCAAGAAGCTGGGATTTGCCTGCTAGGTAGTTTTGTTAACTCTCCTGACATGCAGCAACTCTTTGAACCTGCATAACCTCCTTTGATATAAGCATAACCCTGGCTACATTAAGGCAAAAGAGCAAGTGCAGTAAGCATTAGCTAAAGCCATTTTTGAGACTACCATATAATCAAACACCAGCATTAGAGTGGTCAAAGTGAAGTACACTGGCTAGACTTCACAGGATTTTTCTGGATCATGAAAATATAATGGGAACAAGCTCTGAAAATAGGCAAAGTAAACAGGTAGGCTTGGCAATTAATAACTGTGGGCAGGACACTGACAGCCATGAAAGAGCCCAAGCTATATAGAGCATTTAACCAGAAAGCAGAGCCTCCCTGTACTCCCTTAAGTACAATTCAGTACAAGCTTCCTGACAAACAGGAAGGTCGACTAGTCCCATTATTTGCAGCAACACCGATCAAGGCTTCTGTTGCAGATTATGATCTCTGAAGCTAACCCTTGAAAAAGCCAAGGTACTACTTATGCAAACAAGTGGAAAACATGACAAAGTCTAATTCTGATCCCCTGACTGTGTCTGAAAGAATGTGTCCAGGTGGCTGAAGATAAGAGACCCCAGAGGACGCAGATAAAACAACCTTTCTCAGTAAAGAATAAGTCTGGGAATTTTTTTCCTGTGAGTGTTATGGTTATAGCCACGAGAAAACTCTCAACAATTAATAGAGAGTGAAGACTGCCAGCTTTGAGGGAGTGCTGGTTCTTGCAAACATTCCTCTGAGGAGCTCATGATGAAACACCACTTGTTGAACACACATACATTGCCTTCACGAGACAGAAGAAGTAGACACAGTTTGCAGCATATTTCACAGGGCGCACCCTGTACTGATCAGACAAACTTCAGTCCTCATGTCCGTGATTGGTGAAGACTCACCTTAACTCCCAAGAGCCAAACAGAATAACTAGCAGTGCAGATCCCTGGGCAGATACAGTGCAGGCAGGGCAGCACCAGCTAGAGGTACAAGATGCCAATGTGGTGTAGCAAATCCATTGATTGGCACATACCAGCCATTAGATAAATACATATAGTCACAGTGTGGAGGAGAATGTTTCAACAAAACCTTCTTTCTGTGCCACAGATCAGCTTGTACAATGCTTAATAGGGGCTGATTAGTTGCAGTGCACTTTTGTCCTAGCATGGAAGATTACCAGCTTTGCGTATAATGTACTGGCTTTCTTCCTCAAAAGAGACATTCAAAGTATTTGCCAAGCCCATGGACAGCTCTGAAAGAAAGAACTGGCAAAACAAGGAGGAAAATGCAGTTGCAGTAGGACAATTACATTTGGGAGGTGGCACATGAGAATTCTCCAGTGCTCCTTTGATCCAGACATTTCACCAGGTTTTTACACTGGTCCCTTTTAAAGCCAGTGATTAACTTAGACTAGATACTCAGCTTTCAAATAACTTCACTTTATGTGAATGATTTGGATTATAGGCTCTTTTGTAGACTTGGTTTTAACTGGGTGTGCTTCCTATGACAGTGATCCAAGAGGAGGCCAATCCCCACCTTTCCCCATATACCTGAAATAGGACTCTGAGGTAACAGGGAAAGGAGGGCAGGGTGAAGCAGCAAAGGATAGGCAAAGCATGGCATTTGTGGAGGCAAACTTTATTTTTCATATGGGTCTGTTGAAATTAGACCCTATATCTAACCTATGTCTAACCCTACATTTATAATTAGCTTTTTCTTTCATGGGAAAAATTACACGGCCCCTGTCAGTTTAGAGACCTTTCACAACAGCTCTAAATGCAGCCAAGAGCCTCAGGCACAAACACAGAAAGTCAAGCTCCCTAACAGTCTCCATGTTGAATCAAAAGACTTGCTTGTTGAACCTCCTGATTACTTTAGTGTCAAAATCAAATGAAGTGTCTGAGAACCTGCCCAGAAGGAATAGGTATTTCCTCTTCTGTAACCTCCCAGAGTTTAATTTCAAGAAAGGCTGAGCAGGGGCTTGACATTCATCCCCAGGAATCATCATACTTATCTAGTCCCTTCCTACTCAGCACATCCCTGATGCTAAGCAATTTCAACTGCAAAATGAAGCAGTATGACTGCTTTCTCAGTGTCACTTCCACGCAGTCATGCATTTAGCTTCTTGATTTTTATGCATGGAGCATCTCATTAAATATTTCAATAAGTTACTTCAATCTTAGGAAAATAAAGCTTCAGGAAGAAGTTAAAATAAGCAGCACATGATACTAAGTGTTTTTGATGTTTAGCATCATGGCATATATAACAGCACTGTGCAAATTGGATTAGATCTCGAAATGGTCTTTATTAAGTCTCATCTAGTCAGCGTAAAATCAAGAATTCCCTTAAAAACATCTTGCCTCCACCTTCCTTTTAGTCATTTTGTTATAAATTTTTCCCATCAGATGACAGAGCAGAAGAAAGACATTCAATGGAGGAAGAGCTGGTAAGAAGAATGAACAACTGTTTAACTGGAAAAACCTGTAAAGACTCTCTGGTTGGAGACCCCCTTTTAAAAAGCATATTTTTCCCCAGCATACTTAAAAGACCACAGCCACAAAGAGGGTATTGCTGTGAAAGACAAAGGTTTCTGGGTCCCACAGTTGGGCAAAATTGAATGGGAAATACTTAAGCATGCCCCAGTTTGCAGAGATAAGTGCAAAAATTTCCTGTGAAGCAAGGCTGACTTTGGCTGAGATCCCTTTTAAGTCTTTGGATTTTCCAAGGAGAGGATGGAGGTAAAAGAAAGGATTTCCTAAATCCAACTGTTTCAAAAGTTAGGAATAAAACTAGCAGCAATTATGTACTGTTATTAAAATAACACCTAGACTTGCTTGCCAAGAACCTCACACATACAGAGATGATTCCTGCACCAAGGAATTTCCATTATGAACAGACAAGGCACAGGCAGTACTGATATTATCATTTTGCAAACACTGAACCAAGACACAGGATGAAGTCTCGACAGTGCTGAGATTAGGTCAATTGCCAAGGTCATATGAGGGATCTGTCCTGCAGCCAGGACCTGAGTCTAGTTGTATGACTCAAGAGTCCTGTGCTTCATAAAAGTAGTCCTCTCACTCATCTCAAAATTTTCAGGATTGTGTTGGTCCAGTTTTGATTTTCAGAACCAATAGTCAAACAAATACCATTGCACTCAATTCCCATAGCAAAAAAATGTGCAGGAAGAACACACTACTGTAAACCAAGCCATGTTCTTCATACACCTACATACCAAAGAACCTCTTACTCAGGCAGAACTGTGTTGCACCCAGCCCACTATTATGTGTAAGAACAGTATCAGTAACAGGTCATCTGACTGCTTGCCTCCTGTGTGAAAACTTCTGTTTTGCACTACTTGGAAAAGAGTGGGAAAGAATAATACCTAACCACAGCCTTGAGCATTGAACCTGGCTAAAGTTTTTAAAGTTATTTATTGCACCAATTTTCCAAAGATTATTTTCATGAACTTCTTACTTCATACCAAAACCAAATCTTTATACTCAAGGTTCAAAGTAATGAAGGGAGATTTCAAAGGCAGAAATGCCAATATTTATCTCTGACATGCGTTCATGGACATTAGATACTCAATGATTAAAAATTATCTTGGTCTTACATGTAGAATCTTAGGGTTGTAAGGGTCCCTCAAAGACCATCTAGTCCACCTCTCCTGAAGTTAGCAGGACATCCTGAACTAGATCAGATTGCTCAGAGCCTCATCAAGTCTGGCTTTGAATACCTCCAGGGATGGGGTCTTTCAGCACCTCTCTGGGCAACCTGCTTCAATGCCTCACCATTCTCATGGCAAAGAACTTCTTCCTAATGTCCAACCTAAACCTGCCATGGTCTAGTTTATAACCATTGCCCCCCTCATTGCCCTAGCAAATAGTCCCTCCCCAGCTTTCCCATAGGCTAGCTCCATTCAGATACTGGTAGGACTCTATGAGGTCTCCCCAGACCATCCTCTTCTGTACTTGGACAATCTCAAAGTACTGAGCAGTCCTTCACATTGAAAATTCAAATTGGGATATTTTATGTTCATCCTACAAAAAAACACATTGCTTATCTCTTCTGGCTGATACTATCTGCTCCCTTAAGAACAGTACAGGAAATGAGTGGGGAAGCGAGAAACATCTCTCTCTTCCCCACCTGCATTGCCTGCTTAAGAAGTAAAACAACCCTTAGTTATTTTATCTGTAACATGCGTGACAATTCACAAGTAATTTCTGATGAGACACATATGTCTTCCTCACATGTCATTTCACCATTACCTTTTTATTTAAAGTTTAAATGTATTGATTAATTTATTTATCATTAAAATGTCTTTTTCAAGCTAACAGGTTAAGAAAGACTCCTGCTTTTCTTGTGGCACCTACCCATGCCTATAGATAAAGCTACACTACCCTTGTCAGGGACTAGTTCATGGAAAAAAATCACTGAAAAACACTTATTTCTGCCAGAGGCTCTGCCCATTGCAAGGAAGTGTGAGATTTAAACTGATTCTGATGATAAAGGAGCTGAATTTCTTTTGCCTCAAGTTCTGAGCCCTAGAGCTCAATTCACTTCTGAGATTCTGCAGAAAGACAAAAAGAAAAAGGAGGAATTTATTTCGGAAAGTATACTGTTGCTGCTAAAGATACTCTGAGTGGAGTTGGGGGCTCAATTTAAAAAACTTCTGAATCTATAGTTCAATAATCATGTATTTCTCACTGTTTATCCTGCTGATCAGCAGGATCAGTGATTACCCACACTACTGAGAAACAGTGTGCAAGGAAGTCCACCTTACAAGTAGGAAGGCTTAAGTCCAGCTTGCCAGCATAATCATGGTAGTTCTGTCATCTTCAAAGACAACCACACAAAAAACCCAAGGGATATTTGTTTTCTCACTAGATAATTCTAGCTTTACAGATAGCATTATGTACTAATGCAGCTAGTGCTGCATTTAAAAGCATGTTATCACTGATTCATACAGAAGTTTAATAAAGACAGAAGGATAGTGTTCTCTTCAAGGAATACTTAACTTGAATTAGAATATTGGATAAGGTAGTCCTTATTGACAAATTTAATTATTTCTATAATTTATTTCTGGTTTTAATATAAAACTCATTAAGTCAGGGGGTGAGCAGTTCTGAGGAGGAATAATGAAAAGTCAATCACACAAGATTTGAATAACTCTATCACAACTCATTTCTCTACTTCTATCCTGTTCTAAACATGAGATTTAAACTTCATTATGAACTAATCATAAATACCACTCAAGGAACTAGGATGTTGAAGAAGTTCTTGGATTTTATTAATGAAACTATTTTCTAAGTGGAGAATCCTTCATCACATTAAACATGCCTTCCTCTTCCCTGATAGCTGAAAGTTATTAAGGACCCCATCACTAGGCTTGAGACTGTGCCCATTTTTCCCCAAGCAATAGCCCATGGTCTGATAAAAGAGATACTTTCCTCTTACACCCATTGTATAATATCTTAGATACTCAAAGCAGCTTAAGCATTCCTTTGAGAAAGGGCTCAGGCAACATGATCTATCAGCTCTGTATCACTGCAAATCATATTAGTAGCACTAATTTGCTTTAGAATAAACACAAAACTGATCTGGTGCATCACAATTACTAGGAAGCAATAACTTATCTGCAGTATCAGATTCATTATCATAACTAAATGCTCATCTCATTAACCAGGCACAGAAAGACTACTGCACTACGTACTCCCAGGAATGGTGGTGCAAGTACAGCTCTTGAACAGAATGACCCATAGCACGCCCCAAGAGATAACATCTGTGCAGTGACAAGCGGGCACCATTTTTGGCAATCCTGGTTGAGTTTTTCCCATAACCATTGCAAGATATAAAGATTTCTGCAATGCACAAACACACACTGACTATCCCTCTCAGGATACTCTCATCAAGGTCTGCAGGTAAAGACAGAGGAAACCCATGAGCACATTTTAATAACTTGTATTCCCCCGCAGCAGGCATCTCCGTAACCCACAGTCATGCTAGAGAAGTGCCAGAGAACTGTTCTTGGACATGCTCCCTATCTCATGCTACAAGAGAGAGCTATAAACAAAAAGAATGTTGAGTCAGCATTCTAAAGGCTGATTTAAAATGGCAAATGTATCATTTTTTCTTGCATTTATTGTCACACAGGAGAGATGGGCATTTGAAAAGGCAATGCTTTTTTTGTGCTCAGATAGGTTTTGTACTATTACCAAGCCAACCAAATACGGACTAGACCTTTAGCCTATGAGATGCTGAAAAGTTTCACATCCTCCTGCCACTACTTGCTGGGGTCACTTATACTTTTACATGTCTTCTTTTCTTCAGAGTATTTAGTAACTTGTTATGTCATCTGAGTTTTAAGGAGTGCTCTGGCCTTGATATTGCTTGCTCCTTGGAGATTGTTTCTCCAAAAAGAATTGCCTACATTTCCAATGGCATTTATAATACTGAAACTTTAATCCTTTCAAAGGGAGCCGTACATTTTGTTGCTCTTAAAACATATGGAAGAAACAGCCCTAACATATCATGCATAAGTCATGCCCTAACATGTCATGCCCTAACATGCATAAGTATTACAAATACTTATACTTACAAATAAGTAATGCTGTATTTGGATGTTTTCACAGTCACAAAAGTAACAATGTGCAACTAGTGTTTAGACAATCCCTTTTTTTCTGAACTAGATCACTGCTGAGGTACAACTGTGGAGTCAAGCAAGCAGCTGTGTAAACACTCTCAGCCACATATATCAGAGAGTCCACCCAACCCAACTTACAACTGGAGCGAGAACGTGTGTTTGGTTACCTATATCCATGTGGATGTACCTTTTATCTTGTCAAGAGATAGCTAAAACTTGATGAATGGCGCCAGTTCTCAGACAGTTTAGACTTTTTTGAGACACTCTCTAATGTGTCATGTTCGGTAAGAGGCAAGGAGAAGACTTCATGCTATTCTGGAACAGGTATTTATTGCATTATGCTCATGCTAAAGGCAACCTAGGCTAGCTAGCTGTTACAGCCATATCTACACTGAAGGCATCTAAAACTGAGTAAACAAAGACTCATTTTAGTAGATAGATATGAGTTTCACATTTTATAAGAAAAAATTTTACAATGAACCATTAGAGAAATTGTCCATTTCTCACTTGTACAGAGGACAATGACTTCATTTTAATTCTCACTTCATATTCCATGCCTGTGATTAAATTTGTATGTAGAAATACCTTTTATCTTTGCCTCCTCTGTAGATCATCAAGAAATTTTAAAAGCTCATTTTTGCCCACTTAAGTTTCACTGCAAACAGGCTACAAACATATGCAGATCAGAAAGATTCGTTTTCAAAAGCAAGCATCTACCATAAAGAAATTTGCAGCAGTCTATAGTATTGCTTTGGTCAGAACCAGAATCTGTATGTATTAATCCAGTGTCTTCTCCAGAAACCAGACGCTGAAGACAGACGCTAACTGTAGCCTAATCATCTAAAATGCCTCTGATCCTTCTGGCCGTGGCATAAAAACAGATAAACAAGGATCAGGTCTTTAAATCTATTTCCGAGCCCATTAGAGGAGATGGTGAGATTTTTAGACTCTGACATGAAAAATCCCAAGAGAAAATAGAGACTGTGAAGAGAATTTATTAAGGATAACCCTAAAGAGAAATACTTGGGGTGCTGGTTGATGAGAAGCTCAACATGAGTTAGCAGTGCAAGCTTGTGGGCCAGAAAGCCTGTCCTGGTTTAGGCCCAAAAGGACCCCCAAATGACAGATGGCCCCCCTTCCTCTCTCAGAAGAGAGGAGAGGAAGGAATGAGGAGATTTGTGAGTTTAGAAGAATTACAAACTACTTTAATGGATAATGAAATAATAGATAAAATTAAAAGGAAAGGATAAACAGGTATACAATGTATACAAAACTGTATCAAGCTCCCAGGATGATGATCACGTCCCCAGCAGATGCAGGGACCCAGGCTGGGGCCAGTTCAGTCAGG
>VZTY01032304.1:0-64154 GCA_013400935.1 Turnix velox
AACCATTCTATGATTTTTAAACCATCCAATTTGGAAAAAAGAAAAAAAGAAAAGAAAAGGAGGTGGCAAATAGGATGAATTTGAAACCTGTCCTCCAAAAGTCCTTGGTCAAGTAGAGATGTAATCTGAAATAAATAGGGTATTACTCAAAAGGCAAGAACCAGGTACTATTACTAATCACAGTAAGCTAAAAATAGTTGGCTTGCATGCATGCTGGACAGAAATGACAAGCAAGGCTGGAGGGTGTCTTGAATTCTAAGTTGAATCAGACAGGAAACCAAACAAAGAAGGATATACAAACAGGTATCTTCTCAAAGTGTGAAAGTAATGCTTGCACTCCAGGTTGCCTCTATAAGGTCTTGCTAGAGAAATCTATTCTGTGCTTCACATTTCAATAAAGTTGCAAAAGAACCTCCCAAAGTGTTATAAGGAAGTGTCTGGATTTTATGTCCAGCCAGGACTATGATCATTTAGAAAATTTGCTGTGATTTTATCTTTTTAAAATAACAAATCTTTGATACAGAAGACCTGAGAGACAGTTAGTACTGCTAAGAGCACCTTTGACTTCTCAGGGATGACTTACAAGACAGGTCTTTACTTTCTGTGTGTCTGAATTTGAATTAGCACAAGGAAATTCAAGATCTTACTCCACTCTCTAAATGTCACTTGGATCTGTAAATCGGCTCTATTAAAGGTCATTCTGATACAAATCAGAATTATAGTTACTCTTCCTATTACCCTTGAATGACTCCAAGATCTACAAAAATGGGAAAAACATACGTATCAGGTGCCAAAATACTTTTCATCTGCATCAGGGCAGATCACTCCCTCTTGTCAAGCCATTATGCTTGAAGACTGATGCCCAAATAAGTCCAGAAACAGTTACTTTAACCTCCCTTGTGAAACCCATCAACTAACCTAAACCTTCCTTGTGAAACCAATCAACTTATCACTCACTTTATTCAACAAAGCTTAAATCACATCATAGAATAGTAAAACAGCAAAATCATTCAAAACCTAGTAGAGATGCTTGGCTTTGGCAGTGGTGATCATGATCTATTTCTTTCTGTAGGGACATTCACAGAAGCAATCTCTGAAAACCTTCAACAGGCTGCTAGAACTGATATGATTTCATAAATTGTGTCTCTTCACTTAAATAATGAAAGCTGGGCTTCAAGATGGTTGAAATATCAGACAGGATCTCCATAATTAAATAGACAAGGACTCCCAACTCCAAAGGGCAGGAAGGTTGTTTTGGTTCTTTAAATTCCATTCTTATAGAATTAGAGCTTTGAAAAATTACAAAAGCAAAATTATGAAATATAAGTAAAGCTCATCTTTAGCTTAGACTGTGAAATATTTTATATCTTCTCTCTTGAGGTTGGTGATTCCTTGAGTAAAACAGTGCAGCTCTGAAGGAAATTTGCCCTTTACTGACCTTTTTTGAGAAGTAAAAAACAGAGCATTGTTTATGGATCCTTTCATTCTCTCCAGAACTGACAAAATCTTCCAGATATCTCACAGTACCTACTGTTCTAACCACTTTTTCTCATCTTGGAGTAAGGAAACAGGTTCTCTTTCAGGACACAGTTGCCAATATGTTTTTAAAAAGGTGCTTACTTTGGAAACAACTGGTTCTTCAGAGTAATTTTGCAGTTGACATAAAAAAGCTCCACTTCCATTCAGAATAAAACTCAAAGGTTGTCTTGACACGTGTCAAGAATAGTATGATATAAACTCAGTTCTCAAGATTCAAAGAAGACATTTGGTTAGCAATCGTGCTGTGAGTATAATACTGAATTTCTGGCCTCCAGTCCCTCAGAGACAAAGATGGTGAAGGGAAGTAAGCCAGATTTTAAAAAAAAGGAATGTTTACAGCAAGTTTCATGTTAAGTTGACTAAATTCTAGTTTTTATTTTTGGATTTCAGGACTGAAGAGCTTATCAGAGACGTGTGACAAAGCTGTCTGTCCTGAACACTTAAAATATGGCTTCTTTGGCTTTGATAAATCCACTGGTGGCAAAGTACTTTCAAGAAAGCCTTTGGCTTCTATTTTGTTTAATATGTGAGCAGTAACCTGAAGTTTAGTAACTGTTACCAAGTCATTTTGATGTTTTCAGGGTGTAGTATTCTCTTCTCGGCCTCACAGCTGTATCAGGGTCCAGAGAAGGGCCACAATGACAGTCAAAGGACTGGAGCAACTGCCCTATGAGGACAGGCTGAAGGAGTTGGGGTTGTTCAGCCTGGAGAAGAGAAGGCTCAGGGGGGACCTCACAGTAACTTATCAGTACCTGAGGGGGTCCTACAGAAAGGCAGGGGAAGGAATTTTTAACATAATATCGGATGAGAGGACTAGAAACAATGGATGTAAATTGGAAGGGGGTAGATTTAGACTTGACATAAGAAAGAAATTTTTTACAGTGAGGGTGGTTAAACACTGGAACAGGTTGCCCAGAGAGGTTGTGGATGCCCCCTCTCTGGAGGTGTTCAAGACTAGGCTGGACAAGGCACTGAGCAGCCTGATCCAGTGAGAGGTGTCCCTGCCTATGGCACGGGGTTGGAACTTGATGATCTTTAAGGTCCCTTCCAGCCCAAACTATTCTATGATTCTATGATTCTATCTATGATCTATCTCCTTCTCTTTTTTCTTAAGTAGTGAAAGAATGCTCTGTGTTTCCCAGAAAAAGACTCAAAGAATAAGTCAGCAGGACGAAAGGGACCACCCCAACCTGGTAACAACATTTCCTTGTAATCATAATCTAAGAATGATCATTAGAAGGGCAGAGAGAAGCAACTGTAGACACTTTATGTGCAAGTACCATGTACCTTAGCCATGAGTGTTGTTCCAAAGCCACCTTGATAATTATTAGCAGAAGGTACTCCTTCCATCACTCCAGGAACGGGGTTGTATGTGTCGCTTGACCAACAGCGACCTGAGCTCATATTTAGGATTTTGGCCAGCAGCTTTGGGTCAAGGCCTAATCTGTCAAAGGTCAAGGAAGAGAAGTGTTAATGTCAAAATGCACAAGACATGGGTGACTTGTTTTATATCTGGGGACCCCGGCATCATTTCTCTCCCTTTATTGTAAGTCAAGAAAAATGACACAGTATTGATATTGGGGGTAGGGATGCTGTATCTTAAATTAAAGGGCATCAATTCACCATTTAAGCAGCAGGTCTTCAGAGCTTTTTTCCTTTTGCACTAAGCAAATTGCCTTCACTTAGCAATTTTGAAAGTGCAAGTAAAACAATGGTCCTCTGAGAACAGCAGCTCCCTTGTATTTCAATTACTAAAATACATTCTCCATTCCCCTCTCTGCTAGGTCACACAGTCCTTCTTTAAATCAAAATTACATTCTTTAAAGCAGAATAAAGCAAAAAAAAAAACAAACACAAGAAAGTGTGGCAGAGTGTGCAGTACATTTCTATGTGCACACAGGTGCATTTTTGATATAAGACAGTGGAAATTATCCTGCTCCACTAAGTGAACACTCCTCAAAAGATGTTACTATGGTATAAACTGCACATTCTTTGCTCTGCTGCTATTAAATCTTCATTATACACTCTTGCTTATGAGGCAAGCCTGCCTCTCACTCTGACATATGTTATCTATTCCCAAGCATACATTATAGTTCTGGGTCAATTGTTGATAAGGTTACTGATCCTGATAAAACAAAGCTTGTCCAAGTAGAAATGTCATTTGTTCTATCACAGAGCCAGTTGCATGAAATGCTGCTCAACGTGGACTCTGAAAATGCTCCAATACTATAGAAAATTAATCCCCTCATGGATTCACATTTATGCTGATATTAAGTGTAAGAGTAACTTTACATGAATTACATTTATAGCAACAATGAATGGCAGCATCTTATCAGCCCTGTGCAAATTTTCATTTATACTCATGACAAAGAAAAAAGCCAGGGAATCATTTCCAGTAACAACCCAAGGACATTTTAAAAAGGATATACCACAACATATTTTGCCATGGAGAAACTAATAGGTTAAAACTTTTCCACACAATTCCAGCTGAACTTTAACCTTTGTAGAAGTTAACAGTTTTTACATTAGCTCTTACACCACAGATTTCTGTAACCTTGGGGATGCTAACACTGATCCCAGGCACTGTAGCACTCAAGGTTTAAATTTGTAGATAAGGAAAGCTCTTAACCAAGGGAATAGTTGCTAAAGTTTATGGCTGTTTATTCCAGTAGGCAGTGCAGATATGATAAACTCCATTTAAGACAGTGGGCCCTACAGCATGTTTTCTTTTCCCTTAACAGCACGTATTTCCTCCAATTCTGCCCTCCTAATGCAAAGCAGAATCACTTTCTGTACCACAGAGGTAGCTTTTTAGCACTACTGCTGTGCAGTTGTATTTGTAACTTGCTGCAGCAGACATGGAATTCAATGGAAAGTCCCCTGCTGCCCTTCATGGGATCAAGCCTTACCCTCTCCCCTATTTTTTTCTAACTCTTTGACTCTTTCAACTGCCATTTATTTTTTAAAGAAATGTACTTTCCAGCACCAATAGGTTTTCACAGTATTTAAACTGCCCTTTAACCTTGTATAATGCATCAAAACCTTCATGAAAAACCACTCTGAGGCAATATTCTTAGTTGTTATCATCTTAAAAAAAAACTCATTGAGAGTAGACAATGCTTCAGCTTTCATATATACAGAGGTTGCTTTTTTTGGCCAAAGCAAATCTCTTGACTTGTTTTTATCCTTATATTTTGGTGGTGTGGTGCTGCCTGTGCCATATCTAGCTGCATGCAGAGGCCCACAACTATGGCTGTGAATATACTGCAAGACAGAGAGCTCATTATTTCAAAAATACAAATAACCCTCCTGAAAAATGCTCTTGTCACAGTGTTCCAACGACCACTCTGTGAAAATATACTTTAAAAGGGATAAGTGTATTATACAGATATGTAAAATACTACCTGCACTAGATCTGGCATATTTTTCCCTAGGAAAAGAAAAAGGAAGATACTGTCAGTTTAAATCCCCCCTTCTTCAAACTTTGTTGCTCTTAAACACCATGCAGATTCTCTACAGAAGACCTGAATCTAATTTTTTTTTCTCCTTTGCAGCAAGTGTATCATTAATAAGAGCAAGTTAGAAGTGCTTTGCATTTCATCTTCCTGAGGATTCATCCACTGGTGCATATATAACTGACAGTTAAAATTAGACATATATTAAAATCAGTTACTGAAGAAGTCCTCTGTCTTCCACAGCACCCAGAGCTTGTAATGGTCTGAAACCAGCTAGAATATACAGTAATTGTCATTCAGGGAGAGTCTATCCTAGAAAGTCATGCTTCAGTGGAGAAGACTGAGTTTCCATTTGAAATCAACAAATTAATCCAAGACAGGTATCTGAAAGGGCAAGTTTAATAGGAAGCAGCTACTGGGCTCTCAACCATGATAAAATGTTATTGCTGTTTCCCTGTAAATTGGCTGGGAACATATGATACTCTCTGCATAAGAGCTCCATTGCTGCTCCAGAGATATACTGCTCAAGCTATCAAAATGATGACAGTCTGCCAGTCCCTCTAACAACTTGCCATTGGACGTGGCAAGAGCTTGTGCATGCGCCTGTGGATTTACAATTACCATAACACTCTCCTCTCTTATAAGCAGAGAAGAAGCCCATGTATTAACTGTACTTATAATAGAACAAAAGCAATTGCTTCCCTCCAATCAATGCTTCTTCAATAACACTGCTAATGAACTGAGCAGCCAGAGGCTCGGAAACAGACACACACATCAAAAAAAAAAAAAGTTTAAAACAAAATCCCTTCCAGCCACTGCTCAAAACTTTTGCTGAGCTTTGATAAAACAAGGCACTGAAATTTTAATGCAGCCTCCCTTTGAGCTCAGCCTGGAAGAAACAGGAAAACTGAAATGGCATCTCACAAAAAGAGTGATGTCCTGGTCTCATTTCAAGGTATAACTCAACTGCACCCATCTCAAGGTGCTGTGGATTAATAACCTATGAAGTTGCAAAGAGCAATAGAATTAAAGGGTTGGAAGGACCCTTCAAAAGGCACCTAGTCCAAACCCCTGCAGTGAGCAGGGACATCCTGCACTAGATGAGGTTGCTCAGAGCCTCATCAAGCCTGGCCTTGGATGTCTCCAGGGATGGAGCCTCCACCACCTCTCTGGGCAACCTGTTCCTGTGCCTCAGCACCCTCAAGGTAAAGAACTTCCTCCCCAAATCTGATCTAACCGTGCCCTGCTCTAGTTTCAAACCATTGCCCCTCATCCTGTGTCTCCATGCTCTGGCAAACAGCCCTTTCCCAGCTTTCCTGGAGCTCCTTCAGGCACTGGGAAGTCCCTGTGAGGTCTCCCCACAGCCCTCTCTTATCCAGCATCAACAGCCCCAGCTCTCTCAGCCTGTCCTCACAGCAGAGGTGCTCCAGCTCTCACATCATCCTTGTGACTTGCTCTGGACCCTCCCCAATAGTTCCAAGTCCTTGTGTACATTACCCATAAAACTGTATAGAAAAGGTTCTTCAAGGTTTTTCTACTGGCAAGTTGTACTGCCATGCTAGATTGAAAAAAAACCAAAAACCAAACCCAAAGAAAATGTGAGTTCCTACCTAGAACGCCTGCCATATCTTCCAACTTTTTTAGTAGTGATGTTTTTAAGCATCAGGAAATTAATGGAAAAAAACAAACCAAAACTAAAAAGCATTTCAGTGATCAGAACTCAGGATGGAATCTAAATCAGTGAAAATGGACATCTTCATTAGTAAAAGAAGATTATTAACAAGTGATGTTGCCCAGAGAGGTCGTGGATGCCCCCTCCCTGGAGGTGTTTAAGGCCAGGCTGGATGAGGCACTGAGCAACCTGGTCTAGTGAGAGGTGTCCCTGCAGGAGGGTTGAAACTAGATGCTCTTGAAGGTCCCTTCCAACCCAAACCATTCTGTGATTCTATGTTGAAGTCCAAAAGTAAGTTGAATACTAATGCAGAAATTACATAGTGATATTGTCTGTTTTTCTGGGAGTTTATTGTGGAATTTTTGCTCCCTTCCACCTCACCCCATTCTATTTGCTAACTATGTTAAAGTCTGGAAAAAATATCTAATTTCAAGCAAATAAAATAATAGCAGGTGCCACTTAAAAATCTGAAACTAAGAAAATCATAACTCATTGCTTCAGAAAATGAAAAGTTAGGCAGCATGTTTTAAGAAAACATTAAAGAGAAGTGGTTTATTAATAGAATTAATATCACACTGTCGTGATGTCTTAAGCTCAGAGTATGAATTGGTTCTGGAAGGTGATGTAATATGAGTTTCTACTTAAATGTAGTTCAGACAGCATTATTTTTGAATAATTAATAATCCAGAGTCCCTAAACTTCAAGATTTAAATGATGTAGCAGATATACACAGTGTATGACAAAGTATTTTACATCCTATGTAAAAGGTAAGAACGTGTCTAAGCTCTATAATTCCTATTATGAATTTATAAAACTGCCTTTGCCCTTTACCATTACTATGTCAGAGTCAGACTTTCTTCACCAGATACACACTAATGGAATAAGTGAAGTTCAGTTTACTGTGCTCTCCTTTGAGTCTCTGACTTGAAAAAAAATCTAATAACTTCATTAATAAAGCAAAACTTCTAACGACTAGAATTACAGCTGTTAACTTGCACATGAGAAATTTGTACACCTCAAAAGAGGAAAGCTCTTCTGCTTATAAGTAGAAATATCATCTCCAGGATTTAGATCTCAGCACATTAAAATCAATGCAATGGTTCTAAATTGCTTCATAAGGTTTTAAAAATTACAGCCTGCATCTTAAATTTTGGACTAATTGTGATTCTGGTCTTTATATAATTCAGGTTACAGTCAGTGGGTTTCTTCTCCAATAAGTACAATTCCTTCTTGATTACCATGATTTAGGGCAGGAAGGATTTTTGTTTATAAATGCTGAATAAAATTTAAACAGATAAAATTAATATTCTGAAAATCTTAAAGCTACAGTGGCTGCAGGAATCAATTCATTCTGCACAGGGCTTACATCTTCCAAACCTCTTGATTTTATTTTATCTTCAGTTTTAACTCTAATCATTCTCATAAATGGAGATAAAAATATAATGAAAAATCAGTTGCATATGTTTTATTAAGTGAATGACTTCAAATAGAACCTGATGAAACCTTTACACTAGAGTGGATTACAATAGCTGTACATATACAATACTGTTTTTATTAGGGCTTGATGCAGACATGCTTCAGTATCTTACAGACCCTCAATTTTAAAATGTAAATGGTACAGGATATTGATAAACCAATTAGCACTGATGCAAAGCAAATTCCTCTTTTATCTCAATTACAACATGACAACTTAATAGGTCAAGATAGTCTAACATCTGAGACAAGGGCAATTCAATAAAACAACTGCATCTTGATATGGTAATTAAGAGGAAATGTGAATCCATTACATTGCCTCGTGTGTGTGTGCACATGGAGGCGTTCTTTTTTATTTATTTAAACATTTGATGCCCTCTTGCTGATTGTACAGTGTATCAAATCCACATGAGCACATGGGCTACAGCCCAGCTGATAAGTATCTACAGTGTCCATCCTCTCAGCAGGCCAATTTCAAGGACGCAACTGTGTAGATAAATAATCCACAAAGAGCCCTCAAGAGATACACAATTGCAACATAATCTCTTCAAACACTGCACCTTTCTGTGTATAAGCTTGCAAATGATTTAGATGCTGCTGAGAAAATGTAGGAAGGTTTGTTGGAGTACTGTGATACTGACACATGCAATGTCTTGGAAAACAAAAGAAAATCTCAAAGATCACAGCAAAAAAAATAGGTGACAATGAGAAAGGAAAAGTAATTCTGTTTGAATACATTGCCACTTACAAGTCAGGTGCATCACCAGATAAAAAAGAAATAGCACTGTCAGCTACAAGAGTGCTTCCTGACAAAGCAGGAGTTTTGGCAATGAGGACAAACTGCAGTGGTAAAACCAAACAGGAAGGTAGATGTTCTTTTTTTGCTGCTTTGATCTTAATTTGATATAGGCATTATATGAGAAGTTTTACTTCACAATATATTTTGGATCCATTTAACAAAGCAAAGAAGCCAACAAGAGCCATTGGGAGTATAATATTATGAATACACTGTACATTAGCTTAGCATATAAACAAAAAGTTAACTCTGTGTTACTTCTGCAGGTTTATAGTGCAAAACAAAACATTACTGAAGACTGCACTCTACCAGAACAAATTCACTCACTCTTAACTTCAGGGGAAGAATTTAACAATCTGTAGATCCAGTCTAAGAGAATATTTCTGTTCTGAAGAGTCCGACTTTAGTCTAATAATCCCCTAATAATAATGTTAATAGCTTTATAAAAGAACTTCTGGCAAGAGTTTATCTATGCTATCCAATAATTGTACCAGCAAAATTCAAACAAAAAAAACTGTGAAGGCAGAAAAGAATGCTTTAATTCAATATAAAAAATCAAACAAACCTGATTCCAAGATTCATAGCCTCAGCAGTTCCAATCATACTGATGGCCAAGAGCATGTTGTTGCAGATCTTTGCAGCCTAAAAGTAAATCAATCTGTCAATTACTTTCTGCTTTATCATAGAGTTAGCATCTTCTTTAACTAGGTGTATTTTCTAATACATTCTGACAGATCTCTTCTCAAGGTACACCAGTAAGCACAGAACTACAGTAGTAGATACTATGAAAATATTAAAGTCCATCAAAACTGCCCTATGCTTCTTCCTTCAGAGAACAGGACATATTAATGTTCTTAGGACAGTTGCTTAATTAGTATATGTGGCATGTAAGGAGCTTTTTCTCCATCAGAACATAAAATCAGAAGAAACAAACTTAAAACCCCGTGTTTTCTAAGAAGTATGATCTCAACAAGCCAATATGGAGAAGCACCAGGTGAGACACTGGAACAGGTTGCCCAGAGAGGCTGTGGATGCCTCCTCAATCCCTGGAGGTGTTTAAGACCAGGCTGGATGAGGCATTGAGCAACCTGGACTGGTGAGAGGTGTCCCTGCCCACAGCAGGGGAGTTGGAACTAGATGATCTTTAGGGTCCCTTCCAACCCAAACCATTCTATGATTCTATGTTTTGGTGTTAAACTGGAGAGGAGCACTATGAGATTATTTTATAAACACATGGTTGAAGAAAAATAAACAAGCAAACAAGCATGAAGATACATCACCAAAGAAAAACAAAGCAACAAAAACAAAAGACCAGCAGTAACCCCTCAGGAAGTATTTACCTGTCCAGTCCCAACCTCTCCACAATAGACCACGTTAGAACCCATGCAAGTCAGCAACTCTTTGGCAGCATCAAATTCTTGTTCCACTCCACCAACCATGAAAGTAAGGTTTCCAGCTCGAGCAGCTCCGACACCTGCACCAAGACAACATTGTATTTAATATCAATATTAAAAAAACCCAAACCTTTAAGCTCTTCATAGAATAATCAAATAGTTTGGGTTGGAAGGGACCTTAAAGATCAAGGCACTGAGCAACCTGGTCCAGTGGGAGGTGTCCCTGCCTATGGTGGAACTAGAAAATCTTTAAGGACCCTTCCAACCCAAACCATTCTATGATTCTATAATTCCATATGAAGAAACAAACAGCCCACACTACAACTTTGCACTCTCCCAAAAGAACTGTATTTGAATGAATAAACAAAATTCATTCCATAAAACTACTCCTTGAGTGCAACTATTGGCAAACTGCTGCTCAAAGTTAACTGTTTGTGTCAGTTTTACAAACCTAGCCAAATTTTTATCAGTGCTACCTGATTTACACATAATTGAGCATCCAAAAGACATGGAAATATAAAACTGAGTCTTCTGAATCTGCACAGCTCATTACCTTTTTAGTCTGAACCCAATTGTACTTAATTTGAGAAACTTTGATTTGGTTTCCTACTCATAAACTTGCCACATATACAATTGTTTAAAGGACCACATAAAAAGTTATGCAAAAATTACTCACAATCATACACAAACACACTATTCCCCTTTTTATTCATAAGATCATAAACACAGGTTGGAAACGCCTCCAAGAACACCTCCAAGAACCCAGTAAGACTTTCAGCTCTAAAAAAACCAGTCTATTTACACAGAACTACTCCTCTCAGAACACTACCATTGAAGTGTTGACTTATCTACAGAGGTGGAGATCTTCCAGCTCAGGTGAAGAGACACCATATTTGCAGCCAACCTTTAATCTCACTTGAATGACTTCCCAGGAACTGGGCTAAGAGCAAAGGCTAGACTTAGAGCTAACACAAAGAGGCCATTGTCATCTTGTTGGCCACCACTTTACTATGTACATGACCACAAAGATTGCTACATTAATAAACACAATGATTTTCATTCCATTCCTCTAGCTATTTTTATTCAAACCACATAATGGCCTTTACCACTAATCCTGTGATCTGACCTGCAGCAAATTAAGTAGACAATTTAAGTCAAAGCTTACAAACAAAATCCAGTACTATCCATCATAGGTCAATAGCCTTGTATCTAGATTACAGACTGCTAAATAGCTTCAGAGAGTCATTTATTAGAGCAAAATTAATGCTGACAATAGTTTTCAGCTGGTTAATCTTCTGACAGCTGCACTCTCTCACTTGTTCAAACACATTTCAAGTAGGAAAAATAAATTAGTTAAGCAGAAAAAAGAGCAATTTGTTGTATAATGCAGAAGGCTTGGAAAACTCTTCTTTAAAAAACAAAAACCTGTTTACATGGTAAATTTCCTCACCTAGGGTCCTTGCCAACTATCAGCTATTTTATCAGAATTAAAGAAGCAACGCAGCAAATCTATAATGCTGGCAAAAAAAAAGAAAAAAAAAAGTTGGCAGGTAGCCTAGGAGTGAAAGAACTCAAACTTCAGATTAAAAAAAATAAATCACTAGACAAGAATGTACAGATTTATTTCACAATTGCAGATTCCATACCAACAATGCAGGCCAGTAAAGTATCATCAGCTTCTAAGAGAAGATAGAGAAAAGGAGAAAGCACAGCAGCTAATGATCGTTTTTAATCTTTGGATGTTTTAAAGATCTCTTAGCATTAGTGCTTTATGTACTACTGCTGATTAGGGTCAAAAGTCCTTCAGAATCTGTTTGTTCTTTCTAACATCCAAAAGCCCTGTGAGAAAAAAAAGCTTTCTGAGAAACTGTATTTGTGATTAATATGTCTAAGATTTCCTCCTGTGCAAAGCAAGAATGCTGGAGCCCACAGCTGCAGTCCTATACGCAGCTTCTCCAGGATGACCCCCCCAGAATCATAGAATGGTTTGGGTTGGAAGGGACCTTAAAGATCATCAAGTTCCAACCTTCCTGCCATGGGCAGGGACACCTCTCACTGGACCAGGTGTCTCATCCAGTCTGGCCTTAAACACCTCCAGAGAGGGGACATCCACTACCTCTCTGGGGAACCTGCTCCCAGGGTTTCACTACCCTCACAGGAGAGAATTTCTTTCTTATATCTAGCCTGAATCTCCCCTCTTCCAATTTACATCCATTATTCCTAGTCCTTCCATCACATATCCTATTAAAAAGTCCTACCCCAGCCTTTCTGTAGCCCCCATAAGGTATTGAGAAGCTACTATGAGGTCCCTTCTGAGCCTTCTCTTCTCCAGGCTGAACAACCCCAACTCCTTCAGCCTATCCTCATAAGGCAGTTGCTCCAGCCCTCTGATCATCTTGGTGGCCCTCCTCAACAGTGGTGATGCTCATAACAATTATACTGCTGGAAACAGAGCACCCAAGCATCAGTCTGTTCTGAAATATTTAAAGAAAGCATTTGTGACATTACACCTGCAGATGAAAAAAAGAAAGCCACATTGTGAATGCAAAGTTCTTCAGAGATTACAGAGGACAAGCTGGAGATGAGAGCTGCATCATCAAGAAGCTTAGTCAAAATAACATCCCTTTTGGCATTTTTCTATTCAACATGCTGTATACTGTGCAATTTTAACAAATAATTTAGTGTTCCAAACTGGATAAAACAGAAGAAAAACAGTGCTAGAGTTTTAATCCTCTCCACATTTGCACCCTCAGTCTAAGAGTCAAGGCTTTGCCTGTGAGGCTTTGAGAAGCACACTGGTCCTTTATTCCAATATTTTTTCAAAAATGCAGCTTAAGTGACTGTGGCTACCTCAAACAAGCAGTTTTTTGTCATGTTTGCTTTCTTTCAGGTAGGCTGAGCTTAAGACCCTGTATCTAGATATTGTGTGTGTCTGTGTCTGCATTTTTAAGGACTAAACAATTCTTTTCAAACACTTGCCAGCTCCCATGAAATATTTTGTCTTTTGCCACTCACAAAAAAACTTAAATCAAGATACACACAAGGAAAGATTAACTGGAAAGGTTGCTATTGCTTTGCTGCATCTATAAATCTAAATCCATTTAAAAGGCATGTATAAGCAAAATCAGCTACAAATCCCGACAGGAAATAAGGGCAGAATATTTCAAGTTGCATTAGGAATTTAAAATGACCACGAGGAGATGAGTTATTTTATAGAATTTAGATAGGGTATCAATTTTTAGCATGCTTCACAGACAATGTCTGCCATCCTCAACTTATTTTGCTTCATAGACAACGTCTGCCATCTTCAACCTATTTGCAGGAAAGAAGTAAAAGGAATAATCTCAGAAAAAGATCCCCACTCCAAAGGGCTTGTGTTCCTCCCTATCACCAAAAAATCAGCATCAAAGGCAGAGCTATGAAGCTATTCTGCTGCCTATAGCTGAAACCCAGTAAATCACTTAATTTACTCAAAAGAACTTAAATGTTTTAACCGGTCTGCCATCAGTGGAGATAAAGAAGAGGGCCGATGGGACCGGGCTGCAATGTGAGCCGTCTTTAAAATGCAATTGTTCTAATCATTTTCTACAGATGCAGCCTCACAAGGGGCTGCTGTCACAGGGACCATTTACGACTTGTTATGGTGTCTCTATTGTTTACCAGCGACACTCGCTAAAAAGGCGACAGCTGGGACAGAAAGCTGCTCCTCACCCAACAATATAATCCCGTGAAAGTAATCAACAAATTTAAGGGTGTTAATTAACTTTACACTTTATCATGTTCAATTAGTTGTCCTTTCTCGAAGAGATTGCCGTGCACAATCGGTTTAGAGCGTGCCATGTTTGATTTGTAAGTGATCACTGTTTCTGTTTCAAAGTCCATGTCAGATGTTCTCTGGGGTTTTGGTGACACAGATGAATGGTTCTGCACATGTTAGGGGGATGGGGGGTCTGTGTGATCTGGTTTAACATAAACCAGCATAACATAACCCCTTGTTAAAGTAACACTGGCCTTTCCAGAGCAAGAGGAGAATCACCCACGGACGCGCACACCCGCGCACAAAACCCCCTGCGGTGGCACCAACCCAAGTTTCATTTTTGCTGAAATGCAAAGACACCAATAAATGGGCAATTTTTCATCATTATATCACAAAGCAAGAGTTGTCTTTTTTAGGGGCACGCTTAGGATCATTTCTTCCCAGCAAGACCCCGGGTTGTGCTGCACTACAGCACAAGTGCCTTCCTACCTTTTACATAGTGCAGGCTTCATCTCCTAATGGCAGCTGAGCAAGCCCTGGGTGGACAGATGACCTAACTTCTTGGGTATATCAAATTCTGGGGTGGCTTTTAAATGCCCATCCTGCATTTATAATGGCAGGGATTCTAGAAGGAAGCTGAATGAATCTTTTATTAAAATTTGCATGTTTTCCTTTTTAATCTACCTATTCCTGCTAGAATGAGACAAGGCAAAAAGCTCCTGATGAAGCCACAATGTACTCACTGAAAGTCACCACTGTTTCTCTCTTGTGATAAACAGAGCTCTGCATCACCTTGCCTCATAAATTAAGTGATGTTTGAGCAAAAATGGAAATGGATATTCAGGTCAGTGCTTTGAAGATTTATACAACCAGCACTCAGGATGACTCCAGTCAAAAGCACGCTTAAGGAAGTAGAAGCATCTCTTTTCCAGCACAATCCAACTACACAATTTGTTAAATCACAGTTGTACAAAGAGAAAAAAAAAAGGCCTAGTGGGTTTTTATTCTGCAGCAACAGGCAAATTAAACACACATTATCACTGTTATTTAAGTGGTGTATAAAAAACAAACTGCAAAAAAAACCCACCCGCAAAACAAAACAAGAAGGCAAAGAAAGCCCAATGGAAAAGTTGTTAACTCTGAAAGCTAATAATGGACTAGGTTAAATATTTAAGAGGGAATTATAGGGTGTATCAGAAATAGCTGAAACCACAAAACAAAGCAGTAGAAAACATTAGTTTTCTGCTAGGAAGAAGATCTGCAGGGAGAAGGGAAGCGGTCGATAGATCCTTAAATTGGACGCAATAGCTGTTCTTCTATCCCAAGTTGGCAGCTGCTACATTTGCAGACCTGGTTCATTATTTACCCATAATGACCATCAAGCTCCAGTCAAAGTCAGATCACAACAACTGTCAGCAGCTCTTTTAATTAGCCTTGTTTGAATTCAGATAAATATCACAACGACCCAGCTTCTGCTGAAAAAGCAACAGAAGACTGCAAGGAATAAACCCTGCTGAATTCCTAACAAACAGTGTTGTGTGAACAAGTCTGGAGAATGAAAGTTTGGGTTTTTTTATTTTTATTTATTTCCAATCGAGGAAGGGATTATGATGTGCACATTATGGTTTTCCCCCCCCATGCAATATTTGTATCACAACCTACAATTCCTGTCTATGGGCAAATTTAGGCACCTCAAATGCCAACTGAAAGCATTACTTTGCCATCTAAAAGGCAAAGTTTATAGAGATGGTTTTACAGGTACTAATTAAACCTCTAACCTCTGTGAAATTGTACGTTTTGAAAAACTGAATGAGAATTAAGGAATGCACATATTAACAGGATTATCCTCTCTCCTAATTTATCTCCTTCTGTTTGTTTATCCTCAGGGAACATAATCTTCTGTTGCATCAAGCCACTCTCATTCTCCCTGTGTCAGCAGCAGAATAATAATTCCCTCCTCCTCCTCCACCCCCCCCACCTCCCACAAGCACGGGAAAGAATGAAGAAGAGTGGATCAGACTGTGTGCATCAGCATTAATGCTCCTTGCAGCTATTTTCCTAGCAGTAGCAGGGACTGAAAGAAAGATGCAAGAGAGGTGCACAATATGCTACCTGTTCTGGGCAGCCCAGCATGAGAGGGAGTAATTAAACAGATTTTGCCTCCTAGAATAATATGAAGGAAAAAGATACAGCCAGAGACTGCCTCAGCAGCCTTTTTTTTTTTTAGCCCTTCCCTTGCAGTAAGGGCTGGAGCCCTACTTTCTTAGGTGCTATCCAAAGACAAAAGGCAGCACCAAAATCTCCAGTCCCAAAGAGTTGCTGTATCCTTGGGAGGCACGAGAGGAACACAGAATCATAGAATCACAGAATAGTTTGGGTTGGAAGGGACCTTAAAGATCATCTAGTTCCAACCCCCCTGCCATAGGAAGGGAAAATACATGATGGAGGGAGAGAAGATTGAGAGAAATTCTTCTCAGTGGAGCCCAAAGCTTGAACAAGAAGCAACATGAACAAAACATGCTTAGGGATTTATAGGAATCACAAGGACAAATGTATATAGAGAATAGGTACACATAAGTGTCATCTTAGCAGAGGATATCCCTCTGAGACCAAGAAGAAATTCCATAAAAATCATCAGCAACTGAAGGTAGAAGGAAGTGTAGGGGGAAGGATAAAGAAGTGATTAAATAAGCAAAATGGTAGTGAGAAGCTTTTAAAGGAAGCCTTGAGCAGAATTCTACAGGGATCAGTACTTGAACTTGGCCATGGACACCGGAACAAAAATCTTCAATCTGATTTAGATGTACTATAGAAGGATGCCAAAACACAGAAAAGAAGATGCCCTCTCAATAAATCATGCAAAAACTGAGTAGAAGCTGTTCCTAAGGCAGTTTAATATGGAGGGAATGCACCAGGAAATTTTTACAGGACACTATTAAGTAGCTGCTGATGCCTCCAAAAGGATTAGCCAAAGAAAATAAGTTGCAAAAGGCAAACACACAGAGAAGATACTTTAACTTTTTCAACAGAAGTACTAGCTGAAAGGTCTGATGGGATCATTCTGACTGCAGTAGTTTTTTTTTAAAAAGCATTACATTTTGCTCTAGTCACTGTGATTTCAAAGAGAATCAAAGCACCCCAAAAGTTACCAAGTAAAAAGGTTAACAGCATTGTAATAACAAAACAAATACTTAAATCAGTATTTGTTTCATACTGATTAAATCAGTTTTAAGCTGTACATAGTAGCTGATTAAATTATTTGCTTTTTTTTAATGTCCAAAACACAGAACTAAAAATGTTTAAAAGCAGTAGTTCATGCCAGTCATCTTTCCTGTTCTCTCCCTTTAACTTCAGAAAAGATTTAGGTAATGGAAAAAAACCCTTAGGTCCTCTTGCTGGAGGACAAGATAGAGCTTCTCCTTTAGACACTCCTAATATTCAGATAGTCTAAATCTCATTTGAGCCTGCAGATCTCATCAGAAGTGCTGAAATTTAACAACAATGATTGCAAGTATCTACAGCCTTGGGCAGCAAAACTAATTGCATGGAGCTTAAGACAGTTCAAAAGAAGTAGTTTGGTTTTTCTTTGAACCAGAAATAAGGCTGGACAAGCCAGGGAAGAAGAGGAGCAGTGTATTCCATCTATCCAAGACACCAAAACTGCAAATCATCAATGTAAAGCTCTAGTTAAATCACAGGTACATTCTGAGCACCAAGTACAAGACAAATAGGTGAGAAACAAAGAAAATAGCCCATCACTATTGCTTGAAATTTTGGGAGAAGGCTGAAGATGAAATATGAACATGCACACAACTTCTCAACCATGAGGGCCAATATTAAGCCTCCAGACAATTAAAATTCAGCAGGAAGGCTCCACCATAATTCCCATCTTTCCTTGCATGAGGCTTCAAATCCTAGAAAGAAAACTTCATGTCAATTGTATGCTGCAAAAAGGAGACTATTTTTTGTCTGGCATCAGAAAGAGAGCTGCATGTTGAACACATTTTAAGGCAGTCACATCCCTGACTTTCTCAGAAGCTTCCACTCTGTCCAGAAGACCATAAGACAGACTATTAGAGAACTACAGAAGAAAAAAATCAAAGGGACGAACATTTATAATGCCCACTTAGAAAAAGAAAAGGCAAAATCCCAGAAGAGCTCTCCTATCTGCTCTAATCAGAATTCACAGGCAATGCCAAAATGAGTAATGACACCAAAACCACAAAAGCTTAGCATTTGTGTGGGATGGCAAAATCCATAAAAAGAACCAACTGTCCACCTTAGCATCACAGCCTTTGCCACTGAGGCATCTCATCTGTTTCCACTGAGCAAATTCATGACCAGCAAAACTAGACACATGGCCCAATTTGCTGAGCCCTGTAAATGCCAAAAATCAGATTTTTCTAGTTGGGACTTGAATCACTCTGCCTGGAAAGCACAAAATGCTTTGTGTCTTCCACCTTAACTGTGCAGCAAAATGCAAATATGCCTCTACACAGCATTGTGGAATAAATATTTACTGAAATCCTGCATTAAAGCAGAAAATTTAGGACCTCTGAAGGAAAAAGAAACCCAAGTTTAGAAAGATATTACTGTTTACACATCTACAATATTAATACAACCCCAACAAGATATTAATCCCCTTTTACAAACACAAAATACTCAAAACCCTTTAGTCCTTTATGACTTTCTCTACCATGTTAGCCCCAGATAGGCCCCCAAAACACTGCAGCATGTTTTTTTACTGAATAAAGAAAGCATTAACCAAGTTGCTAAAAAACCTCCACAAATAATCACACTGAGGTTTGAATTTAAACTGCACTGCTCAACAGGTATATGGGTTCAAGGGCCCTGCTTAATAAAAGGTTTGCTTCTTAGAAAGCCAGCTGCAGAGCCTAGAGTCAAACAGGTAAATTTCTATTGATGCATTCATTAGTCCTGTCTTATAGATGAAAATAAACACCCAGAAAAATAAAGTAAAAAGCATTAAAATGGGTAGGTAGAGTGTAACATACCTATTCCCAGGCATTTCTGATTTATCCAAGAGCTGAATATGTAGTAGTGCCATTCCCCAGTCCCAAGCAGTAGAGGCATATTTCTATTTGCAACATTTAAAATTTATCTGGTAATTAATACCAGCAACCTATAAAATACCAAAAATCCTATGGCAATATATAGCCAGAAGAAAGTACCAGGCATGTAATTTTAAAAGAGATATATGCTCAGTATTTTCTGCTGGAGTGTTCCACATCTGTGTTTCTAAATGTTATCTGTTTTGGGTGCAGACTACTCAGGACAACTGATAAAACTTTACCAACTGAAATCAGAAAGAAATGTTGAAAATTAGGACTGAGGTCTCCACTCATCATTTCTAAATGAGCTTTTGAAAACTGTTCTGTACCCCTGTGGGATCAGGAATTTTTTTTTTTTTTTAATAATCTGAACTACCATCAGAAAGCATCACTTTAGACACATTTATCCCTTCCACGAGCACTTTGGTACCAAATGTTGCCTCCAGATAAAGAGCCCACCCAGTCTATCTTTCAGCTTCTCCTTTAAAAGATGTGCTTATTTTTAAGCACACCTAACTCTCTATGTCCAGGAAATTACAAAGCATTTTCTGCTGCCCATTTTCAGCATGTTCACAGTTAATTCTCAGTGCTTCTATTCAGCACTGAAAAGGCAAAGCAGAAGAAAAGCAGCCCAAATTGGAAAGATCCAGAGCTTCCATTTAAGGAATCCCTTTGCCAGTTCTATTTCCTGTTTAGGGATCCTCTCCACATAATTCTATTATTACTCTTCTGCAAAAACAGATAGTACATCTCTTTCAGAGAACTAGATTTAGCATCATCCTCCAGCCTAAAATGCAGGGTGCTTTTTGGTGTTCTCAAGTGGACTTGATGCCACTTATCCAGTGAGTTAAACTCCTGGTAATTAAGTCATACTTCTTTGTGGATGAACTAATTCTAAGTTTAGCATGGAAATATTTAAAAAGAGAGATACTATTTTTATTATTACTTTTATTGGTTCAGGGTGAACAAATAGGCAATCATATGGTTTCGATTTTCAAATCTTTACATGCTCCAAATGCTGCACTTTTATGAAACAAAACATATTTTCACATTTAGCTGCTCTAAATGACAACTTCAGGAAATTTGTGGATTTATTTCCCCCCCTCCCACACCAAGTGTAACTATTTCAGCACTATATCTTTACAAAGTTTTACAATTTTTTTTTAAATGAAAACAAATTAACCATTTTTCCTTACTGTAAATATATCTAAAGTCAATACTTGCTCTGGTCTTTCATTTAAAAAGAAAAAAAGGAAACGAAAAAGAGTGCATTTTGCCCATGAAAGGAACCAAGAGGGTAACAAAGTTAATTATTCCTCATAATCAGTAATTATGATTAGATAAAAAGAGTCTTTGGTAATGAACTGCTCTAATGATGGAGGACCTCCATCCTAAGAAATATAATAGTACATTAACATAACTGTGTATGCAAAGTACATAGAACTGCTGCCACAGTTAACTTGTCATTGAATGATTAAATAGGAATTCATAATTAGAAAAATCCACAGTGTAATTTATTGACCTTCCTGACAGTTCTGGTTCATTAGAAGTTGATTACCAAACAGTGACCTCTAGTGGCCTACACTTTTTTCCATGTTATCTCTTTCCCCTGGCAGCTTTTATTTGGTATTAAACATTTTAAAAATGCAATTTGAGGAATTTAAATGTTTACAAAACGTTAATATGGATGTTTGAATGTTTATATTCGCGATTCCATATTTTTTATTTCTCTTAAAGCATACTCTGTGCTTACTGCTTCCCTTCCTATAAAAATGTACATTTATGGCAAAACCCTCCTAACTTCTCAGTTTTAAATTCAATACTGAAGCTAAAGTGGCTCTCATGCTAATTAATATTTACATAGTGATTGAACGTATCTTCTAGAGAAAAAAAAAACATTAAAAAAAGAAACAGTGTCAGTTACAAAGACCTTGAGAAGCTTCATATCTTGAAGTGCCTCTACATGTTGACATTGAACAAGCCACTTTTGCACTAAAACAAATTCTGCTGGCTCAGATGGAGGGGGCTGAGGGCAAGGAGAGAGAAAACTCCCCAACTCTCTGCTCCACATTTCACATAAACTGATAAACACATGCCTTTCCATACCCTGGACTCAAATTCCATGTTTAAAGAATGCAACTTAAATTTAAGTGAGATTCTCCTTTATCTGCAAAGTCTTTTAAGCATTAGAGAGTGGAATTTCCCCTTGCCCAAAATAATTAATCCGTTGTTAAGCAATTTAGCCAGTCTTCTATTTTAAAATTTTCCATTATGATAGATATGCTTTTTCTTGCACTAGGACAGCAGCTATTTTTTTTTAAAGTATGATTTATTTTTTTTTAGCAGGAAGCAGCGCATCTGAAACTAATATAGAAGCCCCTGAAACACAGCATTAAATAAAAATCCACACTCGGTGCATACAAGCAATTTGGGTTTCAGTTGTTTTCGTTTTGCATCTTGTTCTTTTTCCAGCACAAACATCTCAGAAAGGATGCAGATGTATTTCCCTTTGCTTTTGTCTACAAAAATCACACCCCTTTATCAGAGAGAAGCTGGGAAATAAAATGCATACTTCAGTTTTGTGTACAAACAGATTTTTCAGGGATAACTACCCCAGTCTCCACAGATGGGGAGAAGTCCATCATGTTTGCATGCTGGAAACAGCTTTAACAATTGCTATAAACAGAGAACTGGATATAGCTACAGCACAGACATCCCCACCCCTGATTTTTGTGTGTGTGCAGATGTGTGCATGCACACACAGAGGATTCTAAGCTGTTTGTGGCGATGATTTAATATAGTGAGTGGATAATGAGCTGTGCTCCCTGCAGCAAGTGAATCACCATTTAATGCTATTATCAACAGTTCATGACCCACCGGCATGAAATGTCAGCCTGATTAATCTGAACACTCCTGACCTCAGAGAGGAAAAGCTACCTTATTGTCAGAATTTAACATATCATAAAATCACACACAGAACATAAATACCCGATCAAGCAAAGCCATTAACAGAAAAGTGCACTTTATTTTGCTCTGCTATTCCTTTTTAAACTTGCTAAGGCACAATTCGTTTGTTTTTTTTTTTAATAAGTACTTTTGTCTAGTCAAGCAGGAAGCAATCCATTAGGACTTATTATTTTGATGTACAGTGAAACACTTGGAAATGGCTGTCTAAATACAAATCCCAGGTTGATACAAATAAGGCAAAAATTTGAATACGCTGGTGCAGGAATTGCTGCTGTCAATTCAAATCAGAAAAGAATCTGAAATTGTTCTTGCTTTTCTAAGGTCAATGAGGCAATAAAAATACCAATCTGTAAATAGGAAACAATTTGAGTGATGCTGCACAGCTCACACAAGAAAGCTATTTTAGCTTAATAAGACCAATATTCTTCAAGAAGATTAGAAACTTGTGCCAGTTATATTGATGAATACAAGAGAAAAAATCTCTTCATTTTATCACACTGACAATAAAGCTTTTCCCTTATGTGATTCAGTATCATGATACTGCCCCACTCAACACAATTTTTAGCAATTTATCTGTTCCCTGTGGAGAATAAACCATGAAAAAAAAAAAGGAAAGACCCACTTTTTACCAGTCATGAGGCTGGTATCATTTTGCTATATCTTTTTAAATTTAACTCATCTAGGAATTGTTTTAAAAAATGCAGAACTTTTAAGCAATCTTGTCATGATTCTGTACATCATGGAATATAAATAATTCAGGCTGAGGCTGGCAAGACTCTACTGTATTTATCTGTCAAATTACATGAACTGACACAAGCACAGGAACTACAGTGGTTTATTTTTAAAACATAAAAGTGTAAAATAGGTAAAAACTGCTGCAGTTATGTCGAAGATGAAAACTGCAATGCTGACATCTAGTACTGAAAGGGTTAAGGGATTTTCAGGACAAGGGACTGGAAAAGAACTGAGAGAAATCCCCAGGACTGCCCACACATAAATGGAATGAGCATGGGTGAGACAAGAATAATCACTCCAAGAACTGACTTATCACCACTGGCAGCCAAGGAAAGAAGAACATGTCAAACAGACTTGACTAAAACTTGGACACAACATGAAGCCTGATGTCTGAACTCCCAGTTAAGAGCTCTGCTGGAAATTTAAAGAAGGACTAAAGGGATTCTGGACACTTATGCAGGAAAGTAATTCATGCTGCCAGCACAGACATATGTTTAAGCTTTGCTTTTCCATTCAGAATCCAAACATTTCTCGTAAGCCAGTTGACTAGTAAGTGTTGGCTCCTTTTGCCAAGGCTGTCCTGGGTGGCTGCAAATGCTGTGAGCTGAAATGTGCCTCAGTGGGTAACCTCTTCTGTACCCCTTCTCTGAATTTACAGAGGGAAAGAGGTTTGCCAAGGAGTAGCACAGCCACAGCCCACGCTCTCATGCAAACATAAGGCTTTGTAATAAGAGTTAAACACAGAGAGACAGTATTTAGGTCTCCATCAAGCACAAACTGGTCACCCTTCTACTAGGATGTCCCAAATCCTTTCCATTATGTGTACTGATGATCACCCTCATGATGGAGGGTGGTGAGGCACTGAAAGAGGTTGCCCAGAGAGGTGGTGGAGGCCCCATCCCTGGAGACCTTCAAAGCCAAGCTGGATGAGGCTCTGAGCAATCTGATCTAGTGCAGGATGTCCCTGCTCACTGCAGGGGGGTGGACTAGATGGCCTTTGAAGGTCCCTTCCAACCCTAGAAGTTCTTTACTTTGTGGATGGTGAGACCCTGGAAGAGGTTGTGGAGGTGTTTAAGGTCAGGATGGATGAGGCATTGAGCAACCTGGTCCAGGTTTCAGAACAAGATGGATTAAACAGTTAAATAGGCCATTATACAATCAATTCCAGGTAGTGCCAGAGGGGCACCAGCCTGTTAAAAGAAGGGTGCAGTAGTTCAGGCAGAGAATTTGAGACAGCCTACAGAGAAATAGAGTAAGGACCCAGCATTAAACTGCTGTGCTAGAATAGAATCAAACTCTCAAACAGCAAAGTTTTCATCATTTTCATATTGTGTCCTTTAACTGGGGGACACAAAGTATGGCTCTGGCTCCTGCTGTATCCTGTATTCATCAACATAATATAGTTCAGTGGGGGCTTCAGTACGAAAAATAGTCCACAAATATGATCAGGTCAGTACTTAATATAAAGTTCTTAGGCTACATATCCAGGGTCTTGGTGAGAATTCAGTCTGTGCTGTCTGTGCTAAGAACACCTGAAAAAAATAGTTTTTGATGACACTTTTATTTCCCTTTTTCTGGAGAGTGGAAAAAAGAAGAGCTGCTATATCGAGAAATTTGCAGACCTATTTAATTCTATATAACTGTCTATAAATAATTGCTCCAAATTTCAATTTTCTATTCAAATGGGCACCAAAAATTAAATGCCTGAATGAGCTACTGAGAAACTGGCACAAAAATAAAACACCCACAGTAGAAATTACTAAAACTGGCACAGACAGAACACTGGCAGAAATCAAATCTGCTAAACAGAGCCTAAGATTATGCACTTATCAGGGAAGGTAATTATACCTGCTACAACATTTGAAATACCAGCCCTTAATCACATTTGGCTAGCATACAAGCTGTATTTTGGTATTTCAGCAACTCCTTTTGCTACCTTCAGAGTACAATTTTTCAGACTACATTCCTTGTCTCTGTGAAGCCTCTATATATTTATCTCAAGCATGAGTCCTCACATTCCTTGGGCAAAATGTACATACAAAAAAAAAGGGAAACAAATGAGATCAGAATCACCTACAGGAAGCAAAGATGCAGCACTCACTTTTAAGAAGGTTATTTTCCATCTGGTGTCTAGGGATAGGAAGAATTCAACATAGAAAATGGTAAAGTGACATAATGTGTTTATCTTCTTGAGGTAGCTATTCAGTGTTTTGATTAGAGATTTGCAGTATTGTCCCAGACTGGTTGATCAGTGGTATTCTCAATAATATTATGTCTATATTCATGCAAAAAGATTACTGTCCTGACAAGGACATTTTCAGAATCAGATAAAAATAAGACTTCAAAAGTTTCTGCATACTTAGCACATGGGCTTACAGGGATCAGACATATCAGATTTAAACTATTTCCCTATTCTAAAACAATACAGATAGCAAAAATTCATGGTGGAAGGAGAAGACATGGTGGAAGAAGGACATTGAGCTGTTGGAGAGGGCCCAGAGGAGGGCCATGAAGATGAGGAAAGGGCTGGAGCAACTGCCTTTTGAGGACAGACTGGAGGAGTTGGGGTTGTTCAGCCTGCAGAAGAGAAGGCTTTGGGGGACCTCAGAGCATCTTATTAGTACTTGAAGGGGGCTACAGAAAGGCAGGAGCAGGACTTTTTAATAGGATATGTGATGGCAGGTCTAGGAATAATGGATGTAAATTGGAAGAGGGGAGATTCAGGCTGGAGATAAGAAAGAAATTCTTTACTGTGAGGGTGGTGAGACACTGTAAGAGGTTGCCCAGAGAGGCTGTGGATGCCCCCTCATCCGTGGAGGTGCTTAAGGCCAGGCTGGACGAGGTATTGAGCAACTTGGTCTAGTGGGAGGTGTCCCTGCCCATGGCAGGGGGGTTGGAACAAGATGATCTTTAAGCTCTCTTCCAACCCAAACTTTTCTATGATTCTATTAATCAGAATGACAAGGGATGCTGTGCCCAATGAGAAACAATTCCGAGTTAGCTTAGTTTTTGGGGGTTGCACAAACCAAACAAAGGACTGCCCAAATCACTGGGCTGTATGTTAGACCACTTGTTTTGGCTACATCACCTTCTAAACGGGAAAGTAATGATTAGGACAGAAATAATAAACAGATAAGAGTATATAACTCCCATTTGTGGTTTTACTACTGTTTGAGTAATGGAAAGGCCTGCATTCTAAACTCCTGGTGAACAGTAACTTTCCTAAGTTTGGGAGAAGGGATGGAGTTTAAATCCAGTTGCTTAATGCTTAGTTAGGACCAAGGAATTTGGTGAAAGAGGGGGTGGTCCTAGTATGATAGAGGATGATAGAGGAAGAGATTTCCAGTATTATGCATATTTTTTTCCTACCTACACAGAATATTTGTGCATGCTATCCAAGTAAAATAGATCTTGCCTCCATTGTTACTAACAGTTTCCTTTACAGTGTATTTCCATGAACTGCTCCTTTTAACCAAACCTGCTCGAATACAGCAATATTAGTACTCATGGAATAAATCAGGGGGGAGAGAGGGGAGGAGTTCCAGTATTTTGACTTCCATATTCATAAAAAGAGCATAAAAATGCATTTGTGTCACTGACTGGGCAGGCTTGGTTAGAAGCAGAAATATTGGTACCGAAACTAAACATGCAGAAACTAACACCAAGTGATAGATTTACAAACAAAACGTTGGAGAACAGGTTTGTCCTGTCCTTGTTAAAGGATGGGAAAAGCTTTCAGGATCTTTGCTCTCAGCGGTACAGCAAGCAGCTCTTTAAATAGAAGCAGGTTTCTGAAGCATCTTAACAACTCTCACTGGTGACTTGTTACATCTTACCACTGGTCCCCGCAGGTCCTGTACCCTGACAGGCAGAATGAAAAGATTCTCTAAGAGGGCCGCTGGCTGTCAGAAGCCACCAGCTGGCCTGCCAGGGCTTTGCCATTGCAGGGGCCAGCTGACAGTCTGGGTGTTGCTGACCATGCTGAGAAACGTGCCACCCAGCTGCTGTGTGGTCACGTCCATCTGGAGATCTCCAGCCAGACAAATCTCTGAGCCTGTCAGATCTCTTCAGCAAGCCTTGTTATGCAAATTCAATTACTCAAGTGTGCCCTATTACTGCTGGCTAACTGCTCCTAGAACCAATCTCACACTGACAGTCGGCTCACATTTTTACCCACCAAAAGTACCTCATTTATTCTTGCTCAACTCTTCCCTTGTATCATTAAGGCGGAACAGACAGAGTCCACACTACTGTAACCTCTCTGCAGTGGGTTCCTTGCAAAGAGCTCGGAGAGAAATTAATTTAAAAACATACAGCATCTAATCAAACACGAGTTAAAGCCACACCATCTACATAATTTGCTGCTAGAAATGGGAATTGCAAAACTTTTGACAGGATTCCAGTTCATCTGACAACTATTTTAAATGGTAACATCAAATAGAATATTCAAGAAAGCAACTGATTGCATTTGATGGATTTGCTTTAACCCAGAGGGACAGACAGTGAAAAGCAAGATTTTTCACTTTATCTGACACAGAGGTGTTTGGATTTGTTCAGGTAGCAGGACTGCTGCAGCAATAACCACCTCCTTATTTCACGTATTTATTTACTGACTAATTCAGGAGTAGCCTGAGCTATAAGGAGTTTCCTCTGATGCTGAGATATGAAATATTCTACTGAGAGAATCAAAACAGGGAAAATTTGGTGAATAATTGCTCAGTATATAAATGAAAGTGTCAGCTAGAAACAACATGGTGAGGATTGCCTCCAATCTGGAAGCACACAGCAGAGGTTTACTAAAGCAAAGAAAGCAACTACAGTGAGTAAAAGGCATGGTTACGTAGCTAGATCAATACACAGTCTACTTTACAACAATTTTGGGTCTCAGGGCACACGGCAAGGAATCTAACCAAATCCCTCATACCTAGTTTTCTTCCTCCCTGCATGAATGAAGCTGCCTTTGGATGTGTTGTTTCATCTTTACAACTCCTTTCAATGATGAGTTTTGGTAAAGAGAAAACGACAGTATGGCAGATTTATTTCAAAAACGTATCACCCTCAAAAAAGTGGTGTGTTCAAAAATTAGTCCCTAAACAATTTTTTTAAAATTCAGTGTTGGAAGACTGTGGGGAAAAATATTAAGATGCAATCCTAAGTAAGACTAGGAGTTAATTAATTCCTTGAAACTGAGCTGTTGGAAAGGAAGATATGAGTCAAGCTTAGAAAGAAACTGGAAAAATGGCACAGCACACCATGCTGGCAGAATACTTGGCAGTGAGGGAGAAGGGGAGATGGAAAGAAAGATATATTTGAGAGACTGGCATTGCTGTGTTAAGTCTTGAAAGGAGAAGACACACAATGCAGGAAAAGATCAGAAACCAGGGAAAGGATTCCTTGAACCCAATTATTGCAGACTGCAAGATGTGAAGATTCTAGGTAAAAGACAACAGTAGCAAGACAAAGGACCATGAGTGACCAAGAAGAAGTTAAAATACTCAGCTTGCCAAGGCCTGAGATAACTGGAACATGGCTCATGGTCAAGCCAATAGTATGAGAAGATTCTCAAACAAATCTAAGAAGTGAAACATCTGCAATATTTAGAACACACCCAATTTCCTGGAAAAAAAAGTGAAATATGATAGACAGAAGTGTGAAAGAAAAGAGTAGTAGTGATTGGGAGCTACAGAGCTGACCAAAACTGTTCATTAGCAAAACCTTTCTAAGAATGTGAAATAGTGGGAAAGAGAAAGAAAGGTGTTTTTGTGAAAGAGGAAATGATAAAGAAAATACAACAGTGTCCACCAGAAAAGAGACACTTGAATTAGAACAAAACTGTTGCAGACAGAAGAAGTTAATTCTGAAACTCTGATTATTCTTCAAGTTTTATAAGGGTACTCAAGTTCAATTAAGCAAGGTAACATGAGCAAAAACCTAACAGCCTTACTGAAGTGTCCTCACAAATGGCATAAACAGCCTCAAATAGCTCAGAAGGATTACCATTCCCAAAGACAATTATTTTTGTTGTCTTGGGTAGGGTTAGATGGGAAAGGAGAAAAAAAAGTGAAGGAGAAGTATAATGGAAATGCAAACTATTGACACATCTGGTTTTGATTTAGGAGCATTGCTTTTGAAGGAGAGCTTTAAGAGCCTAATTCCTAACAAAGTCAAGCATGTTCTTGTGAAAATCAACTGAGGGATGTGCATGGAACTCACATCTTTCTCCTCATCCTTTCTTTCTTACAGAGGAGGCATGAAAAAACATTTTCTAAAATCTAAAATGAGCTGCATTCTGCTTTCTATCCACAAAATCACAGTATCCCTATTTGGGGATAAATTAGCACTCTGGGAAAACACACTTCACTGGAGCAATCCTTAATGACACCTTCCAGACAAAACAATGTGATGACACAAACCTCAGGCCAACACAAAGCTCTGATGACACAAACCTCAGGCCAACAGTCTCTGACAAAGCTAAGTCAACTTTGCTACAAAGGTTCTGTAACAATAAAGCACTAGTTGTTGTTAGACTCAAGCTATTCTTCTCTATTTATGTGACATTAACATTTATTACAAATCAAGACGTGACTACATAGATGGAAGCTAAAGAAGAAATACTGCCTCATGTTCCATTGGCAAATAAGAGAGATAATTTAAAAAAAAAAGTATTTAAAGAAAATGGAGCAAGTCTACTGTCAGCTAAGTACCCTTGAGATGACAGGATTCCACCACTTATTATCCAGTACTAAGGCAAGGAGGGACAAGGCACTGAGCAACCTGATCTAGTAGGAGGTGTCCCTGCCTATGGCAGGGGGTTTGGAACTAGATGATCTTTAAGGTCCTTCCCAACCCAAACTATTCTATGATTCTAATTATATCAATTAGTGATTTTTGTATTCATTAGTTGCAGAACTGTTGGGCAAGCTCACTTTCTTGCTAAGAAAAAGGGCATAACTATTTCCTACCAAGAGAATGAATGCATGGAGACATGGAGAAATAGCTCCTCTTGTTGCCTCTTTCATCTCAATCTCTTGTTCCCTACCAGAAGTAAGAGGTGTACTGCACAGTTATTCCTAAACCAAGCACTCAAAGCACTAGGGCTTTCTTCCAAAGATGTCAAAGAAATCAGAAAGTCTATTCATGCAGTTCTCACAGCAAGTTTTATTCCTGCATTATGCAGGATTCTGCAGGGATGTTCCATGTGAAACATCACCTTTAGAGCTCAAGGTTCTCATTAAAACCACTAGAACAGCTTAGTATCCCCCATTTTGAACATATATTCAAAAATTCCTGAGCCAAGAAGAGTTGGGAATTACTTCCCTTAATCTGAAAGGAAGAAATCCACATGAGAACAACATGAAAACCACTTAGTCTTAACCTCTGCCATTTCCTGGGTGCCTGATGCAGCCAAGTTTTAAAATGCATATGTATGCCTCCTAGATTTTTATTGAATCATGTCTAATGATGCTGTGAGTGTTCTTGGTATTCTCTGGGTATTCTTGGTGTTCTCTGATTCTTTCATTTAATCCTAACAAGCTTCTTTACTAAATGCAAACTTATATCAGTGCATTATTTTCCTAGACTGATTCTGCACTGCATTATAAAACAATGGAGTGCTTGCTGTGAGTTTGTTGCCTTATAATTTGGCTGAAAGTCTCTTTATCATCATAACTAGAGAAAAGCCAAGCACAGATGGGCTCTTGATTCAGTCCACACTATGCCAGTGCATATTTCCACCCTGACCTACTGGTGGTGATTTCATTTTTTTAAAAGGCAATATTGTCTTCCCCTTTACTTTTGTTTCCAATTTTGCTTCAACTGCCTGAAAGTTTCTCCATTTTAGCTGCATCCTTGCAAAAGCACTACAAGTAGCATATGTTTATTACTCATTTCTATACTGGATTTACATTTCAGTTTTATTTTCCAGACCTATATGCTTCTCATGCACGCTAACATGAATTTGGCTTGTATGCTGATTCACATTAAACAGAAGCTTTCACTAATTAGTATGCAAGGATATACACTGAGTGTCTTAAAAAAAAAAAGGGAATGCCTTAAGTGCATTCAGTTAATTCTAAATCAGACAGCAATGAGGAGTTAATCAAGTGTTTTTCCCTTGGTGAGTATCACTTTATATTTATCAGCACTGAACTGTATTTGACTCCATGCTGCTTGATTACATATCTTAATTTGTTGCCTTACAATTTAATTGAATGTCATCATATCCTAAAAACATCCAATGTATCTTGCCTATTCTACTCTCAAGACTCCAAAATTATTTTGAGGCACTTGTGCCTGATAAAAAATTTTTATTTTCCAGGTAACCAGTTAACAATGTGGAGATGAAATTGAGGGGATGGAAGGGAACTCTACAACCCATCATATAACTGGATTCACAGAGTGGCAGCAGGTAGTGAGAGGTGCAGAACAAAAAGGAAGGACAGATAGCTCTAGTTTTACTCTTTTGAAAGCAGAGACAGATCTCAGATGAGAGAAGTAAAAGCCTTGTTTGATCTGGGCCACTGGAGGGTATTTTGAAGAGCTAAAAAGACCAACCTTTATATCTAGCAAGTGTTTCCTTTCATCTGGGCCACCTGAAAACATTTGGTTTTCTCCTTTTGACTACCCAGCCTGTCACATCCAGTCACTTACTGAAGCCAGCCAGTGTTTTCCCTGAGCTCAGTGGAATACTGAAGGTGGCTTCTGCATGGTGCTGAGATCCTTTCAACAGCAACAGCTGGCTATCTGCTGCACCTCTCCCACACTCCCAGCAACCACCAGGCTGCTCCTCAGAGCCTGTTCTCACTGAGAATTAAGAGTAGACCCAATGGCTACACAAATATTAAGACCAAAGTGTCCTAGGAGAAAATATGTGTGGACCCAAATGCAATTTTTTTCAGTATTTCATTTGCTGTAAACCCCAACCTTGTCTGCTTTTATAAAATGTGCTTATTTTCTATCAAAGTAGAAGCCAGAGGAAGAAGATAGCAAAGCAGGAACATGTATGTTCCTTGCCTGAGCTCATTAAGAGCAGAGTGCTGAACATTTCATATGAAAAGCATTCTTCTATGTACGTGAGATTAATAATGGAGTCTGGAAGGTCACTCTTCAGCAGTTTTCAAGTTCTCTGAAAACTGAAGTGGTCAAGTCAGAAATATAATCAAGGCAGAAACAGAAGGATGTCTATGACAAGTGTTCACCTTGTAAAGACACTGTGACAAGTAATTTATTCCAAAACAGATGGGAGCTGTTATTTCCATAGAGCAACCTTCCATGCAACACGCATTAAAAAACACAAATACAGTTGATCTGCAAGATTTTAACACATGTGGTCCAAGCAAAAGCATAAACAGTAGACACTTTCTGACATTCCATGGAACTTGCCAAAAGACAAAGTACAGACTTGAGATTTTGGAGAGTAAAAAAAAATAAAATTGCTGACACAGATAAGGAGGAACCTGTAAAGAGGTGGCAACAGACAAAAAACTATCTGGATTGTGCTATTAAGAAAGAAAACCAGCAAAGAATGAAACCAGCAGCAAGTATTTATAGTCATCAAAATGTGGAAATTAAGAACCTAAATTCTGTGATATGAGTACAGTAAGGGAAACAAGAGTTTCAGAACTACCATATCTGGCCCAATATACATATACAAATAAGGGCAGATTCTGATGTCTGTGGTGGCAGAAAAAGAACAAGGTCCAGCAGAGTCACAGAAAAAAAAAATCCCATCACACAACACAATGCAGAAACTCCATCCAACACTCAGATACACATTAAAAAAATCATGAAGACACTGAGCAAACAAGCCCATTCCTCTCTCAATAGCACCTCAGTGCACTGACTTGAGCTGATTGCAGAGTCTTTACCATTTTTACTAGTGGTGTTGCTAATTCTGAATCTAGCTATCCAAGAGACATTATTTTTTCTTGATAAATACAGCTTCCAACAAATATCACCTACCATGCTTATCTACCAACAGCAGAAGCATGTACACAAGCCATGGAAACTGTATGGATTCCCATTTGTGAAAAGAAAATGAAAGAAGAGTATGAAGATGCCCATTAATTAACTAAAATGCATTCTGAGCTAAAACAGATAGTGCTGTCTTTCCTATATATAAATATAAAAAAAAACCCTTATAAACTAAACCAGCTACAAATGAAGACATTTGTTGTAATTTCTACTTTAAAAATAAAGCAGAAGCAGTTTTATTATGGCAATAGATAGAGGAGGATAGTGTTGTCTAACACTGAAATTTAGGCATAAGGATTTATGCCTCATGTATTGCTTAAAGTCAGAAAAGAGCTTGATTGTCTGGCATGTAGCAAAATACACTGGTACTACTGGTAAAACTGGTAATGCATCCATGTGCACTGCAGGCACTACTTCTGCTAAGCATTTTTCAAAATAAGTTCTTGTAAAATCTTAACTTTCATTCAGACTGAAATTAATTGGGAAATGGGACCCCATGAGAAGTGCTTCCAAGTAGCATTAAAAAAAATATTAATTTTATCCAACTTCAAACAGTTACTCATGCCCTAGTTCATAATAAGTAATTCCTTTGTTCATCCCTTCCTAGAAAACCATAAGGTCAAAGATTCAGTATCAACAGGTTCCTTACACTCTATCAGGCCTCCAAGGTAGTGGTTTTATTTTATCTGGCCACTTAATGTCTTATGACAGCCACAAGTGTCATCAACAGAAGTTATTTTGCATTTCCACATGATATTGTCAGCATGGCAATGCCCTTTCTTTCTAAAATATTATATAATTAGGTGAAAAGCATTACAGAATCACACAATTTGATCTTACTACGCTTGCTGCTAGACATCAAAAAATGCAGCAAACTGAATTTCTAGGGAGAGATAACACATTTCTTAATATCCTCATGTTATGAGGGTTACTGAAGTATCCCTCAACATATGTAAAAATGTGGTCACAGTGCCATAAATTCAGTATGTGGGAAGTGTTGGTACTAATTACTGGTATAGAACCTTGACATTAGACACTGCAAAAACCAATCATCAACCAGACCAGTTCTTTGACAGCAAAGAGATAATTATCAAGCTTCCACTCTTAAGGAATTCCCAGGACTTATTAATGCTAGCACACAAGAAAACCCAGATCACTGAATAAGAGAAGGTTTTTCACTGTGATAAAATGACCCACCTCTAAGAAAAAGACCAAACAATAAAAGATCCACTTAACAACTGCTTTGTTAGGGGTTCACTCTAGATGTTCTGACCACACCATCACTTTTAATTTTCACAGAAGCATCCAAGGAGGTGATTTACTATATAAGTCAACAGCTCCTTGAAGGTTGCAGAGTTAGAAAAAGAACTATGTATTGCCTATTTCCATTCCTTTGACTTGGTTACTATCCACCCAGGCAAAGACAAGCCACCAAATTTGGGACTGAATCCATGCAGTGAAAACCACAGGCTCAAAGAAATTACAGGATCATGTATCAAACTGTCTGAATTCTGGATCCCAAACACAACTTGATTTGCAAAGCTTATTTTCAAAATCACTTAGATGATGACCATTTCAAGTTCAGCTACACGTGTCTTTGGATAACTGGCACTGTTCAACATTTTAAAACCAACTCTAAGACTCTCAAACTGTTATGTTTAAAATTTCAACAGCATGTCTGAGGTATAATGTTCAGGAAACAAGACACAGAAGTCTCAGATCACCTCAAAAATATCAGGACTGACCAGAGAAATATATCTGCAAAGAATTTTCATTCTTTCATATGCTTCTTTTCCTCAGCATTTTGGGATATAACTCTGAATCTGCATCAGGACTCAGGCTACAAAATCTCTTCACTGGGCATCTGGCACAGAACCTGGTTAACCAGGCAAGGGTCCCTGAAGGTTTTATCAAGATTTGGCAGAAGAAACCCACAGTTCACCTCATCCAGACTTGGCACAGTCTTGCTTTAAGGGGCATTCTGGACTAGATGACCTCCAGGAGTCCCTATAAATCAGGGATTCTCTGAAAATGAGACACCAGGATAGCACACTGGTATTTTCTTGCCAATGAGAGACAGAAAACATCCCCCTTAAATGGATCAGATTTCACAACAGCCCTAGCATGCAAGAAATAGATTGGGATGTACTAACCAATATTGCTAACTAGATTTTTATAGTTTTGCAATGCTTTTTTCAGGTTATTTGTGCCCATGACAAAGCCTTGTGTAAATCATATTCTTCATCTAATAGGTCTATGGTTTTTCTACTAGCAAAAGTGTAAATAATACTATTCCTTTATGGGATAATATACTCATTCAGACAAACTCCTCCCACAAAAATAAGATGTAAAAGCTTCCTATTCCTCATTACAAGACAGACATTACTGTCTGGAAGTGACTGAGAAGGTTAGCTTTGAAAAAAAATTTAACATTTAAAATTTATCTGGATTTCCTGTAATATTATATATATAATAAATGTTATTTATCTATAAATAATTTCAAAGTTATCTCAATCTTGCAGCGCTGCAAATTTTAACGATGAAATGATTTTACACCGATACAAAATTCGAGATCACAATGTCATTGTTGCTGACAAAGTGAAAATCTGTCAATTCCCCTTCCTATAAAATGTTTATAGTAGTGACAAAAGTTATTTCACTAGATAATAATTAATGCTGTGAAATCATTCAATAAGAAGGCAAAGTGTGTGCTACTATAATTTACTGTCATTTTATGGCTTCAATACATATTTGGGTGGAAAGCTGAATGCAGTAAACACATCAGAGAATATCTTATTACCCAGTAATGCACACAGCCAGCTACCTCATTGGCATTATAAAATGATTGTTTCAGGTTCTTGTTGTTGTAAGGAAATTTTACACTTTTTGTTGTTCATTTTATTGGCTCATTTCTGTTATGCCAGGTCGGGCACTATAAGATAAGGGGAAAAGAACACGGATATAAATGCTCATACATAGACTATTTAACATGTCCTACCTACTAGCAGCTGGAATGTATATAGTCCACAGGTGAGAACTTTAAACACTTTATGTACACTAATACTTGCTGGAGACATTATTTCTGACGTTGTTAAAAAAAAAATCAAATTAGGAACAAGCAACGACCTACTTAAAATTTCATGAGAAGATTTTCCGAGCTGTCACCTAATTTAAAAGATGCTATAATTTTAAGAAAATAAAAGAAACTTAAAAGTATATCAGTCATGTTGTTCACAACCCAGCAAAAGACAGATGTGTATTTTTTCCAGGATGTGTATTATTCCTTCAAGAAAAAAAAAAAACTTGCCTTTTGCTCTAATGAGTATTTTTTCCTTAGGTATTCTCAACAGAGTAATGATGTGAAACAGACAAACAAGCACACATATAAAAGACATTCTCAGACACCTTTCCTTCCCTCTTTCTCATCAAATGAAGAGGGCCATAAGAATGCCAAAAAATAATTAGGATATAATATTCTTCCTGCTCTCAAATAGGCTTTTTACTCTAATAGCTGTGTTTCCCTCACTGTTTAATGCTGTAAATACTGCTACACCAGCACTCCAGTCTGCACCACCCTTCCCCATCACCAAACAGCTTTTCTTACTGGAGTTACTCCATGTTCTGGGAGGGAGAAGTTCTGCAGCCTCATCACATTTTATATGCTCAGGCACAGCCCTGAGCAAAGGTACAGGAAAGTGTAACACCGGGAGAAAAACATCTGAAATGAGTAACAGGACTGACCTTTGAAAAGTGACTGCACTTCTTGAAGACACAGTTCCACACTGCTCTCAGTCCTGTGCCATTATCCTGCAGGCACCAGCTGTGAATCCTGCTCCTAAAGCAAATTCTGCAGTTATGGAACTTTATAACCCTTTAGATTTTACTATATAACCCTTTCACTTATCTATTTGACAATCAATTAACAAAACTAAAATTCTCTCATAGTAGGAAGTGGTGAAATTAACGGTCCCAGGCATCTGCATTAAAAGCTTGAGACTGTTTTCTACAGAAGCAGCTTTAATTTCTTCTTCCACATTTACTTCCAAGCAGGCATGAGCTGGAGTATAAACAAGAAGTTCCATATGTTACCATTAATGTGGTACATTTACTTTGTCACTAATGTTCTGCTACAAAAGAAAAATAAAGAAGAACCCTGCATTTTGTTTTGTTTTTTGTAGTGGAATTCCAGTGTATCTACAAATCGAAGTGTCATTGGGAATATGCAGACTTTTTTTTTTTAATCTATCCTTATGAAAAGGTCTTTCTGTACTTTTTGAAATTTCATACAGGATTAAAACAAAATATTACTGGGAACCTCAATGGCAAGATATCACATGCACAGCCACATCCTTGATATACTTTTACACGTACCCTAAAAATACCAACTTTTAACAACAACGTAGCCAAACATGTTTCAAATTTTCTGAAGGCCCCACGCTGCATATTTAAGCATTTCTATTTTTACTGACTGGAGCCAACAACATTTACAAACAGAAGGATGAAAAAAAAAATTAGAAGTGTCTACGTAGGAAATAACTCTTGTAAAGTTGAAAGCAGTAAGTACACAACTACTATAAAATCCAGCCACTTTCAAACTACAGTAGCTGTGACTGACTGCAGTAATTAAACATTCCCATTATATATTTTTATTGAATTTTTCTATCTTTAAAAAATTTCCTCAAACTACTTTAAAAATGGGGAAAGCAATGGTTTTGAATCAATACACCAGCACACATATTACCCAAGTCAGATGAAAAGAGAATTCTGTTTTCTGAAGTAATTCAATGCTTCTGTGATGAAAAGACATTTTATTCTGTACTTCTCCTTTCTTCCCCCACCCACCAATTTTTACCCAGCCAGCTCAAGCAACACATCAGATCTTAAATGGTTATTATTTCTCTATTTATTTTAATTTTTTTTGCCTTTATCTAGACATTCTTGTTTTTCACCTCTGTGCTGTGAATCCCATAGCAGCTCCCAGCAGCAGCAGCGGCATCGCATTGAATTCAACCAGCAGACAGGGAGGGCATCAAAACTGTGTTGTAGTTAAAGAAGTCTAGAAGCAAACTCCTCCAGCTCACAGAGATCCTTTTCTCAGCAACCATTATTTTTAATGAGGCCAGTTTGCTTTTGGAATCTTGGCAAAAAACAGTCATTTACTCTAGTCCTAGAGCAATGACTGCAAACTGGGCAAACAAAGATTACATGCAATGTAAAATCTGCATGTGCATATCATTATCACTAAAAAAAAAAACCCAAACCCCATGATGTGATGGGAAAGAGACCCCGTCAAGCTATCAAGTTTGTTAATGAAAAGAACAGTTTTATTCCAAACCAATCTACTGTATCAGATTTGATAGAACAAGTGTTAACTAAACGTCGTGCTTAAAAGCTTTGATGAGAAAATCTAACACGTTAAACTAAGAAACAGTTCAAGGACAGCAGGAGGCAATTCCAGAACACAGGCACAATCTATAAAGGCAAACTACCACAGCTTTTTGATGTTAAGTAAGTAGCAATATCAGTATACAACAAAGCTTAGAGGCAGACTGTTGTATCAGGTTTAAAAGTTTAATATCCAGGGTCAAAAGCCTCAATTACCTATTCTACTCCTTCATTTCTTAGGGAAGAAATCAAGGTTAGAGTATGATCTGTTGAAAGCATTACTTAAATTATCCCAAGGGGTTTTCCTTCTTCCTTTACTATCTGAACTTGCAGTGTTTTGGTTATGCTGCATCTTAAATACTCAAGACTACAGCAAAATGTACACATTTGGGCTTCAACAAGGTGGGAGGTCAGAGACACTTACTTTGAAAACTTCTACATTTCTTCAAATGGGTTATGCCCATTAAATGAACTGAGAAAAAGGGCAGTGACACAAGAGGAGTGGCACTGCATAAAACTGCAGATAAATCACTGCAGAGATTTAAATTCATTTGTTTCAGGGGAAAACATCAAAGTGGACATTAAAAAATTACAAAAGCAGGTTAAAAAAACCCCCACTCCCTTACTCAAATCTGAGCTTTCCTACATTTTTGACTAGGTTATTGTACTATATTTGTCAAACAGGCCACACGACACATATTACTGCCTATTTCATAATTTAATAGGTGAAATATAATTTTTTCCAGTTATTTTTCATCGGCATGTGCTTTCTTTTGTCTGTTTCTAAAACAGTACAGAGGGTGTGATTACATTGTAACTGAAAGAGGAGGAAATGTATCTTTTTAAAACAAAAGAGAAAGGAAAAAATAAAGCAACTTCATAATCTGAATTTTTCATCCTTTAAATACAGCAAGATACTTCTGGACTGGGACACAGGAAACTACATGGACTCCTCTACATATTCTTCTTTGTGTGCCCACCCCACAACTTTGAGAAGAATCATTGTAACTTTCAGAGTGGACAAATCTAAGCTCGTTCTTTGGGTTAAAGAGGAACACAATTCTGTTGTTATCATCTTACTAAAACAAAAATTGTTTTGCTAATATCCTCACGTGGCCAGTTTACAAGGTTTTACATTTGCAAACAAAGGAATTGCTAGGAATATTAATCATCGTTACCAGATCATCTAAATTAAGTCCTAAAATTTAGAGAAAAGGAATGAAGTGGAGAAATGTCTTCTGTGTAAATCTTTTTTATAAAAAATTATCAATTGCTTACTTTGAGCAGGCTGGGCAGCAATGCCACCTGGTGGCTTAGAGAAAATAACAAGATTCTGTTTGAACAGTGCTTAATGGCTTGGAAAATATGCAATATTCTATAAAAATACCAAACATGGCAACAATCTTTAAGTTAATTATTTGCATTTCTTAGCTAATAAGCCTTATTTTTTTCTCCCTCTCTCTCTCTTATTTTCATACTCCCACTGTGCACTATTTTAAGTTTTAAAGTTCACAGGTCCAGAGCTAACTTCAACTAGAATTTTACAAATTGCTTTCAATAGAAAGTAGAACTTACTGATGAGTATATTATATTGTAAACAGTTGTACAGAATCTAGTTCACACAATTAATGCCAAAAGTTGATTTTTTTTTTCCTCCCATTTGAGGAAAAAAGTCAAATAGAGCTAATGTCTAAAAGGAGGGTTACTGAAATGCTTTGTAAAATTACACTGTATAATTAATTCCATAGTAAGAAGGTTTTTATGGTGTGTGTTGGTGACCTTTTATTACCATCAAGTTCACAATGCTGGTGGGCTGCCTTTTAATCCCTCCGCAGACAAAGGCCCTAAATAAACACAGATCCCTTCCTGGGAAAAAGTCCTCTCTGGTTAAATGGTAAGGAAATGAGTAAATCATTAGTAATCTTTAAAGCCAAAGCTATAAACTCAAGTTACCTTAAGTTAAAATGAAAGTGTCCTGCAAGAGTTTCAAAGTTCTGTCACAGATAGAAATCTCCAGCTCTTGACTCCAGACTAGGCGCCAGCTGATAAACAAACAATTTAAGTCAAGAGCTGGAGAATTCCCAGCTTTTTCATTTAATAGCTTTGGCCAAGAGTATTTATTGCCTCCAGTTTTATTCTCACTTAGCTCTAAGAGGAAATTTAAACTCATCATTATCTTAAAGCCCCATATGGGCCACAGTCAACTCACCTGATAGAGCTCCTTTTACTCTGCCTAAGTTCTACTCCCTACAAGCAGTGATGTAATAGTGTAAACTAATTAAATGTAGTTTTGGGCTGACTTTTTAATAGGCTAAATAAATTTTGCTCAATATGGTTTATATTCCCACTTGGGGCAGTAACCATTCCAAAAACTTTAACTTTACAGTTTCCAGTCTAAACTACTAGTAGTTTATTCTATTAAAGAACAATTGAAACAAACAAACAAACAAAGTCTTCCTAACAAGAGCACCAGACTGCTAAAAGCAACTGTGTTGAAAATTCTTTGCCATAAATGGATTCATTTGCACCAAAAGGTACACAGAATTGTACAAGACTGTACAACAATCCAAAGACTTCAAACAAACCATTTTGGGAATGCAAGGATCTACATGTAATTAAAATTTGGTGTTTAACACTTGCTCTGATTTTAGAATGAAAATGAGCAAAACTATTGAGCTGGGAATAAAATAACTAAGCATCTGAGGTTAAGCCAAAGTGTGGAATGCAGTCAGCAAGTCCAACACTGAAGTATTTTAGCCTAACTCAACAGGAAGATGGCATCATCCTGTAACTCACATGCCATCTTCCTCCTTTCTTCTGTTCTAAAAGTAAATATTCTATCCTAAAAGGAGGATAGATAGATACTGATATTTATTTCACTATCCATCATGACTGATGCAGCACTTGCTACCTCATCCCAAGGCATCTCTTTAACAGAATATGTTTGTCCTGCACATATCAATAGATACACAGAATATTCTAACTTACACAATAAATTTCTCAAACATCAGAGATGGAGAACTGTGCTTAGCAAAAAGTCTGATCACCATTCCTTAAGGGTTAACACAACTCAAACCTGAAACCAGGAGCTTGTATTTCTTCCCTCCCACGCAACCCCCTCCCCACAAAATACTTTCCTAACCTGACTTGGCTGAAAAAGCCAATTAATTGTTTCAGTGTCTGCCAAGACTTCATATTTCTTTAAATATGGGGATAGTGCTTGAGACAGCTGGTTATTCTAAACCCAGGTAACGCCCCTAAATGTGGAAAGAATGAGGGAATGCGAATTATGGTTAGTATTTTCAGTGCTTTGAAAATGAAATGGACAGACAGATATCTTACTTAAACCTACTTAAACCAGCTGATATTATTTCAATAGAAAACCACGGTGTCTAGGTGTCTCTGCTGCTCCACGGAGCACACCAAAGCAGCTCAATGCAAATTGCCTTCAGACATGTGGAACTACTTTTATCTGTCTTTGTTGGGAACTGATAGTACAGATACTACAATGTCACATAAATCATACACACACGAAACAACCACCGAGTGACAGGCAAGAACCTTTCTGGGCATGAGTCATGGCAATCCCTATAGAAAGCAGTCATTTTAGGTCAAGTTAGGGTCATCAGGAAACAGAGAAAAGAAAGTCTGATATGACAGGTATCTGGCAGTTTAACTGCCGTTAAAATCTTCCTTATTTTTCTGCACATATAAGATGTCTAAACGATACAACAGTAACAAGGAAGCAAGAAAAAAGTCCACAAAACTAATCCTGCAGCATCTCTGCTCACTAAAAAACTAAGAAATTGGGGCTGACTGAACTGTACATGGAGTTCATGTAAAGAGGAAAGTGAAAAATGAAACATTCAAAGTTCAACAGTTAATAACTAAAACACTTATTCACATAAAGTTACACAATGATGCTGTGTTGTGAGAACATAAATTGATGTAATATTTTAAAGAGGCAGCAGTTATTTCTATTTGTCAATAGCATGTAATCATCAATTAAATACACCAGATTAATTCTTAAATACACCAGAATAATGTCTTTCAGATTTAGGCCACTTTTTATGGGTTTTTTTGTTTGTTTGTTTGGCTATTTTAAAAATAATTTACCTTTTCAATCAACAGGAACACCTGCTTGTAACATACTTTTGAAAATCCTTCTATGTACATGGACACCAAAAAACAGGTGAGCCAATATCAGCCAATTTCCAAATACTAGGAAAAATTTTAAAAATTTCCACAGATATGTGGAAATTAACACAAGAAAGGAAAATTGGGGACTGTTTTTGTGAGAAGTTTTACATCTTTCTGACCGTTTTCATTTATTTTCCTTCATTTGTTTTTCAAGGAAAAGAAAAATGTTGACAGCCTACATCTTTTGAGGTTCCTTCCAATCCTTGATGTTCTGTGATTCTCCAGATTAATTTTCCCCCTCCCCAAGTTTTATTTCCATGCTTTTCATTTAAATACATAAAAATTATGGAGCATCAGACTCCTAATCTAAGGGTCAAGGGTTCAAGTCCCTGTCCAGGTATGGGGCTTGTCAGAGTACCCACCTGCAACCTCGTGAGAAACAGTAATGCACCTACTAGACTAGAGAAAGGAGGGGGAAAATGGACATTATTTCTGCTTCAATTAAAGAGTTAGGAAGTGATGGAGAGCATTTAAATCAAGTTAGCCACTGTTGTGCTGCAGAGACATAAATAGAGCAGTAATGAAAAATAAAAACTTGCAAAGACTAAATGCTTCAAGGTCATGTTTGCAGGAGATGCTGCTTTGAAAATAACCACAAAATATTCTAACCCAGTCCCAATCCATTTCCCAAAAAGGCAGAAAGGAGTGTAATTCGTTGTGCAAAGTTATATTTCAACCAGGTTTAAATTATATGTCAACAAGGTTAGATGCTGAAAATGGCAAACAATAAATCCTTGAACTTAGGTGACACCGAATAATAAATCCTCTGTGTTTAGTTTGTAATGAAGGGTGTTTGCAAATAATTGAAACAATTAGCTTATAGCTGCAAGAATAGCTCAGTCATTGACATGATGTCAATGTCAACTCTACAGAGTCAACTCTACGGAGTACTTTGAAACCCTTGAGTTTCAGACCCAGGAAGTGTAAAACAGGTTACCCCACAGCACTTTAACAGACACTGTGGACACATCTTGTCAACTTGCACTAAATCCCCACAGAAAAGGATGGACTTAAGCAGACACTTCAGTTTTTCATGCTGAACTGGAGCTTTATAGATGTGCTCTATTAGGATACATCACTGTACATAATTTAAATGTCTTGATCCTTAGCAATATCAGTGAAAAATGTTACTAAAATTACAGTTTTGCTAGTGATGACCCAAGCATAAGCCCTGAGACATTTGTTGTTTCTCTTAGCTTCACTTTACAGAGCCTAAAGCTGAAAAAGTCAGGTTTTAATCTAGATTGAAGTTTTAGCCTTCAATGGTTTTACATGCAGACTAAAAATAAAATTTAAAATCAGGTGCCTCTAAAGATTTGGAATTTTGACCAATGAATTCATTAACAACAGCAATTAGGGGGAAAAAATCAAGATGGAGAAGACTAAAATGCTTCAATGGGATCTAATGCCCTATGGTTTGATAAGCTGTTGGCATCTGTTGCCATAATTTATTATACTCACTCTTGTTAATAAAACAGAAGACAAAATGCAACAAAGCAGTTTTATTACCTGTTTGCCCCATCAGTATTCAGAATAAATTACCTGAGAAAAGATGACCCCAAAATGCCAAGTACACAAGAAGCTGCCAAACCACATATTCATAGAATCACAGGGCTGGAAGGGTCATCTAGTCAAATCATCTTCAGTAGCAGGGACATCCTGCACTAGATCAAGTTGCTCAGAACCTCAGCAAGCCTGGCCTTGAATGTCCCCAAGAATAGGACTTCATCACCTCCCTGGGCAATCTGTTAGTGTGCATCTTCATGGGGAAAAACTTTTTCCTAATGTCTAACCTAACCCTGCCCTGCTCTAGTTTCAAACCATTGCTCCTCATCCTGTGGCTCCATGCCCTGGCAAACAGCCCTCTCCAGCTTTGCTGCTGCCCCTTCAGGCACTGGGAGGTCCCTGTGAGGTCTGCCCAGGTACAGCCTTCTCTTCTCCAGCCTCAACAGCCCCAGCTCTCTCAGCCTGTCCTCACAGCAGAGGTGCTCCAGCTCTCACATCATCTTTGTGGCCTCCTCTGTACCCTCTCCAACAGTTCCATGTCCATAATCTCTCCCTGCATCATCTTTTCATTGAGTAGCTTTTTCTTGTGAGTAACTCAATAGTAAAAAAAAAAAAAAAGCCAAACTATTCTACTTTACTGCTTCTTGTGAAATGCGATGAAAGCCTCAAGACTCAGGAACTTGTTTTCTATTTTCAGCTGTATGATTTGGTCTAATAAAAGCTTCTACCTCTCTGTAAGCCATTTCCCTTCTTTGTATTCTTAAACCACCAAAGAACCCTGGCGCTGTGTTACTACGATTAGTACTGAAACATTATAGATGTGTATGGCTTGCGTGGCAAGAATTTAATTAGCAGATAATACAGTACTATGGCAAGAATTTACAACTAGAAAAGGGTTTAAACTCCATTCTGCATTCAGCAACAAGGGAAAAGGGCAGCTCTAGCTGCCTTCTAGTTCTACTTCTAGTTCTACAAGACTTCCAGCCTCCAAGGATTACTTCACCCAAGCAGTAATTTACACACATCCCACAAGAAATGGCTGAGCCATAGGAAATGCCACTCTGAACCACAGAGGGTTGTGTTCAGCTGACAACTCTGTTTGGCCTGTCTTTTTCCATCTGTTCCCCTGGTTGGCTTGAGGACTCTCAACAGAACGTCCAATGTAACTTATTGCATCCACTTCCCCAAAACCTTTCACTGCCAGGAGCCAGGGAGTGCTTCCTCTAAGGATGTCACTGAGTAGGGGCAAGAGAGACAGGGAGGTGGGTCATTGGGAGCAGATCACAGAATGTCAGGATGGGAAGGGACCTCAAGAGATCATCTAGTCCCATCCTCCTGCTGGAGCAGGAACACCTAGATCAGGTCACACAGGAATGTACCCAGGTGGGTTTTGAATATCTCCAGATGTGTGGCACAAGAACATTGGGAGCAACCTGAGAAAACTTTCAGTAACTTTGAGACATCCAAGGAAGGGTTAAGTAGCCACGAAATAAAACAGAAAGCACCATTTTTCCTTCATTATATGATCTGACCAAAAAAGCTTCTGAAACCAAAATTAAATACTGCGTTCCTTTCCACTCCCCAGCATATATACACTCTAAAATAAATAATGGCCAAACTGATTTAAATGAAATTCTGTAGAAGAATCTGTGCTTGGATGAAAATGGCCCATTTGAGCCTGAAGCAAAAGTAAAACCGCCAAGTTATAAACCTCTCAAAGGGAAGGTTTATAATGGAAATGCCAACAGACCCTTAACTATAGTGGAGCTGTTAGGTGCCAACATATAAATTATTTTAGTTTTTGTGGTCACTTAGGATAAATTAGATGCAGTGCAAGTCGAAACAGTAGGGTTCTGATTCAGTAAACAGTAACGGCCAAGAGTGCATGTTTGGATTTTTAGACAAGTATAGCATAGATTTGATTCTGGCTCCAAAATGGAGTCTATAAGGGACATTTGGACTTTTTAAAGTAGTAAGCAAGCCATATTCTGAATTCTTGAGGGCTTGTAAAATAAAAACTCCTTAACAAGCTGTGCTGCCTACTGTTTCAATCTTCTTTAACCCAGTTACCAAAAAACACTCCATTCAAGACTGGCATAATTGTCTACTAAGGAAAACAACAAAGTAAGTAAATGTTTATAGTTACATTTAGTGTTAAGAACAGCAAAGTGCATTAATACAGTTGGAAAAAAAGTACCAGAGACCAAATAGCAACACATGAGCTACCATCTTCTTTATTAGGGGTGCCAGCTGCAGCAGCTCTAACAGAAATGTCTTCTGATAGTCGAGTTTCTTCTAGCATAGGAGTGATACATTTATGTGCTCAGGTATGTTCAGTCTGGCCCTTGGAGGCATTTATTGCATTGTTTCTCAGCAGTTAAGCCCCATGCTTTTAGCCTGGTATTTTGGGATGCTATCTGTCCTCTCTGCAAGAGCTTCCATGTTGGAGAGAGTGGGAGCCCACAGGGGCAATCAAGATTCAGGCCAAGGCTGCTAAGAGGATGCTCCATCTCAGGAAACTCTCTTGCTTGCCAAATCCACATCAGCTTCTCATTTAGTCCTTCCTCTGCAAAACCCTCCCACAGCCACAGCATCACCCCTAACTCCCCACATACCCACTGATATAAATTCTAGGATGAGTATCTGCAGAAATAATGAAGCTCTGTAGGCTTCTAGTTTACTCCATCAGCATTCACATGCTGATAAGGGTCTTCTCTCCAATTGTTCTCCAGCTATAAAAGGAGAGAGGAAATCCCTGTCCATTCACAATACTGGACATAAAATGCCTTATTGAAGACAAAAAGCATTTAGCTACTCCCAAATACTTCTTTCAGACTACTAGAAATTGCAGCACTTCAGGGAAATAGTTTAATCAGAAAAATGCCAGGCATCAGAAGAGCTAACTAGGTATAGTCACATACCTGTACAGATTATCTATGAGTTACTCTTCAACTGATTTCTGAAAAGTCATGATTTTAAGCAAAATCAAGAAATGCAACACAAATAAAACACAAATTGCATGCTCCTCAGCCAGAGCCAAAAGTCAACATGACTTTCTGTGTATTTGTACTGGCAAGTGTATTAAGAGCCAAAAGCCACACAATCCCCCTATGCATTCTCAGAAAACAAAGGAAGAACAGACAGGAATTATAGCAAAAATACATTGTTTCTGACTGCATATAGTTAAACTATATAGTTACTGAGTAACTAAGATCATATGGTCTGCAGCAATCCATATCAAATAAAGCAAATAGATAATGGTTACATGCTAGATTAGTATTGTTGCCAATTACTTAAATTGCACATTAAAAAATCCTATTAGTTTACCAACAGTTAAAAAATAACTCTAAGGGATACTATCAAGTCATTACATGCATTTATTTAAAATACTTGAAGTTTTTAATGAAGTGTTACACAGAGTTTCCCATTTCCCCCTCCCCTGTAGACAAATTTAACATCCTTCCACAGCATAAAATAGTCCCATCCCCCTGCTGGAGCAGGAACACCCAGATCAGGTCATCCTACAGGTAAGGTTTGAATATCCCCAGAGAAGGAGACCCCATAACCTCTCTGGACAGCCTGTGCCACTGTTCTGTCACCCTCAACATGAAAAAGTTCTCTCATATTGATGAGGAACCTCCTGTCCCAAGCACAGGAGTCACACAAGCTTTTTTGAGTAATTGAAAAATAGACTCTTTGAACAAGAGGCTCCATTTAAAGAGGAAAAAGATAGAAGAAGCCTAAGAACATTCAAAACTAAAACAAACTTAGTAGAAGGCTTCCAAGTAATCACTGCATTCCAGCATTCCAGAAACATTTCCAAACACCACCTGCAACTCCTTAACTTTCAAAGTTCTGCAAAAGAAGCAACCAAAGTTTTTAAAATGAAATAAATTAATTTTTATTCCTTAGGACTTATGACCGGATGAAATGTGAAGATCTGTCTTACTGTGTGCATCTCACAACACTTGACAGAAGGAGCCAGATACTAGCATTAAAGTAACCACAAGCAAACAGAGCAGCTATTAGGAATGCTGTAACAGCTCACATCTAGCCATGGATATTAGAACCAGTTTTACTGGGAAAAGGAATGTTGGCTCCATTTCTGCAGCTATCCCTTGCTCTTTTCCAAAGAGTGCCGCAGGGATTTTTAACCTCCATCTGGACAGCTTTCCCTTAACTGTTTTTGAACTCCATGTGTGAGAACACAACAGGATTGTAGACATTAGAGATGGAAAAGACCTATTAGATCATGCAGCCATCCTGCCAGTTAAAGATTTTTCCCTACAGAATAGTTCCTAGCACTTTGCCCGGTACAGTTTAAAGCATGTCGAGATATTTGGCTTCAACCATCTTCTTTGGAAAATTATTCCATAGTGTATGAAGAATGTTGTTAGGAAGTTTTTCCTGGTAGACACAGCATAAATTTTTCTTTCCTTAATAACTTCCAACCTTTTATTCCTGGTTATATCCCACTGGCCCAGCCTGAATAACTCATCTTTACACCTGCAAATAAATGGAGACAGATATGTTTCCTTACACATTGGTCACTAGTTGGCCAGACTACATACAAGTTTATAGCCAAAATATACACCATACTTTAATAAAATCAGTCATTCCACCCTTTTTAGTCATTGTAGGAACAATTGGTCTTCATCCCAATGAACATTTTTAGATGATACTCTCAACAAATACTCCTCACCTTCTGCTACCTTTTGCATTCTCCATTAGAAAAGAAAGAAAAGGCACAACAGAAGAAAAATCCCCTCACAAAGTCAGCACATCAGTAAATGCACTATTTAACTTCTGCAAAAGCAACTGCTGCCAACATGATGATTTCTGTACAGGGCTTACACTTCCTCCCCAGTGTCAAAATACTCATTTTGCCAATGTAGAACACTTTCAAGATCTTCATTCCTCTCCATCTTCTCTCCAAGAGGAGATCAAAGATTAGACCAAAGAGGTCTAATAAACTAGCTTTATTTTGACAAACATGCATTGTTATATAAGTTACTAGGAATCAGGAGTTTTTCAGGCATCTCAAAGTACTTCTTAGCTCTCAGTTCAGTTTCCTTAAATCAGTTGACCCAATCCTTCTCTTATTGTTATTAATATTTTTCTGCAGTGCATTAACCTCATTTGAATTTCAGGATAATGTCTTTTATACTACCAGTAACACCAGGTTGTACACTGTAATTTTTACTACCACCCCTAGATCACAAACTCTGTGAAAACTTAGGATGGAACAAATGCATTCATCCAAAATGTAAATAAAGAAATTAAGAAACAGATCAAGAAGAGATTAGGCAAGCCACAGTGTGATTGAGGAAGAGCAGAGGTAAGGCCAATCTAACCACATGCATTCAGTCTTTGGAAATAAACCACAGAAGAATAAATCCAGAAGTAATAACTGAGCAAATCTTGCTACACCTTTGGATTTTTTCCTCACCAAAAAGGACATCTGCCTTTAGGGGGGGGAGGGATAGGTCAGAATTATTATGTCTAAATTCACAAACCTGCTTGAATCATAATTGATATTCTAATCATTGCATTAGCAGGCCAAACAGCCAAAATCAAATAAAATCTCTTTACTCAATATGGGAGATTCCTCATTTCGTATGTTCTGTTTATAAGAAAAGCAAGTGTCTCAAATCAGAGATGTCGAATCAACCGACCAACTCTCCTCCTCCCAAAAAGCTGTAAGATTTCATCCCTCTAAAAATAAGACTGCATTTCTCTATAGAAAAAAAAGTAGGTACAACACAGGAAAACCAGTTAAAAAGTAGCTCTGTGAAAGCTCTCCCAGCAGAAGTACACTAACCAGCTTTATTCTGGCAAACATTTTGATGATGCTTTCTTATTACAACAGAAATTACAAGCTACGAGATGCAGACCTTTGAACAACTAATTTTCATTATTTTTTCTAGTCTTAAAACATCTTTCCAATCATCAATCAGCACTAGTAGTCACAGACATAGTCTTAACTCTTCTGCTTCCCTTAGAAAAGATGCTGCATTAAACTTCCACCATTCAAGTAAGAGAAACAGGATCACCAATTACTCTGTTTGGCCCATTTAATCTCTGCTATAGGTTTGATCATTGAAATATTCACTTCTCCAGTCATTTGTGGGTTTGTTTTTCTTTTTTTTTAAGATGGAACTATGAAATATAATGCTCTTTGAGAAGAAATCAATTAATAGGTTCTCACAATATTTTTAAGAAAGCTTTTTCTTTGTTCCATGTTAAGTCCAGATTTGGCTATGCAGGGAACCAGTCTGCAACTCACCCCTCAGGGACTCACATTTTACTCCATTACCAGGGAGCTGAAGTCTCAATTTGTCAGTTTTACTACTAATACTCTTTCCATCACTTAGCAGTTAGCCAGAACTTATGGAAGTAGTACTGTAAGATGAAACAGTATGAAATGACAGCTGGAATAGGAACTACAACCTTTTATAACCAGTTCCAGACCATGGTTGCTACAAAAATATGCTTTATTCTGCCACTTACTACCTTTTTAGCATGACAACACTTCTCTATATGACAGTTTGTATTAACAAGTATCAGTTTGAGTGTTTTACTGATGACTATCCTGGCTAAAGTTTTTATATTCCCTGCTAAAGAACTATACCTACAAAAGAACTGAAAATGGTTTATCCTTAACTCCAAAACCAGACAAACAAACCAAGCTGTTACATCTTTTTGTGAAGTTCCAGCAGAATGTTGGACAACCTATTTCAAGCAGAAGAGGAGCTGATAGAATTTCAGGAGTTAAAAGGGAAAAAGGTCAAAAAGGCAATACCTGAAAACACTAGAAATGCTTACAATGGAGAAAACATCACATCAGAAATAAAATTAAAAAGAAAACAACAAAACATTTCACTCACTGTCCTTTGGATAATGCATATTTTGTACACTGAATTAAAAAGACAAATGTTACAGCAGCCATCAGTGAAAATACTAGTAAAATTTGCTGGAAATCTTCACTGTACTTTCAGGGCAATCAGTGGGAGGACAAACTTGACACAATTCTTAAAGGCTAAATTTAGATCTCTTACTCAGCCAATGGCATCTTCAGTGCCAAGTCAGTCTTAAATATGCTTCTGTGATAATGTGTGCTTTAAAAGCCTTTTATACATCCAAAGATGCAGAATCCAATCTCTGCAAAAAGAAATCCTCTAGGATTTTAAAAGAATAAACTAAATAAAAACAGTTCTTGAAGATGTTTCCTCATTTGTCAGGACAATAAGGTTACTGGGAACTGTGGCACAGCTTTCTCATGTGGACCTGCAAGAGATCCTAATCCTGGAGTAAAGCGATTGCAATGTCTAGACAGCATTAGCAGCCTTATCTGCCTGCAAATACTGGGATGAGAAGTATTTTCCAAAGTCACTTAATACAAAATGACACTACAGTAACTCTACTTAATGGGTCCTGACTGTAAGCTGGAAGTAAATGCTGTAGGCCAATCATATGAAGAAGAAAGCACTGGATGTGAAAATGATTAAGGGAAAGATTCTTCTCAGGGTAAGGCGGTAAACAAGACACTAAAATCTGGCACTAATGTTAGGACTCAAGATATACCTCATAGGCACATGACACAACAGGATTAAAATCATCACTATTTTTTGTGAGTTTTAAAGGCTGAACCTTTTCAAAATATTATCCAGTCCGTAAAATAACTTTTGCATGGATGAGATGAAGGTTAACATCCATCAGGCAACACCCAAATACCTTAAAACTCAAGTGGAATTGTCTGGCAGTAACAGCTTGTAAGCAAACAGGTCTGAAGACAACAGCTCAGGCATCCTGCTTTCTCTTCCTCCTCATTGTGTCCCACAAACACAAACACTTTATGGTCCTGCCAATTCCATTCCATTGCACAGCAACAGAACAATGCCTGCCAACTTCTAGAGAGCTCAACATACTTCTCCACTTAGTGTCTTGTCTAAGAGCCAACAATACAGTCAGGACATACAAAAACACCCCAAAGACTTGATGTATTAGGTCCTCAACGATGGAAAGAACAAAGCATACAACTAAAAGCTTTTTCTGACTTACTTCTCTACGTTTTGGGCAATTGCCTGCCTCAAACATGTTTTGTGCAGAGCAATACTTGGCATTCACAGATATTACATACTAGAAAGCAAAGCATCAATTCCTTCTCACTTAACAACATAACTCAATCTGTAACAGACTCTAAAATAATTTGTATTCAGATAAAGCACTAAAAAAGACATGCCAAGTTATGATGTCATATTAACCCAGTCTCTGTATTACCATCTTCTGAAGGAACAAAACTCCCCAAAACACCTAGGGATGTTTTGGAATCAATTTTTTTCTTTGTAGTTACAGCACAGTTATCATGAAAGCAAAATCTTAAGGGTAAAAACAAATTACAGACATTTCCAAAAAGTAAATAATTCCCTCAGGTAAACAACATATTTGGGGAAAATTGACTGAGGGGAACGACATAAAAGATGTCAGAATTGCCCAAATGATAAGTCCATATTGTATTTAGAAAAGGCTCAAATTGATCCACAACATACTTTTTTTCTGTGGTTTTTATTCCCATGCTGACAAGTTCCCTAAATTTATAAAATAAGGGCTAATATTTTGGTTAGGAAGCAACAATCTTGTCTCCTCAATTACATATTAATGAAAAAATAGCAAAAATGCTTCATGGTTACCAGTCTTTTCCTAACAGTAATGAAGGGATGGAGGCTGAAGAGAAGTGATTCCCTGCATAAAAATACAACTTTCTGAAAGCACTTAAATTAAGAGAACCACAATATTTCATTGAAAGGTCAGTTTCTCCAGGGCTAACACATAGTCCTACATTCTAAAGGTACATTTTTTAATGTAATGTAAAAAAAAAGAAAAAAAAAAAGCTGTCATATGGCAAAAAAAAAGCAACATGTACAAAGAAAGATACAAAGTGGTGGCTGACACTGCAAACAGACAGACATATCCAGGATAAGGTAAACTGTTAATGAAGTCTTACCTCCAGAAACTGGAGCATCCATAAAAACAGCTCCCATTTTTTCAACTGCTTTGGCTAATTCTTTCGAAACTGCAGGGTCTATAGTACTGGAATCTATTAGCAATGAGCCTTTCTTCACTTTCCTAAAAGAAAGATTAATTATTCAGTATATATTGCACAAGATATCTGCAATTATGACCATGACACTGGCTCTCATCAGCATGATAAATGCCCAGACATTTTTTGGTACACAAATAACTGCAAATTCTAAACTCTATTGAGCAAGATCTGCTCAGTATGCATACTCCTGAGGATGCATACTGCACAATTCTGAATAATTTCAAGTACAATAAAACTTGAACACAAAAAAGGATGCTCTTCCTAAACATTGCTACTTAAAAAATACACAAAAAACATCCACTAGGAAAATCTGCCACCATGAAAGCCTGAGCAGTATATAATGTACAGATTATCTAACATGTATTCTAAGCAATTGAACTAAATGTTGAGACTAAAATTACATATATAACCATACAATTTTCTTTTTATGAATATATATATACAATAAGTTCTTATCACAATAGCCTGATTCCATTTTTAATCATTGGTGCAATTTACTGTATTTAAAGATCACAACTAACACCATAAAAGCCTACTGTAGATTCAAAGTGAAGCACAGAGGAAAATGTTTTCCCACAGACAGCTAGTAAATTTAGGCAAATTCTATGTCAAACACCAAAAAAACTGTGTATGTGCTTAAAAAAGCACCATTGAAGTAAGTTTTTTTAATGCTCTCAATCATTAAAAAAATATTGTATTTTTATCCCCCTTTTTATCAGTTGCACCATGATTTAATGTCCACTGGACCTGCAAATGTCACAAAATCAAAGAACATAATTTTTGAGTCATTGAAAGGTCAGTAATTTAAAGTAAGATACAGCAGATGAAGAAAAGCCTTGCTGTACCTTGTGTGCTGTTGGCAGTACAGTGAATTTCACTGAACCAAATTACATGGGTAGCTGGAAATAGTCTCCCAAAGAGTTGTAGACCTCACTGTACCTCCAGATTCAAATAGCACCACACAGACAGAACTTATCTTTTCCCACGTAAGGGATGAGCTGCTGCAGTTAGTTTGCACTTGAAAACCAGGGTACACAGGACACAGATACATCTCCCCTTTGTGTACAGGACAAGCAGCAGAGCCACAGGAGCTCCACAGCAAGCACCAGAGTATCAAAGTTTTCTTAAGTAAAGCTTAAAAAGCTTCTGGAAATTACTGAAGTCAAACTGGCCACCAAGGAGCAGGTAATTCAGAGCAACAAGTGGCTTCTGCTGTCAAGTTACATACACTTCCTCCTTTTGAACACAGAAGCTGAGAAAGTGCAGCAGCCCAGGACTGCTTTCCATATCCTTCACTGTGCACCATATTTCCCACATCTAGATACTCAAAAGATTAACTGGCTGAATTATATCAGTAAGTACTGCAAATCAGTCTTCAAAGCATTGCCATCCTGGACACAACTCTCCAGTTTGTCCAGCTTTGTGGGACTGATCCAATTACTCTTTCTCCCCAGAAGGGTTAAGCCATGGATACTTAGATCTGCTCAGTCCTACTTTGTGGGGAATTAAACTATGGAAAGTACAGGGAGGAAGTAACTACTATTTGCTATAGAAAATGCTTTTCCTCTATTTAATTTTCTAATCAATGCTACTAAATGTTTCCTACAATCAATAACTGAAAAAGCTATCATCAGGTTTTAGACTTTGATCTGCTGTATGTTTATTCATTGACATAATTCACTTGGATAGCAGCAAGATCCTACATGATCCTCAAAGGTATTCAGTATCATCAGCCTTCTAGGAGCTGTGCATATGTGGCCAGAAAGGCCTTTTAAATATTATTTATACTTCAATTTGGCAAGTCCAAAAAAGTCCAAGTGTTTGGCAAGCTATGGAAATCCCTCATCAAAAGTTAAAAAACACTGTTTCAGATTAAGAGGACTCATTTTCCTAAGTAAAAGAATAAAACGAGCAGAAATCAACAAAGCCTTGCCAGCTGCTCTGGGTCAGGGCACTTTAATATTCTGAGATTCAACTTCAGAACACTTCAGTTAAAGGATTTCAAATTAAAGAAGAAAGTATTTGAGCAAATAATTGTTGTCAGTGAATAATCTAGTTATGCTCATCTGTAGCACATTACATTAGGTAACAATCAGTTGTCTCAAATTCAGATAAATTATTATTCTAGGAAAGAAAATAAATAAAGACTTTAAACAGGAGCCATTTAAAAGCAAGGACAGCTTAAGGGAAATGATGCCATTAGTCACATCGGTAGTGACAAAACAGAGAACATCAAGTGCCCTGAAGCCACAGCAAAAGTTACAGCAACAGCAATCATTTGACAAACTGTGTAACACAGCCTTGAGTAAGACTGGGAATTCTCCAGAACACTTACTTTAGAATCCCATTTGCTCCTGTGTAAACTTCTATTGCATTGGGACTAGAAGGCAGCATGGTAATAATTCTGTCTGCTTTTTCTGCTACATCTGCTGGGGAATCTGTTACCTTTTAAAGAAAAAAAAAAAGAAAAAAAAATGTATATAAAAAACTTTGCATTTCCTGAAAAAAAAAAAAATCAACATTTGCTGAGTTTGCTTTTAGTACTTGCAGGACACTGGTTACAACTGGACTAGGTAAAAAACAAATACAAGACAAACCTCTGTCCCACGAATGGAAATGTTAATTAATCATATTCAGCAACAGAAAAATACAAGAAAATTGAAAAGGATATCATGTCACAGAAATTCCTCCAGAACATCCATCACTGGAGACACTTGCATCTCATCAACCCACTTATGAATCTTCAAGTCATTATAAACCATCTATACAAACTATCAGTCTACAATTTTTCTAAGGAAGGTCAATGCTACAGAAGACAAAAATCTCACATTTTTCTTTGGCTTAAACAGCATTAAAAGATAGAAAGCCTGAGGAAACAAGGAAAAAAAAAACCAACAAGCTTAATGAATCTCTATGTTTCCCCTTAAAATCAGATAAACTGATTTTGGCTGACATTTTCAAAAATAGCAAACTATCACTTCAAGTATACTTCACCAAAAATGTGTAAGTTTCAAAGTATATTGTTAGCTGTTTGTTTTTAATAAAACCTTAAATAAACTTACCCTAGTCAGTTCATTCTCAGAGGCAGGCAACATGGTATTTAAGACACCTACATGGCAAGTGAAAGGACTGAGTTTTGCCACTGAACTCAAAAACATCATAATTTTACTGAAAAGGCATTTGCCACTAGTATTTTTTACCTTGTTTCACTACTCCTTATCTTTTTTTGACTGCAGGTATTTGTTATCATTTTTGCTAGTTTTGATACTAAAGGCACTTACATAAATACATTCTTTTGTAATATAAAATGCTTTTATAAGATCTCAGAATCAAAGAAAACAAGGTATAGACATTTATAAGAAATGCTGGAGCATTTATGGGATACAGCATGAAAAACTTGATTTGTTTTACTTATTGTAAAATAAGTTAAAGAAGGGAAGACTGAGCAAAGGACTCTCAAAAAAAGGGCTAAGAAACTGCCACAGAAGGGCCTTAGGAACACACAGTTTTTGTTTTGAAAGAATAAGTAAGTTAATACTACAGAAAACATCTGGTGAAACACACAGTTATAAAAGGAAACATTCTCAGCCAAGAACAAAGGTTAGGATGAATAAATGAGGCAATTATAAGCAGAAAAGTCTCTATCTGATTAATTAATTTTATGATTTGCTTCCCTAGAGACCAGAGAGTCTAACCCCTTATACAGAAGTGTGACACCTTTGTCTTTAGTTCTGAGTCTCTCTGGTTCGGTTCAGTCCCAATGTACACCATTAGAGCAGGAGAGAGGAAGTAAGAAGCAAAAAAAGTGAGAATTAAAGAGGGAATTGTCATTCTTGGCTTTTTAGCATTGTAACAAATATGATTAATAATCCCAGAGGAAACCTACCTACCCAGTTCAACAAGCAGCACATGAAACTTTACTTTTCTTTTGCCTCAGCAATAAAGTTGAATGATTTGAAAGCTATTAATAAATATTAAGCATGTGAAATCATTAAAAATATGTGTGTAACTCCAAAAAAACATATCAAATAATGATTGCTCATTACTAACAGACCACACTGGCTCAGAGTAGCAGCCAGTAAGTGAGACTTCTTCATACTGGTCACCAGTTTATGGCCTCCAACACCTGCATCTGCTTCTCTTTGTTCCAAAATGCTTCCCTGTTTTTTCTCTATGCTTACTATAAGTCAGCTAATAATCCTGCCTGCCTGAAATGCCATTGAATACACTGAAGAAAGCTCCATTTCTATGGTTCATTCTGCATCAGATGACAACCATAACTATCTAAACTACTGAAGCCTTTAAGTATGTCAAAAGCATTCAAATACATTTCATATACTTAGAAAAGACAGCCTTGACCCATCTCAGAGCCTGAATGCATTTTTGGGTGTATTTAAGGATCAACAGCAGGATCAGGAGCAGTAGCACTGGCTGGAATAGGGCCAAGATTTCACAGGGTATATGGCAGGAAGGTAACCTCCTTAATGTGATCAATTTCCTTTCCTCCTTTTTCTTTTTCATTCCTTCCTCTTCTGTCACCATAACCTTCCTCACCTTCAAGAGAATAAGCACTTAAATAATTAGATTTTTTTTCCCTGCCCCTGAGGACTGCACCTTGAAGCAGCAGGAAAGCTCATATGCCCTGTAACACTTAAAGCTAAGCCAGCAGGAATTTTTAACTAGGGTCATCAAACCTGAAAAGGTCAAAGTAGGAACCAGATGAAAAGCAGCCCAGTGGCCATCTAGACCTGGTAGAGGAGGAAGCAGGATAAAGAAGGGGGTGAAAGAACAGGCCATCAACCTACTCTCATAAAAAGGGGGGAAAAAAGCCCAGCTAGAGAAGTTGAACAAGGTAGCAATTTTGGCTAACAGCATGAAAACAACTTAAGGATCTTAACTCTGCTCCAAGAGAAACCTCCCAGATTCAGGTTCTGTTCACTAAGCTGTTTTAATTCCAATTGTGATCTTCAGGAAAAAAAAAACCCAGAACATTTTCAAAATATCACATGCAAGAGCCATTCAATACATAAAGTTACTGTTGGAATAAAGGAAGCTTATCACTGTACCTGAGCACCCAAGTCTTGAAACTCTTTGCAAGCTTCTGGGAACACATCATATGCAATAACTGGATATCCATGTTTTACCAGGTTTTTTGCCATTGGATTTCCCATGTTACCCAGTCCAATGAATCCAACTGGGGTTTTGGAAGCCATTGCCCTAGAACACACTGTTTTCAAAACAACAAATATCAATATATTTGCATTGTAGTGTGTAACAATAGTGTAACAAAAGCTAGCATGAAATCTGTTAGCAAACAATTGAGACAAGTTAAATAGTTCTATCTAAAATGGGCAAAAATGTCTACTGCACATAATTTAAATCATTATAGCTGACAATTATGTTTTACACAGCAAAGGAAATAATTTTAATTATGAAAATGTGCTTTAAAAATTTAAAATAGCCAAACATGAGGAGCATCCCTGAAAGATGAGGTCTGAGTTCCAGTCTGGGAGGAGCTCAAACTCAGACTCAGACAGATGCAGGATGGTCACTGTTTTGTAATGTTCATAAGTATTAAACTGGAAATTAAAAAAATTGAATTTTTTATATATTTTGCATAAGTTCTTATTTGCAACTTTGGTTGTAGCACTGGGATTTAGTACCTTTTCTCTAGAAAAATGGACTGATGCTGCCATTTTATTTCATGCAGCCTCTCACAGATAACAACTGGACTTTTCTAATCCTCCACCCAGATATAAATCTGAAAGCAAAAGCCTCAACAACAAATCAATGACAATTCTTTAAGCCTTGCAAAAACTTGCACTGTAGTTCAAAAGCATGTACTGAAAACTAGAACAAAGTAGAGTATAGATACAAAATTATGAAGTCATAACAGGAATAACCACTGTTGCTGCACAACCAAGACAGAACTATAGAGCACAATCTACAATCTACAGAAAACACTACAGTTTTAGGCAGTTACTTTTTACAAGTAGTGAGTGAGTATCAAATGCTGGCTGGTAGGCACATCAAATGCTGGCTGGTAAGTTGAATTGCAGGCATCCATCTACTGCAGTCACTGTCTCCTCACTCTCAACACTCCTAATCCAAGGGCAGCACAACTTGGCAGTGCTGAGATTTCTTTGCAGATTACATAAAATAATTTCTCCTTTATGGAAAAGGAAAAAGTTATGCAGAATGAAAACTGACACACGTGGCAACAAAGCAGCCAGAGAGACAGCTAACTAACTACAGAACTACTGTAACTGAACTGCATACACAGAAAATGTGCCTAAGCTGGATTTAGACTCTAAGAGGTCTCAATGCTTAGCAAAGAATCCTCTCTAGGCCAATAACACTTGATTAATCATTTTAAAGTCTTTCTGGCTGTAAGCTCCCTCTTAGCCAGTAATGGTCATGCTCTTTCGTCTCGCAGCACTATTTTGGAAGTGCCACATTTAATAAATCAGGTTTGTTGAGAGAACTTTGGTCTGAGGCAGTTTCCACAGATGCTTGCAGCTATTACACAGCCAGAGAAGTAGCACTGGGGAAATGCTTAGTGCAAACTGAGATAAGCCACAAAAATAGCACATTGCTCTTTTTAAGAAGTGCTACATGTCAAATCTAGGAAACAAATTAATAAAGAGCCTTAAAACATCATCATCAGCCATAGTGATCCATCCTGGACTCTTCTCATAGTTTCTATGACTCAGTCTTCCCCAATACATCACTTCATCTAAAATTGCTCCTTATGCTACTCCTGAAGCTTCCAACTACCTGTGCAGGTTTGAGTACAGCATTTCAGCATCTTTCTCTCTCTGCTTCTTAGTAACAGTGGAACCTGGACTTCAGTAAAAGTTTTCAAAACTCTAGGACCCTGGTAGCCAAATGTGTAAAGTATGCACTGGACTGCAAGGCTGCCTGATGGAAAAAATACTGACCAGACTGTTAGGCTTAAGCTATAGGGATCAATAGTTCAAGGACTAGCAACAACTGGTTATGTGTGGTATTCCTCATGGGTCAATACTGGGGCTGCAGCTGCTTAAAAATTTCATCAGTGACTGTGGTGAGGAGATATAAGCACCCTCAGCAAGATCATACAGAACACCAAACTGGGAGGGGAACTGCTGAAAAATTGCAGAGCAGAACCACCATTCAAAAAGACTGGAGAAATGGGCATCAAGAAATACAAAATACAATGTCCTGTATTGGGGACAGGAGATGTTATTGCAGCCTGAAGAGAGTGGCTAGAATTATAGAATCCTCTAAAAAGGGACCTTTTAGATCATCAAGCCCAACCATTAACTGCCAAAACCACCACTAAGCCATATCCCTAAGCACCACAACATCTCATCCTTCAAATACTTCCAGGGAGGCACTGGCAGTGAGGAGTCACAGAGAAGCTGTGTAAGTCATGGGCTTTTATTTTAAAAATCAGCAATTATGATTCTCTTAATGTTTTTTTCTTGAGCAAAACACATACACCATGAGAGTAAATTCAAAAATGCACAGATGGCAACCCTGTCCTTAGGAAACCTGGCCTGTCAATGACCTAAAACTTGTCTTTTCAAGTTGCTACTTGAGGACAATGACAGCAATTTTCTTTTTACCCTGAACAATGACTGTTGCAAGTTTAGATCTTTTCAGATGTTTTCATTTTATGCTGCTGCCTAAATTCTTTCCAGAAAGAATTTTTGGTCCAGTGGTACCTTGAATTTACTGCAAATACTGGATTGTGTGGACACTGTAATATGCAGCATAGAGGTCATCTCTTTGTCTTCAAATAAAAAGAAATTAATAGCTGAATGAGACCACAGACAGCAGAGCTGGAAAAGGGCCAACAAGCTTGTACTCTAAAGAAAAGCACTTTCTAACTGCCCCAAACCAGGACTGAGAACACAACAGCTCTCACACTGTAATGTCAATTATATTACTTACTTTTTGGCTTTATAAAATCTATTTTGAATCATGTTCACAAAAACGTCTAGCTCCCGGGTGAAATCCCCAGCTCCACAGTCAAATGAAAGCAATAAATCTGGCACACAGAAGAGCAGACCACACATTCCTGTCCCATACAAATTTCCCAAGCAGAGTGGTTGCAAGTTTTTTGGTCAATCTGAATTAGGAACTCTCAAGCTCTTTTCCAACCCAGCAGGTGAGATTTAACAGGAGCCTGGGAAGACACACAGAGGAAGCTCAACTATTGAAATTGACAAGTTTGCTCATGGCTTCATGAAAAAGTACAATTACCCATGGAGTAACTTGACAAGGAGAGGTAAATATGGTGACAGTTCTGTTTGAGCCATTGAACAAAAGATTTTACCACTGAATTGGCATCTTAAATTCTGCTACAACTGATGACACCAGCCCTTCTCTCCTTCCTGCTGTGAAAGAAAGAATCAGAGGGATTTTCTCTGTTATGTCCAGACCACTCTAAAGAAATTTATAAAACCTCTCCTAAAGTAGATCCTGAAGGAAACTAGACAGAGAAACATAGAAGTTTGAAAGGACAGCAGTGAATGAGCAGAATCAAGTCTTTCTGCTCCCATAAGCTTTTGCAATGGAATTTAAAACGCCCCAAGGTCATAAGGTTTTAAAAGTTATGCAATGATTTTGAGAACTTCACGCTGCCAAAATCATAATTTAAGAAGATTACAAGACTCTAAATTAGGCAGCTTTACATTGAAAACACCCTCTTTGCTTTCCCTTGCCTCTGTAAAGGTCTGCTGATAAAAACCAGATATGCTATCTTGTAAAAGTCAGAGTATTCCTACCTCATTTTTCCTATCTGTAGCTATGCCTCATTAAACGTTTTCTAATACATCAAAGTGAAAAACACATACTACATACTTTTAATCTAAAAAGAATATTGAGTGTATACTTGATCCCTTAATTAAGTAACGTGCTGGGCTTCAGAGCAACAGGTCTTTCTGTCATAATCCTTGCTTAGTAATTAATGCTTCTCTGCACCAGAGCATGTTTGACAGTTCAAACATAGTTCCTGCATCAACAGAAGTACTATTTAACTATTAAGTGAGTGAGTTGCTACTACTTATCCAAACTATTTTTAAGGATATTGTTTTCATTCTCTGACTTCTTTGATGAACAGCTTCCTGAGGTGATCAATCTTCATTCACCAGAAAACCTTCCTTTCTCACCCTCAGTACCTCATTAAAGCCTCCTAGTGGTCCACACATCGATCTGAAATGCTATTTTTAAGTAAGGTCATACACATCTTCACCATGAAGCACCTTTGCCAGTGAAAGCCAGTGGCAGATCAGAAGATTACATGGTCTCTACCTCATCCATCCATAAACATACATATCCATGACGCTCCTCCAAAATCTGCCCTGATCTGTTTTCCTTCTAGATGATTTAACATCCTGTGGTATAAACATACAGAAAAAGCCAATCCAACATGGTCTGTGCCAAATGCAAAGAGTAACAGACCGAGGAACTAAGGAGCACTCAGCAAGTGAAGGAAGACAACAGGCTCCCTGTCCACGCTGTGATGTTGGACAGCTCTTGGAGCTGGCAGAGTTCTTCTACTAGGATGGCATTGTGCTCAGAACAGTTGATAAAATCACTGCTAAAGAAAAACTTTTAGAGCACTCAAAACTAAAGAAAAGGGTGGCAGACCTAATAAATGCATTAGAGATGGGGAAACCTTGACATATAACCAAGGAGTAGAGCTCAGCAGTGAAGAAGGCTTAAGGTTTAGACCTTCATCCCATAAACACTCCTCAGAGTCAACAGGACTTTCAGCACAGTCACTACTGACTTAAGTAAACCAGAGCTTAAATGCTGTCAGTGAAATCCTGCTTTGTGCAAGTTGCTTGGGAGAGTCACAATTTCCCCTTAGATTTAGTCACAGTTTCTTGCTCAGGTTTTCAGCCAAACTACACTGTTCAACTTCAAGGGCTAGTGTAATGGTTTGGGTTGCTTTTCACACCAAGAAACAAGAACCTTTCTGTTTTCTCTACATTAAATTTTGGGTACAGAATTTGAATATTGACCAAAACAGCAGATTTCAAAGCTCTTACAGAAATATCTGACAGGTGCCATGCACAGAAAGTCGAAAACACATTGAAAGCTGCTGCTTTCAATTGTGGTATCACAAAACGTACTAAATACACACCCAAGCTTCTTGTATTTGACTTTACCAGCATGTGACCAATTCATCTGCTCCACCTGAGCTATTACACAGCACAACACCAGTGCTGCAACTACAACAATATCATACATTAGTGGAACAGAGATAGTCAAGCAAAAATAACACTAATCTAAAGATTAAATGTTGAAGACTTTTCATTGATCAGTTTAAATGAGGTTTAAATCACAACTTTAAAGAAGTTACTCACTCAAAAGTAATTAATTCCTGGCAGATTTTAGAATCACAGGATCCACCATGTAAAATACTACATTCCTTCCAATTCACTGGTTGAAAAATCTTCATCTATTTGTCTGCTTGAACCCTGACTACACAAGGACAAACAGAAGCAACAGACTGCTACCAAAATCACACTATAAAGATTACCCAGGAGGCATTCTCAGGATCTTGGGAACAACAGTGGGATTTCCGCGTTAGAAAAAGGAGAAGGCTTGGTCTGCAGTTCTGCACCTGACAGGACGCCTAAAGGTGTTTGCTCTTTCCACCAGCTGAGAATCAGTGCTACGAGCTGTGACAGGAGGAAGCCTGGCTGGATTTACTTCCAGTCTAAGGAATAGAATCACGATACAAGGGCTCGAGAGGGCCCAAGTGCCCACATCGTCGCGACAGGTACCGCTAAGGTACCACTCCTGGGCTCCCGTAACTTCTAGGCACGCTATTTTAATCAAATGAATGAATACATCTCTAAAGCAGAGCCACCCCGGAGCTACGGCACGGCCACAAACCAGGCGGCAGCCCCTCGGCGGGGACACCGACACCGCCCCCTCAGCGCATCCCCCCTCGCCGGCGGCGCTGCACGGCGGGGCGGCCTCGGGGCACGTCAACCGGAGAGATGGGCCCCCGGGGCACAGGCCCCGCGTTAGATCTCCGGCCGAGACCCTCGGAAAGGCCCGGCCATCTCCTCCCCGAGGAGCCGAGGGGAGGGACAGCTCCTTACCCATCGCTGCGCGGGCGGCT